>CM056058.1:68661689-69016689 GCA_029574335.1 Rana kukunoris | reverse complement strand
ATCTAAAGTGATGTATGCAAGCAAAATACAGAAAAAAATGTACTTATATTTATATACACCGTTAGAGTATATGCAAATACTGAAACCAATCAGTTTCAAGTTTTTTTTTTTTTGTCAAAGCTTAACCAGATTTTGCACTCTCCAGTTTTAGTAAATCAACTCCAATGTTTCTGATGATAGTGGTCCTTTAAGCACAATGTACAAAAATTAAAATGCACATTGGCTAATTTGAACATTGCCATTTCCAAAATCAGAGGCCTTGACCACTGATGATATTTATGACCTTTATCTGCAAGATGTGCAATGTAAAACTGAGCAGCAAGCAGTTTTTTAATTTCTAAGCCTTCGTCTTCAAGAAGTCAGTAAACTGTGACAAATTTACTTTTCCTGAAAAACAGGACTGGACACTTTGCTGTATTACTAAATAATACTGAAATATGTAAAGCTGTGCATCTGACTGTGCTTTTCACCCTAATGTAAAGATTTACCCTAATTAAAGATTAAACATTATGCTACATAGGAGATATGCAACTGTTTTTAAGGTGTAATTCACAAGTTTAAATATAGCCTCTTTGCTGGAATTTGTGGGTTATTTGGTAGACTTCCTCCCCTGTTGCAGGAACGAGGAGAAGTGATCAGCATCAGAGAGAGAAAGAGAGAGGTGCTAAAAGGTTAGTTTTATATATAAATAGAGAACTCCGCGCTATGGTAATAAAAGTATAAATATATTAAAGAAGCTGCTACCCCAAGCCAAGCCAATGGTGCGAGCACTACAGCATAGACCAGAATAGTATACAAGAGGGGACAAGGAGTACCGTAATGTTTGCTAACCTGTTGCATTGCACATGTAATTGTTGGAGAACTGTAATGTGGAGATGCAAAGAAACTTGTTTTTACATCACTTTAGTGAAGTAAGGCAGTTCTGCTTTAGTAACAAAGTCTGGTTGAAATTACTGGTGAAGAAAATAAGAGGATATTCATACAGTGCAGGAGTCAAGTCCTGGGGAAAAAAGTGTGGGAACTCCCACCCAAGATCCACTCCCCACCAAAAAAAATAAAAAATGATACGCTCATATGCATAATTACTAAACCGCATGTTTTTTTTACCGATCCACTGTACCTTAGTAATCCTTTATGTTACTGGCCGCTTCCTGTATATGGATTCATCGGGTAGTGTGCGGGTATTCCGTCACTTCCTCAATGCCACAATGTCTCCTGGTAGCTTTTGTCATTGTTCCCAGGAGACATTGCGGAGGTCTACTGCGAGTTATTGCGGGATTTAGAAAGAAGCAAGTTCTTAACTCGCGGCAGACCTCCGCAATGTCTCCTGGGAACAATGACAAAAGCTCCCAGGAGACATTGCGGCATCGAGGAAGTGACCGCATACCCACACACTACCTGATGAATCCATATACAGGAAGCGGCAGGTAAAGGATTACTAAGGTTCGCCTGCCCCTGACAGTGACTCGAGCTGGGCATTGCCGCCTAGTGAAGGATTGGCTCGGGCGGCTCGGCTGCTTTAGTCCTGCAAAGGGAACTGAGTTCCTGCTGTGAAAAAAGTGCAGAAACTCTGTTCTCACACGTTCCCGCAGGACTTGAGCCCTGACACAGTGAATGAGCATGGGGAAAGAAGTATGAACCTACATGCTCACCTATGGGGGTTGGAGATTGAAAAGTAAAAAGGAAGGAAGATCAGTCAGGTTGAGAGACGAGGCAGCACTAGCCAGTAACGGAGCATCCGTTAGAGACGTCAGTTGGTGACTGTGAGGTCTACCCTTCCTAAGGCCCCTTTCACACTGGGGCGTTTTTCGAGCATTATTCGAGCGTTATTCGAGCGTTATTCGATCGTTATTCGAGCGAAGCCTCATCTGCAATCCCAATGTGCTGGTAAAGCATCGCTAAGACCCTAAAGTTTTAGGGTGTTTTTGCAGTGCCTCGGTGTGAAAGGGTAAGGCGTTTTACAGCGCTTTTCAATTCATTTCAATGGAGAGGGGAGTTTTTGGAGCTTTTTTTTTTTCAGCGCTCAAAAGCTGCTCCAAAGATTCTGTTTGCAGGACTCTTCTTAACGCCCCGCCAGTTCAACGCCTCAGTGTGAAAGGGTAAGGCGTTTTTACAGCACTTTAAATTCATTTCAATGAAGAGGGGCGTTTTTGGAGCGTTTTTTCAACGCTCAAAAGCTGCTCCAAAGATGCTGCTTGCAGGACTCAGTGTGAAAGGGTCCATTGAGATGCATGGAGAGCGTTATATGAGCGTTTTAAGAGCGCTATTTTTAACGCTAAAACGCTGTAAAAACGCTTCAATGTGA
Organism: Rana kukunoris; assembly: GCA_029574335.1. Classification (NCBI taxonomy): domain Eukaryota; kingdom Metazoa; phylum Chordata; class Amphibia; order Anura; family Ranidae; genus Rana; species Rana kukunoris. The sequence continues at coordinate 69,014,384 of CM056058.1, read as the reverse complement.
AAGGGGTCTAAGTGGCAGAGTCCGCACATTAGAGCCCATTGCATAACAGAACCATCCTAGGGAGTAGGCTTGGGCCATAAGTGTGTGAGGCCTTGTGAAATACAGGCATACACAACTTTGTACACAATGGGGGTTATTTACTAAAGGCAAATCCACTTTGCACTGCAAGTGCACTTGAAATTGCACTGAAAATGTACTTGGAAGTGCAGTCGTTGTAGATCCGAGGCAGACATGCAAGGACAATAAAAAACAGCATTTTAGCTTGCACATGATTGGATAATAAAATCAGCAGTTTCCCCTCATTTCAGATCTACCCCTCAGATTTGTAGTGCAAAGTGGATTTGCCTTTCGTAAATAACACCTAAAGGGACCAGAGCATGTATGTAAAACGAAAATGTACTTAAAGTGAAGCAATACCCTTTTTCACTTTTCAATGCATGTACTGGATTGCAATAGTCATTGTTACGGTTACCACCGCTTACAACCTTCCATCCATCCACGACAAGCTTATCCGACACACCAACAACCAGGCAGACATGATCCATTCCATTTCCCAGAATAAACGAGACAGCGCTCCGTTCTCTAGTTTCCAAAATGTATGAATAATTTTACTGGTTCTTAGCTTGCTTATATCCAGTACAACATAATGCAGTTAATCACAGGACAATGTAATCTCCACCCCCCTATTCACTCACTGAGGATAATTCTTTAATTGGTAGCTAGACATGACGGCACCGTATTATCAATAGGGTTCAATTAACCTTGAATAGTAACACAGACATCTAGTTGAATAAGTTTTCTATACAGCTTTGTCACACAATGGCAGTGAGAGTGGGTGTCTTTACATTGAATAGCCAACACCTTAGGATATTTCAATAGCCTATTATACAAAAGGTATGACTCACTGGCTGACCTGGTCATGTCATCATGACTCCTTGTGATATCTCAGTCCTGCAATATGAAGTATTATTAATGTCCCATCTCATGTAATATGAATTATGATTCACTATTAGCCACCCTATACCCAAAAGGGCACAGGGTGGATTTCGACCCAAGAGTTTTTGGTGCTGCTGGCACAAGAGTATCTCTCATCCTTCCAACGTCTCTGGGTGTCACGGGCCATTCTGTTACAGTCATTTACAGGCATAACTGGTTTTCTAGGCAAAATGGCCGACCCCAAAATATGTGTAAATTTTGTAATCCTGAGTCCCCTCTCGGTGATCCCCAAGTTTGGTGTCCCTGTCACTTATGGTTTAGGAGCAATGCCATGTCCAGTGGACCAAGATTTCCCATAGACCTCAATGTGTCCATACTTGCAAGTATACGTAAAGAGAGGGTACCTAAAGCAGGGTATGCCTGTATATAGTAGGGTGCCCCATCAGGGTTGCCAGCCTCAGGAAAACCAGGGACAGTATGTAAAAATCTGTGTTATTTTAAAAATCCCAAGATTATAGCTGCCACGCCTCTCCAGTACCTTTTCAGTGTGTGTATGTGTATTCTGTGTGTATGTATACTGTGTGTGTATTTTGTATATATATATATATATATATATATATATATATATATATATATATATACTGTGTGTATGTATACTATGTGTGTATACTGTGTGTTTACTGTGTATGTATACTATGGGCCAGATTCTCTAAGAATTCCGGCAGCGTAGCGTAAGCCAGTTACACTACGCCGCCACATCGTACTAGAGCAAGTGCTTTATTCTCAAAGCACTTGCTCCGTAGGTTTCGCCTGCGTCGTGTAAATCGCGCAGCGTAAACCCGCGCAATTCAAATGGAGCGGCTTGTATTTAAATTAAGCGCGCCCCCGCGTCGAATGAACTGCGCATGCGCCGGCCGGGGAAAAAGCCCAGTGCGCATGCTCCAGCTCACGTCGGAAAGCATCGTTGAAACCGACGTCAAAACGACGTGAGCGTCATTTACGCAACTCCCTATTCGCGAACGAGTTAGTAAAACGACGTAAGCGACGGAAAAAGCCGACGCTGACCCGACGCCATACTTAACATGGCATCCGACGGCACCCGACGGCATCCGACGGAACTTCTTAAGGTTACTCCACATAGAAGCTGGGGTAACCTTACGCGAACGAAAACGACGTACGCGACGACGGGGCGGCGTAAAAGCGATCGGGAATCGGCGTAGTAGCCTCATTTGCATAGGCAAATGAGAAAACAACGTAAAGACCACCTAGTGGCCGGAGTTGTCATTACAACTACGATCCGCAAGAGTAATTGTATTACACTTGTCGGATGTAGAAGCGTATCTATGCCAAAGTGATGCTAAGCATCACTCGCATAGATACGAGGCTAAAAAAAGGCGATACGACGGGGTATCTGAGATACTCCGTCGTAACGCCGCTGAGAATCTGGCCCTATGTGTATATACTGTGTATGTATATTGTATGTGTGTGTATACTGCATGGCCCCATAATCTATTGCCTGGGGGCCCCATAATCTCCTATTGCCCAGTTGCCCCATGAGTTGTCAGTCCGCCTCTGAGTGTAACGTATATTATGTGTGTGAAAGAGCTGGTAGAGGCAAATCAGTATTTAATGCAATTTCACTTAAAATGACTCGATAATCAGTAGCAGAACAGGTTCACTGGCAGGTGGAAAGATCCAGTGTCATCACGCTAACACTTAGCTAAATTAACAACATAACACTGACAACATGCGGTTCTTCTGTGCAGGCAGCATGCTTTTTTGTATTAAGTGTGCCTAGCAGTGGCGGCTGGTGCTCAACATTTTTGGGGGTCACAAACAAACTGAAAAATTTCGAAAAATACTGAAGAAAACCCATCAAATGCACCCATTGTACCCATCAAATCCGGCCACTGTGCACATCAAATGCAGCCACTGTGCCGTCAAATTCAGCCCCCGCCCGCCTGCTGTCTGACCGACACTTACCCCATCTTGGTAGCGGGTCAGGCAGCGGTGAGCTGTGTCCTCCGTGTGTCTCTTCTTGCTTCCTGCTAGGCATCCAATAGCAGCGCCTGTCCTTTTAGCCAATCAGGTAACTGGTATCAGACTCGCACTACATGGTTGGCAGAGAGGCAATTCTGGGTGAAATCCAAGCGCAATGCTCTGTGCTCCGAATCCACCTTTTTTAAGCATATTAAAGCCTGTGGCTCTAATCAGGTGCTTTAAAAAAACACCCCTGCCGCTGTAATTTAGGTGCCCGGCCTCCTAAAAGGGGCCGGACACCTGAATAGGGGGTGGCAGCGGCAGCCATGCAAGAATATATTCATTCTACATAGGCTGGAGAGAGGGGGCGGCACCCCCTGTGCCCTTAATGGACGGGCCACTTCCCTTGGTGCCTAGGATGAACAAGGATGCCGGTTAGCATCCAGTCAGCTTCTGCTAACTTAGGAAAGGTCCCAAGTGCCATAAATAAGAGCTGTCAAGCTTCTCACCTGTGAAGTCTGTGAAGTGTTGCCTGTTGTATCAGGAAGACATAAGGCTTGGATGGCCCACTCCTTTCCATTTCCCCATTTTATACCCCAATAATGATAAACAATAACTTTATGTCATAAATTTGGGGGATTTATAAATTACAATTCACATATAAAGAGCAATATGAAGCCCTACCACTCATTGTGGCAGTGATATCTGAGGCTATCCTCAATTAAGTGCTGTCAGACACTGCCAGGTTCCTTAAAACATATTCCTGCCCTGCTTGGCTCCATCATACAGCTGAACCAGCTTGACCTCAGCTATCCATTGGAAGTTTAGGACGCTAATATTCAGTAGAACACCCACTGTGTTGGCCATGCGCCATCTCCATCTCCATCTCACTTTTTACTGCTGCTGTGATAGAACTCCATGCCCATTCAGAGTTTATTCCTACTTGCATTCTGAAGAGGCTATCGAATCCACCTTATAAGGTGCCCCAATCACCTACACACCTATCATAAGACCATTATTTCTCCAGCTCATCCTGTAGTCCATTCATTGATAAAAATGTTCTGGACCTACATTGGAGAGGTGCACACAATCTCCCCTGTTTCTATCTTGACACTCCTTATCGATCAGCCCATGTCCAATTATGGAAACCCAATTCTTGATATGGGATGCTCAACTGCCCTATACACCTTCCTCCTAGACATCTCTATGTCTGTACTCCTTGCTGCTCCCTTCCATGACATCCTCCATCCATGGGTGAATGGTACCCTTCTATGGCTGCAACTGGAAGTCCTGCTTCCTTCCCTCCCCCCTACTTTGCTGACACCCCACCATTTAGCCCAGTTTTTTCCAAACCCTTGCTCTCTCCTTCCATGGTCCATACTTTCTGCCTATTCCTCCTTCAAGTGACACCCAGAAGTCGGGAAACCACCATCATCTTTGTACCCACACTGCTTACAGCAGTGGCTGTCATGTACATAAGCGGCTACTACCATGGGTATAGGAACACTGTTGGGGCCCTTAGCCCTAACAGGCTTTGCTGTGAGCACATGGCCACCACTCATTATCATTGTCCTTCAACTTTTTAAAGGAGCTACTGCTCCCACAGAAAAATTAGACTAAGTTTAGATTATTTCTGATTAACAGTGTTAAAGGAGTTGTAAAGGTTTGTTTTTTATTTTCTAAATAGGTTCCTTTAAGCTAGTGCATTCATGGTTCACATACCTTTTCCTTTAATTTTCCTTCTAAATTTTTTTTTTCTTTGTCTGAATTTCTCACTTCCTGTTTCTCCTCAGTAAGCTTGCCCCATCATCCGAGCCGTTCTGGCTGGGGGTTAGTCAGCTTACTGAGGAGACACAGGAAGTGAAAAATTCAGACAAAGAAAGCAAAGAAAAAAAACATTTAGAAGGGAAGTTGATCTTTTTCTCAATCAGTGAGGTAGTGAGGCAGGTGGATTAGCACAGGAGCTCCCACGGCGCACGTCTCCTAGGAGTAGGAGCGTGTGTGCTATAGCTCCAGGCAGGCTTAGGAGGCAGACAGGCAGAGTCCCTCCCGGCCGACCAGCCCAGTCCACTCTCCGATTTCCAGTCCAGCCCTGGAAAGTTCTGCGCCCCTGATCTCTCCGCTCCTCCAGCTCAGCTCCCTGGCTCTCACAGGTAAGAGCCCTCCACCAAAGCTGCTGACGGCTGTCCTTTTCAGGACAAAGCCGCAGCTATACAGATCTTCTTTGCTCCATTCCTTGGCCCCCTGCACTCCCTCACCTCCATCATCCTCAAGGGCCCCCTCCCGCCACCTCCCGCCACCTCCTCGCGGAAATTTCCACCGTTCCGGCGCTCATTCGGGTGCACCGCGCCAGGCCGTCCTGAATCGCGGGGCCGCGGTCTAGGAAAGACCGCGGCTTCACTTGCGGCCTAACGGCGCGCCGCTCCCCACGTTTCAGTGTCCTCACCCTGCTCCCAGGAAACCTCCCCCTTATCCCTGAAGGACAGTTACCCGGCCCTGTTGCTCACCCTTCACCCATTCAGCCCCAGATTACTCAGAGAAACCCCCTGTCAGCCCTCATCCCTGAGCAGGCAGCCACCAGACCAGCAACAAGCTCTCCCTCTCAGCCCTAGCCCCCCCCCCGTCGTCCCAACACACAGAAGCTTGATCCAGGGGTTAACCGATCGCCTCTTACAGGGGTCAGGAAGGAATTTTTTCCCCACCGGAGCATATTGGCCGAGCTCTGACGGGGTTTTTTGCCTTCCTCTGGACCAAGCCAGGAGAGAGGCCAATTCCTCTCCCCACTGCCCCAAACCCCCCCCCCCCGGTGTATTGACGATCATGGCATGTCGGCAATATTCTGCCGATACCATTTGGAGTTTGAGGCAATGCGCCGCAATACTGCCAGCCATCACCAAAAAGGCCCTAAGAACTGAGCGACTATTGAGAATTGATCATAGATCGACGGTCAAACATTTCAGCCATTCACCCCAGCTCAAGCACATATCGTGTGCTCTGATCAACACAAGATCGGCAGTAAAACACCGACTTGAAATCCGCGACTTCATTCAACAAAAAGATCTAGACTGTCTTTTTATTACAGAGAGCTGGCTCACAGCCGACTGTAACACCATTCTGGGAGAATTGGTGCCAGAAAATTACCGTATTATAACGGAAAACAGAATAGGGCAAAGAGGAGGCAGCCTGGCGGTGATCCACAAGACTCATCTTACGATCACCAAACCAGTCCGCCAAAACCCTCTTCCATTCATGGAAACCCTTACTCTGCAACTGCAAGCAAATACAAAGGAGACCATCCACGTTCTGCTCTGCTATAGGCCGCCAGGCCCAAAATCGCAGCTGCTATCATCATGGACTGATTTCTTCTCCACTTATACCCTCATCAGCAAACATCTTTTGCTGCTCGGGGATTTCAATCTCTGGGCCAACTCCTCACTAGACCCCATTGCAGACGCCTGTATTGACCACCTGGAAGGATTAGGATTGCAGCAATTAGTATGTGGGCCCACACATGCTTCAGGTCACACACTTGATCTTATTTTCAGACAATCTCTGGAAATAAAGATTTGGGAAAATGAAAAGTTGCCATGGACAGACCACCATGCAATTATATTCAGGATTTCCACCATCCCCCCTGCAACAAAAACATCAAATCCAGTGACAACACACTGGACTAGATGCCAGAAGAAGCTCCACTCGGAACTCTTCAAAACGACTTTAAGGAAAAAAATAGAAACAACTCAGCCGCATCAAACGGCCGTTGAAACACTGGAAGCCATTAACTCGGCTATGCTACAGTCAGCTGACTTGGTAGCGCCGAAACGAAGTACCCGCATCCGGAAAAACAACCGCAGCTGGTTTAACAACCAGCTGTCGTTATTGAAGCAAGAACGCAGAAGGGCAGAATCTGCCTGGAAAAGATGTTCCTCAGAGCTAAACCTATCCATCTACAAGGCAGCGACAAGAAAATACCACAAAGGAATTTTCCAAGCCAAGAAAAATTATTTTTCGGAGGCTATCAACGGTGCCATTAACCGCCCCCGCAAACTCTTCAAGATGGTCACCCAGACCATGGAACCAGAATGCATTAAAGCCCCCAGTTCGGATACACAAGAATTTTGCAATGAACTATCGGATTACTTCATTAATAAAATCGAGGCAATCCGTGAAAGCATTCAGCAAAACAATTCCCCCCTTAGCCCCCCCTGCAGCCTCTCACACAGCACCCATAGTAATTCTCCGTTATCAGGTAAGTTTACCCTGGAACCCATCTCCATCGAGACCACTAAGAATGTCATTTGTACTCTGCGAAATAGCACAGCGCCGAATGACATTATCCCCACAAAACTGCTGAAGGAATGCGCCGACATCCTGGCTCCTCCCATCACGCAGTTTATCAACCAGTCTTTTCTGGAGGGCATAGTGCCCACACAGTTGAAAGAGGGTATAATCCAACCCATCCTGAAGAAACCCTCCCTGGACCCCAAGGACCCACTCCACCGCCGTCCCATAACAACCCTCAACGTACTTTCTAAGATAATGGAGAAAGTAGTGGTACAACAGCTGCAACAGCATCTAGATACCTACAAGCTACTTGACCCATTGCAATCAGGCTTCCGTCCCGGACACGGGACGGAAACAGCACTGCTGAAAGTATGGGACGATGTTCTCAAGGCCGCAGACGAAGGAGAATCTTGTCTTCTAGTTCTGTTGGACCTAAGTGCAGCTTTTGACACTGTAGACCACAAACTGTTACTGACTCGGCTTGCTGAAGTAGCCAGAGTCGCAGAAGGCGATTTATCTTGGTTCTCCTCTTTTCTGGAAAACCGATCGCAAACAGTAAAGTTAGGACCTTTTACGTCAGAAAAACGCACAGTAACATGCGGAGTCCCTCAAGGATCGCCTCTGTCACCAGTGCTGTTTAACATCTATCTTCGTCCTCTTTTTGAGATTATCAGCAGCAAAAAACTGCTCTATCACTCATACGCAGACGACACACAATTGTATTTCCGCATCTGCAATAGACAGGATCACCACCTCAATTTAGAGACTTGCCTCTCCTTGATAGAGGATTGGATGACAAAGAGTTATCTTAAACTCAATGGAGCGAAAACAGAACTTCTTCTGTTTCACGCCAAGCGTAGGAATCAACCTTTAACAGCGTGGACCCCCCCGCCTATTTTGGGCAAGCTCATCACCCCTAGCGCCAAAGTCAAAAGCCTAGGGGTCATTTTTGACTCCTTTATGACAATGGACGCACAAATAGGGTCAGTAGTCAGCGGATCTCACCATCTACTGCGCCTACTACGCAGACTCACTCCGTTCATCCCTAAAGAAGATTTAGCGGTCGTGGTGGGAGCTATTGTAAACTCCAGACTGGATTATGCAAATGCCCTTTACCTCGGCCTCCCCAAGTACCAAATCGCTCGTCTGCAAGTCGTTCAAAATACGGCCGCTAGACTTGTGACTGGGAAAAAACCCTGGGAATCCATCTCACCTTCACTGAGAGCCCTTCATTGGCTGCCAGTTAAAGACAGAATTGCTTTTAAAGCTCTCTGTCTTAAGCATAGATGTGTCCATGGGAATGCCCCCCTTTATTTATGCGAAATAATAAAAACGCATAATCCCAATCGCGTTTTGCGATCCACGAATCAGAACCTGCTCCAGGTTCCGAAAGCCAACTTCAAGTCCAAAGGAGAAAGAAGATTCGCGATCCAAGGTCCCAGACTATGGAACGCTTTACCAACCAGCATTCGGTTGGAGGAGAACCACCTAGCATAGGAAAAAGGTCAAGACTTTTCTCTTTTGATATCAAAGGAGACAGGAACAACAAGCGCCCAGAGGCGATTCAGTTCGCATGTGCCGCGCTATACAAGTTTTCATTCATTCATTCATTCAAGGAAAAGGTCCGTGAACCAACAATGCACTAGCTTAAAGGAACCCATTTAGAAAAGAAAAAAACAAACCTTTACAACCCCTTTAAGGAGTATATTCTTAAAGTGGAACTCTAGTCAAAACTCTATTTTGTTTTGGAGTGAGGAACAGGTATAACCTCTGTCAGGTTTTTGGTTGCTGTCTGTTGATCTAAAGTTTTTCACCATTTCTGTTTGACCTGGTGATCTTTGTTTCTTGGTTTGAAAGTTCTGGCAAATCCAAAATGTTGTTGTTAATTTTTGGAACAGCAGATAAAAAAAATCATCAAATAAATGGGGACACCTGTTTTGATGACAGCTATCTAATGATGGATTTTCCATCACTATGTATAAATTTGCAGGCTAATTTACTAAAGAAGTTGAGAATGTTCTTTGAAAAATTATAGATATTCCCTTTAATTATCAATTAATGAGATACCCTATTGTGCGCAGATGCTTTTCACATAACTGAATAATTGAAGTGAACAGTCACACATTTTACTGAGTGCACATTTGCGACTCCTTTAGTAAATCAGTTCATTCCTATAATTTCCTTTTGTGTTTTATAGACAGCAATTAAAGGAGAATCTCCCCAGTGGGGACTGAAAACAAATAGTGGTGAATTAGGCTACTTTCACACGGAAGTGTTTTAGAGGTGTTTTTGCACTAAAAATTGCGCCTGAAAAGCGCCTGTAAACTCCCTCTTCTGCAGTCCCAGACACTTTGGCCCGGATTCAGGTAGATCGACGTATCTGTATGCCGGTGTAGCGCATCGTCTTTACGCTACGCCGGTGCAATTTTGAGAGGCAAGCATGCTATTCACAAAGAATATGCGCTCAACGTTGCGCCAGCGTAGCGTATAGTTGTAAGCCGACGTAAGTCAAAGTAGGTGGAAGTGGGCTGGAAGTGGGCGTAATATATTGTAATGAAGCGTGACCCCATGCAAATGATGGGCTGAGCTTCCAAAAACGAACTGCGCATGCGTCGTCTCTTGGACGCATCCCAGTGCGCATGCTCACAGTTATGTCGAAATAGCTGCCTAAGATACGTCAATACACTGCCTACGATGTGAAGGTAACCTACGCACAGCCCTATTCACGTAGTACTACGTGAACGACGTAAAATACGACGGCTGTTCGACGTCCATACCTTTGTATGGGTTGCGCCACCTTTAGGTGGAATAACTTTACGCTGGACGTATGCCTTACGTAAACGACGTAAATTACAGCGACGGGCTCAAGTACGTTCGTGAATCGGCGTATCTCGGTCATTTACATATTCGATGCGTAAATCAATGGAAGCGCCCCTTGCGGCCAGCGTAAATATGCGCCCAAGATACAACTGCGTAGGACACTTACGTCAGTCGTATGAAGCCAAATTTCAGGCGTATCTTGCTTTCAGACTCAGGTGCATAGAGTACGACGGCGCATCCGTGCACTCCGTATCTGTAGGCTGAACTTTAGATATGTCTGCCTTTTTTACCCATTACATTTGGGATGATATGTTTAGTAGTTCACACAAAATAGTTTGTGCTATCAGTTTAGTTGACAGAAGGTGACAGAGGACACTGCATTTCTGATAAGATCGACAGACATTTTCTGTACTTGCTGAAATGCTTTCAGTTTGAAAAAAGAAAACAAATGCAGCCACTTTATCCAAGAACAAATATGCTGCAATATATTATGCCTCAGTTTATGGGTTTTGTTATCCTTAACGATTGAAAGGACTTAAATGTAATTTGATTTACATTTCATTTGAGGTAAATTGTATTTATATTCTGCATCATACTGGCTGTAATGGTTAATTCATGTCCAATTTATATAAAAATGGAACCCACTTGGTTAGTTTTACATGGTTGTACTGAATAATAAAAGATGCACAAATGATAATACAAATGATAATACATGGCAGAAAGCTAACTTACTATTTTTATACATCATAAGAACCACTCATAAGAACCACATACCTTCTCTGGAAAGAAAAACATGGGCATATCTATGACTGTTACCTAGGATTCATTTGGTAAGCACAAAGGTACTTGAAAGGGAAGAGGAGCTTTTCATGAGAAAGTGGATTATACCATGCAGGCTACAGAAGCAATGATCCCTAAAGCATATATAACCATTGGATGTTTCTTGCATTTCAGATTTCAAATACATTACATGTTTATAATTAGTATCTTCCAATTTTTATGTTTATTATGAATATTATGATATTATGTTTGTTATTTTTTTTATGATTGTGCGACACAGAAGTCAGACATATTATCATTTATTTGCAGATTTAATTGTATTTTATGTCTGTTTCAGGGATTATTTTTTTTTATGAAAAGGAGCATTAAACAAGAGGAATTGCAAATAAGCATACTGCTTTCAGCTAGCTTCAGAATACTGCATACTATATCATAAGGGATATAGGGACTATAGCAGGGATATAGTAGTTTATGTGCTAAGCCCTGGAGTATTACAAACCCCAGCAAAAGATGTCACTTTGATTGCAGTTAAAGAGCTACATGGGGAATAATGGCCTAATTGGACAGAATTTATGCCTCCTAAATTAGAAGAATTTTAATCCCTGCATAATTCGCTCTCATTTGCAGGAATGGTCATATTTTTCCAAGGAACGTCCAAAGATATCACAAAACAAACATTATTTGTGTTTTTTTCTGATGTTTTTCTTTTCTTTTTTATAGCTTTTGCTTATTTCATGTATATGAGAAGAGTGAGAATTATCTTCTAGATAATTAGCAGCGCCACTACCCCTACCACTCTTCTCATATACATTTACTGGAGCCATGTCTTGGGCTGCATTCACACCTAAGCGTATTTACGCCCTACGCCCGACGCTGTAGCAGCCTGAAATACGCTGGAGGGGCGATTTAACATTGTCGGCTATGGAGATGGTTCACATCTCCACGCCAAACGCTGAAACGCCGTACGCCTGAAGCTCAAAACAAGTCCCGGACCCTTTTTTTCAGGCGGCTTCGGCGTTCGGGCATAGCCGACAATGTTAAAATCACTCCTCCAGCAAAAAAACAAGGCTAAAAACTATGCGATTTGTCGTGGCAAGTTGCGGGACAAAACGCCACAATTTGTCGCGGTAAATATCGCCGTACAATACGCCGCGTTACAGTGTGAATGCAGCCTCAGGACTCACAAAAGGGGGGCAGCAGCTATTTTTTTCTTTCGCCCCGCTGAGGAAGTTGCAAAACATACGGGAGCTCAGGAGACTGAAGACACGTCACTTGCTTCCGTCCTTTTGGAACCTTTAGTTGTCCATACACATCCTGTATGTTTACTGACGTTTTATATTGGCTATAATGTGAGTAGCCTGTGCTTTTACTACCTTTTAAATAAATGCTTGAGTTTAGCGGAGAGCTCTTAGATCTGTGATTCCTTTTTTCATGTTTGGGTCTGTATGCACCCCTGACCTTTGGGGGTCCGACTTGCTACCCTGCTTCCTGGTCTCCTATGCTGAGATACCTGCTCATTTGACCATCTAGTAAAATAGTGGTCTACATGCGAAGGTGAGAGTACCCATCCTTACTGGTGGAGGGATCACGTGGTGGAGAATTTTAAGATTTGGCTATCTGAATTTCTCTTACATATTTCTGTGGACTTTATTTCATCAATTTAGTATAATTATTCTTCCTATATATTGTTTGTTTCACATATATATACATATATATATATATATATATATATATATATATATATATATATATATATATATTCATTTGAATATATTCCTATGGGTTTTGCGCTGCACTGTTTTTCCTTTTATATTTAGCAGTTATTTTTTATCCATTAGCGCGGATACTTTCATTTTAATCTTTTGCTTATTTCATGTTTGCATTTTTATACAAATTTTTTAACGAATAACCTCTTTTGTGAAGAACAGTTAAAAAAACAAAAGTTCATACGATTCTCTACTGTCTTAATAAGTAAAAAGTTCTCAATTTGTCTCACAGCTAGTACATTGATTACGTAGTTTGCATCAGAAATTGTGCCTGCCTTGCCACCTGCTGAAAGCTCAATCGTTTTCATCTCCATAGTAGCAATAAAGGAAGAAATGTCAGCATTCAAACAAAGATGCTGAGAAGGAAAAGTGCTTCCACTGAAGACAATGCAATACGCAGAAGAAAAAAACAATACCAGCTAGAATATAAGATACAAATCTCATTTTCAGCATGCATGTTGTGTGCACATAGACTTGTTTGTGCTAACAAATCCTTATAATAGATTGTTGGTAAATGGCATCTTTAAGGGGGCAAATTATTCAAGGGAGCAGGTGGATCTGCAAACATTAATCTTCCCAGCATTACTGCTTGCTGGAGTAAATGGAAAAAGGTAGGGGACATGATTCATAGACTAGTGTGCTCATCAGTCAGTTGTGCCCTTCGTGCAAAGAAGACATGAGGGCACTGCAGCCTCGAAGTAGGGGGGGTTAAAGAGTGAACGCATGATAAATAGACACACAGCAAGCAAATCAGGGACGGGGCAGGGACAAATGTGTTTTTTTGTTATTTAACCATGCACTAGCTGTGCGATCTTCAGAAGAAGGGAACATTAAAATATACCACAAAAATCCTCCTGCGCTCTGGTGTATCGCCAAACTGGGTGTATCAGTATGGTATAAAGGGAAAGTCTTAAGTCTTGCAGCCCTCCACAGAACAAAAGGGTGTTCATATGGTTAAAATGAAAAAGAAAAGAAAGGAGGGCGCACCGACCTTGTGCATTACCACTTATACATTTTAATATACACAAAATAAAAAGCAATGGTCCTACTTACAAACATTTAGTAGTAAGCGCATTTAAAACAGCTGAACCTGGACCTCACGGCACCTGCCAGTCAGACCCTAAACACCAATGTGGCTGACGCGTTTCTGGGGCGTACCCCCTTCTTTAAAGCCTAGGTGGTCTGCGATAGCTCTCTCTTCCTGCAAACCATCCCTTTATAGGTGCATGTCACATTAAAATATATACTAGGCTGTTATCAAGCCATGCTGAATAGGATTAATAGAAAATTAATTTTCTAAGACAGTTCCCATGAGCAGAATTTTTTGGAACTTGTGCAATATTTTCATAAGACATTGATGTGGATAGAAGCATAAAAACACTTTAGTCCCAGAACCTTCCCCCCATAGAACCAGAATTGTTTAATTGGTTAAGAAAATATTTTTGCACTATTTTGATTACCGGTATGTATTTGTTGTCTGCTCTAGCATATTATATTTCTTCTGAACAAGTACCTTATTTAATTTGGTAGAAACTTTGGATATATAATATATATTTATATATATATACATACTGTATATATAGTATCTCACAAAAGTGAGTGCACTGCTCACATTTTTGTAAATATTTTATTATATCTTTTCATTATTTTCCAGCACTGCCTTAACCCTCTTGGACATGGAGTTCACCAGAGCTTCATAGGTTGCCACTAGAGTCCTCTTCCACACCTCCATGATGACATCAAGGAGCTGGTGGATGTTAGAGACCTTGCGCTCCTCCTCCTTCCTTTGAGGATGTCCCACAGATGCTCAATAGGGTTTAGGTCTGTAGACATGCTTGGCCAGTCCATCACCTTTACCCTCAGCTTCTTTAGCAAGGCAGTGACCATCTTGCTGCCACACAAACTTGACACCATCTGAACCAAATAAGTTTATCTTGTCAGACCACAGAACATGGTTCCAGTAATCGATGTCTTAAAGGGGTTGTAAAGGTTCATGTTTTATTTTCTAAATACCGTGTTTCCCCGAAAATAAGCCCGGGTCTTATATTAATTTTGACAACAAAAAATACAGTAGGGCTTATTTTCAGGGTAGGTCTTACCATGTAATGTGCTGTCTTATCTCCTCCTCTCTCTCCCTGCCTAACAGGAATCTCCAGTGTGAACTGAGTTAAAAATGTTTGTAAAATCCTATAATCCACTCTATTACAGTACCGTATTATATAATGTACAATGTGTGTGTGTCTGTAAAATTATTGTGACAAATACCTTTGTTGTAGTGCCGCGCTGCACTTCTGTGAGCTGCCGGATCTCTTTCCCACAATTATATTACAGAAAAAAACACATTGTACGTTATATACTACTGTAATAGAGTGAATTATAGGATTTACCAAACATTTTAAACTAGGGCTTATTTTCGGGGTAGGGCTTATATTGCAGCTCTCCTGGAAAATAGCGCTAGGTCTTATGCCGCATACACACGATCATTTTTTGCGATGAAAAAAAACGTTGTTTTTTAAAACGTCATTTAAATTGATCGTGTGTGGGCAAAACGTTGTTTTTTGTCTTAAAAAAAACGACCAAAAAAAATTCCAACATGCTTGAATTTTTTGTGTCATTTTTCAAAACGTAGTTTTTTGACCCGCGCATGCCCAGAAGCTAGTTATGAAGCGAGCTTCAATGGAAAAGAGTGGTGAACGTAACCTCGCTTTTTGTGAAAAAAACGATGGTGTGTATGCAACATCGTCTTTGAAAGGTGACGTTTCAAAAACGTCGTTTTTTACTTCACAGAAAACGTCGTTTTTTTTCATCACAAAAAATGATCGTGTGTACGCGGCATTATTTTCGGTATAGGTCTTATTTTTGGGGAAACATGGTAGGTTCCTTTAAGCTAGTGCATTGTTGGTTCACTTACCTTTTTAACTTCGATTTCCCTTCTAAATATTTTTTTTCTTTGTGTTCTTTGTTTGAATCTCTCACTTCCTGTTCCTCCTCAAAAAGCTGTTCAGTAAGCTGTTCTTAACCTACTTTCCACCGCTCGGATGATGGTGGAAAGCTTACTGAGGAGAAACAGGAAGTGAGAAATTCAGACAAAGAAAAAAAACATTTACAAGGGAAATCGAAGGAAAAGGTAAGTGAACCATCAATGCACTAACTTAAAGAAACCTATTTAGAAAATAAAAAACAAACCTCTACAACTCCTTTAAGTCTGCTTGTCTTCAGCAAACCATTTGCTGGCTTTCTTGTGCATCATCTTTAGAAGAGATTATTTTTTGGGATGACAGCCATGCAGACCAATTTGATGCAGTGTGCGGCATATCGTCTGAGCACTAACAGGCTGACCCCCCACCTTTTCAAACTCTGCAGCTATGCTGGCAACACTTATTTGTCTATTTCCCAAAGACAACCTTTGGATATGACGCTGAGCCTGTGCTCTTAACTTCTTTGGTTGACTATTGCAAGAAATGTTCTGAGTGGAACCTATCCTCGTAAACCGCTATATGGTTTTGGCCACCATGCTGCAGCTCAGTTTAAGGGTCTTGGCAATCTTCTTATAGCCTAGGCCAGTGATGGTGAACCTTGGCACTCCAGATGTTTTGGAACTACATTTCTCATGATGCTCAACCACACTGCAGAGTGCATGAGCATCATGGGAAACATAGTTCCAAAACATATGGAGCACCAAGGTTCGCCATAACTGTCCATCTTTATGTAGAACAATTTGTTTTTCCGATCCTTCAGAGAGTTCTTTGCCATGAGGTGCAATGTTGAACTTCTAGTGATAGAGTGAGGCCTTGTACATACGACCGTGGAACTCGTCGTAAACGAAACATCGTTTTCCTCGACGAGTTCCTTGTTAGGCTTGTCGAGAAACTTGACAAGCTTTCTTTGCGTACACACTGTCAAGACCAAATCTCCTCGTTCTCAAACGCGGTGACTTCAACACATACGACGGCAGGGGAAGATCCATTCCACTGGCACAACCCTTGGGGCAACTATTGCTAATCTCATGTTACTGCGTGTTAAGTAAAAGTTTAGTAAGAGACGATTTGCACTTTTCAGTCTGTTACAGCGTGACAAATATGCTATCTCCATTACAAACGCTACTTTTACCAAAGGTGCACTCCCGTCTCATACTTTATTCTGAGCATGCACAGGTTTCTAAGCATACACACTAACGTGTTTTTCGTCGAAAACCAGCCCGACGAGGAACACGACGAGGAAATTGAGACTCCTGACGAGAAAAAAGAGATCTTGTTCTCTTTTTTTCTCATTGAGTTCCACGTCAGTTTTCTCGATGAAAAACATACACATGACCGTTTTCCTCTGCAAAAAAGCTCTGCCACTAAGTTTCATGATGGATTCTGTCAAGGAAAACGGTTTTGTGTATGAGGCCTCAGAGTGATAACACCAAATTTAACACACCTGCTCCCCATTCACACCTGAGATCTTGTAACACTAACGAGTCACATGACATCGGAGAGGGAAAATGGCTAATTGGACCCAATTTGGACATTTTCATTTAGGGATGTACTCACTTTTGTTGCCAGCGGTTTAGATGGCTGTGTGTTGAGTTATTTTGAGGGGACGGCAAATTTACACTATTATACTAGCTGTACACTCACTACTTTACATTGTAGCAAAGTGTCACATGAAAAGATATAATAAAATATTTATAAAAATGTGAGGGGTGTACTCACTTTTGTGAGATACTGTATATGTTAATTTGTGGGAAAATAATGGTACAAATTAATAATATTTTTGTTGTAAAATAACAAACCTTGTTAGCCAAGCTCCTACCTTTCTCGGCGAGATTGACTACCTACGAGCCCCATCGCGGGAGCCAGTGCCGAGCCGGCTCGCCGTGATGGGGAAAAAAGCCGTCATAGAAGTGACGGGGATCTGACTTGGATTCCCGCCAATTCTAGCCGCTGCGTTAGTATGAATCATGAGGGGGAACTCCAAATTTTAAATAAAAAACTGGCATTGGTTCCCCCCCAGGGGCATACCAGGCCCTTAGGTCACATGGGTACCCGGAGCATGATGGGACTGTGACGTCGTAGGAGGCCTATATAAATCGGTGTGAGCCGCGTACCTGGCATTACAGCGGGAGGAAGTGTCGCGTCAACATCTGAAGAAACAAGAAGAAACGAAGAGACAAGAAGAAACGAAGACGGCGGAAGGCGGCAAAAAAGAGCGGGCTGCGCCGCCTCTAGTAATTGAACTAAAACAAAGATAGCAGTGGCCAGCCCTGAAGAAAAAGGCCCCGAAGCGAGCGGGAGAAAAACCGGGTTAGTGCCGAGACGACAGCAGAGAGCGGAGAAGATGGAAGAAGACCCCCTGAGAGTGGAGAAGACCCCCCGGAGAGCGGAGAAGACCCCAGAGCTAACCAATAAAATATTTTAATACCCTGTGTTGTGTTTTTTTTTTAATTGACTTTGTCTCCAGGTAATTGGGTAGGGGTACGATGTAGGGTTATAGGCTGGTATCTGGGGGCCCCCTTATTAAAGAGGGCTCCCAGTTTCCGATAAGCCCCCCACCCGCAGACCCTGACAGCCAATGGCCAGGGTTGTTGGCAAGTGGCCTTGTCCTTATCAACATGGGGACAGGGTGCTTTGGGGTGGGGTGGCCGTAGTGCGCCCCCCCTGCCTCAGAGCACCCAACTCCCCCATGTTGAGGGCATGCGGCCTGGTACGGCTCAGGGGGGGGCACTCGCTCGTCCCCACTCCTCTCCTGACCAGCCGGGCAGCGTGCTCTGGATACGGGTCTGGTAGGGATCGTTTTTTAGGCGTAGGGGGTTCTCCTTACAACCTATATCAGACCTAAGGGCCTGGTATGCCCCTGGGGGGGAAACCATGACATTTTTTTACTTTAAATTTGGCGTGGAGTTCCCCCTCATGATTCATACCAAATGCCGCGGCTAGAATTGGCAGGAAACCAAATCGGATTTCCGTCGCTTCTATGACACGCTCGCTTGAATGTGCTTTTTCTATTCCAGCGAGTGCGAGATGTCGGCACCATGTCGCCGAGAATCAGCGCAATGCTGTCATGCTGGAAACACATTCTCGGCGACAGGTACTGTACTTGACTACAATGATACCCTCTTCCACACAGGCGGACTCCGCTGAGTCGGTAGATGACAAGTCCCTCTCTGCTCACTGAGCGGGGAGGGGCTTGTGCAGTGCCGCTGTCTCCTATGGGGAGATCTCACCCGATCCGATCTGCCATGGACGGGTGGGGACGTATCGCCATCCGTCTGATTTTGGCGGATCGGGTCGGATGTCAGCGGACATGTCTCCGCTGACATCCGATGCTCCATAGGACTGCATGGAGCGGCCATTCAGGTCCGTCGTCAAAACTGACAGGCGGACCTGAACGGTCTGATCGTGTGAAAGGGGCCTAAGTGTGATTTTTATATAACAATGTCGGGTGAGTTGGTATAACAGTCCTACTTTCACTTATTTATAATCAAAAATATTTAAAATTATACTTTGCGTGCTTGTATAAATATTTTAGGCTTTGTCACCCAGATGTGCAACATGCTCTTTGGGACCCCAAGAGGTGGTGGTATTTTAAATTGATTTATTCTTATCTTTTCTGTATACATTTTTTATTTGTTATGAGGGCTGGCATGGGTCAGAGGAAATGTCCTTATGCACTTATAATAGGGAGGATATGTTTTGCCCCAGATAGTTGCCAGAATAAGACACTGGAATAAGAGTTGCCATCCCACTTTTCCTTTAATATGGTACCTGGGACCTAGGTGGTTAACAAGATTGCTAATGCCCTGTAAAGAATTTCTGATGGGATAAAATCCGATGAAATTTTCCGTCGGAATTCTGTTCAAGCTGTCTTGCATACACACTGTCAGACCAAATTCCGACCGTCCAAAATGCAGTGACGTAAAACACTATGGGCCAGATTCAGCAAGACTTGCGCTGGAGTAATTCGATATGCGCCGCGTAACTGTGATTATGCGCCGTCGTTTCTATGTGGCCGTACCCACCAAACTAGATGCGACAGAAAACGGGCCATTTCCGTTTGGCTTAACTTTGCGACGCCAGAGTATCGTCAGCGCATAATTTTGCTTGGCGCATCAGTCGCGCCTATTGATTTCCCCTGCAAATATGCAAATGAGGGAGATTTCCCAATGCGCGAACGGATTAGCACCATACGCCGGCTACATGCGCCGTGCGTATCTCGTCCGTCCGGCGCAAAGTTATTTCTACAAATAGCTGCTTTATCTTTACTCCAGACGGCCTCAGGTCAGCAGGAGAGCAGCTACAGCAGCAGCGTTACTGACGAAACTAGCAAGCTGAACAACCACACGTGCAAGGACAACACCTCTGTGTGCCAACATGCCAGGGGCAGTCGTGGTCCTAGCACTGGTACTGGGTCCCCCGGAACGAAGGAGGCGGGCACGTGAGAGGATATACCGCACGCGCATGAGCCTCTTTGGCATGGGGGATGAGGAGGTGTATCGCCTCTTCAGATTCAGCCCAGATGCAATCCTTGAACTAACCACAACCCTGCAGGGTGACATCACCAGCCCAACACACCGCTCACAAGCAGTGCAGCCACTGGTGAAGGTACTGGCAACACTTCATTTCCTTGCAAGTGGATCATTCCAGCGTACAAGTGGAGTGGTGGCTGGGATGTCACAGTCCACCATAAGCAGATGTGTGCACCAGGTTGTCCCTGCAATCCTCAGACGCATGTCCAACCAGTTCATCAGACCCACCACTGAGGAGCTGCGGCTGAAGGCAATGACAGATTTCTACAGCATTGCCAGATTCCCACGCACCATCGGGGCCATTGATTGCACACATGTGGCCCTACAGCCCCCCAGTGCCACAGAGCACATATACCGCAATCGGAAGCATTGGCATTCCATCAACGTACAGGTGATAGCCGATGCCCAACGCCTCATATGGCACGTCCGTGCCAAACACCCCGGGTCCAGCCATGACAGCTTCATATACCGTCAGAGCCCCATCCCAGCAGAATTCGAGCAGAACATGTATGGGGACAGCTGGCTGGTTGGTGAGTGACATGGGGGGCAGGCATGACTATCCCCTCCCGTGATGCACATCAAAAGTGGCACATGCATGACTAACATCCTCCTGTCTTTTCCCTTACAGGTGACTCTGCATATGCACTGGGACCCCATCTAATGACTCCTTTCCGGAACCCCCAAACCAGAGGAGAGAGAAAATACAATGAAGCCCACATCAAAACCCGTGCAGTGGTGGAGCAAACATTTGGGCTCCTGAAGTCCCGTTTCCGCTGCCTGGATAAGTCAGAGGGGACCCTATTGTATTCCCCTACCTTTGTGTGTCAGATCATCGGTGCATGTTGCATTCTGCACAACTTTGCTATGAGAAAAGGCCTGCAGATTGACATACGTGATGACCTGACCCCCGACCCACACAGTCCCCACCTGCCAGAGGAGACCCAGTCTGCTGATGGAAGAGCAGTCAGGAGGGTCCTCGCCGTAGGCATCTTTGGACACTAAACCAAAACATTTATCACACAGACAATGCACGCGTGTACACCACTGATGTCCCTAGATCACACACACCACATGCACATCGCATTGGATTAGCCCAAGTCCAGCATGTAGGACTTGGGAGCAGCAACGCCAGCGTCAAGGCCCCAATGATGTCACTGTCCATTCATACACCTTTCACACGTCATTCATACAGCCGTGGGGTTAACTTCACCACCACGGCCGAGGGTGACACCCCTTACTGTCAGGAGTGCCACCCCCTCACATTCACACACCATTCACACTGTCCCCTGCACTCCTGACCGTGTGCAGTTAAAAATAAAATAAATATCTCATAATATGAGAACAAAAATAAACAAAAACTCATAACCTGAGTATAAAATAAATATTCAAAAATAAACAAAAACTCATAACCTGAGTATAAAATAAATATTCAAAAATAAACAAAAACTCATAACCTGAGTATATAAACAAAAAATTATAAACCAAAACAAAAAAAAACCTCATCTGGGATGACGGGGGCTCCTCCTTGGGGGCACTCTCGGGCTCCTCAGCTGCCTGGAGGGAGTGGGTGGTGGTGGGGGTGGGGGGGCATCTGGAGGAGGCTGATCCCCGGGTGGGCCACTCCTGGGAGCTGTTGGCTGCCTGCCCTCCAAGGCCACGGCAATACGGCTAAGATACAGGTTTGTCTGGGCCTGCATCCTCAGCTGGCGGGTGATCTGATGCCGCTGGTCACGTTGCCGCTGCCTCCCCTCTTCCCGGATGGCAGCTGTGTTGGCTTGGACGGCTGCTGTCAGGTGCCGTACATCAGCCTGCACCTCCCCCAGGCTGGTGACAACGTCCTGCACACGACTGGGCAGCTGTGACATGGAGCCCAGGCTGTCAGCGACCCTGTCTAAGTGGCCAGCAATCTCCCCCATCTGCTGAGTCTGCCTTGCGTGGTCCAACACTACCTGGTCCTGGACCATATCAGACACCCCCCTGGTCTTATGGGTCGCCTTCCTGGGGGCAGAAGAAGGTTGTCCCCGTGGGGATGGAGTCGCCCTTGAGGGGCTACCTAGGATGGGGGAGGGGATGACAGAGGGCCCTGCAGAGGAGGAGGACTCCTCCAACAATAAAATAAAGTCCTGCTCTGGGACAGGCTCCTCCACAACCACCTCTGCTGAAGTGGTGTGGGCACTCTCCTCCTCCACCTCGGTGTCTCCAGCACCCAGGGCCTCGTCATCAGCATCCCGTTGGGAGGTTGGGGTGGACTGGCCGGTACGAGATGATGGCCCAGCTCCGTCATCTGTGGATGACACAAAGCAGACACATGTTGGTGGTCCCACACACTTGGCACATGTACCCTCCCCCCCCCCCCCACATGCAACACACCAAAATAGGGGATAAAAAGCACTTACCTGTCCTGGAGCCTTCCTCCATGGAGTCATAGCCAGGGACCCCCTCCAACTGCTCCCTGTCCAGGCAGCGGGCGACCACCTCCTCCTCCGTGGTCAGGCTGACCGGACATGGTGGACCACCACCTGTGCCCCTCTCATGGCTCCTAATGGTGGCCACCTTGCCACGGACCTTGCGCCGCAGGTCGTTTATTTTTTTTTGAATATCCCCAGCAGTCCGGGTGGAATACCCCAACACATTGACCCTGGCAGCAATGGTCTCCAGGATGCCCTGCTTCCTCTCCCGGCTGGTCTTCCTACTTTTTTTGCCGTGGAGGAAATCATTAAACGTCTCCATAGCCGAGATGACCACAGAGACCTCCTGGGCATTAAAGTTGAGGTTCCTCCTCTCTTTAGGGGTAGCGCGAGCAGCCATGACAGTGCAAAAGTATCTTCCCTGGGGTGGGGGGAAACGGATATACTTTTGCGCCGGAATGGCGTTTCCGCTAGCGCTTTTATACGCGCAACGGAACACATTGCGCTGGCGTTTCCCGTGGAGTGGTGCCGACGGAAGTTGTGAGCATGCGCACAAGGGGGTGAGTGGAGCCTCACTTACAGCGTATGCTCCGTGGATGATGCGCTGAACGTAATCCTCTGCGCTGGGCTCCGCCCATCATTTACATATGATCACACCCACTTCCACTTGCGTCGGGTTACGCCAGCGCATTATCGTTACTCTGGCGCAAGTTTACGCGCAACTGCTATGTGAATAACAGAACTTGCGCCGAAAGTGTCGGCGGAGTAACGTAAATGAGAAACGTTACTCCAAAGTAAAGAAGCGCCCATCTACCTGAATCTGGCCCTATGACGAGCCGAGAAAAAATAAGTTCAATGCTTTCTAGCATGTGTTGACTTGATTCTGAGTATGCGTGTTTTTTTCTCAGCCGGAGTTCCTAAAAGAAGATTAGAATTTCTGATTTCCATCTGAAAAAAAATAAAACATGTTCTATTTCTAAACTCTGATGGAAAAAAGTCAGATGGGGCCTGCACACGGTCAGAATATCCAATGAATAAATTCCGTCTGACTTTTTCATCAGAAATTCCGATCGTGTGTACAAGGCATAAGATGAGTTTTGACAACTCTTCCTTGTGTGTTGTTTGGACAATAGGCCCTTGTTCAAAATAACTGCTTGTGAGACTTCAAACAAAAGTTATTTTTGGTTCTTTATCGTCTTGCATTTGTATTAGAGAACAGTGTTTTTCCTTCTGATTGACGCACACATTCAGAACTAGATTGTGACATAGAAATCTGAAGAGCATCATGGTTTTTAGGTTTCTCCGCAAGCATTTAAAAAAAGAAGGCACAAATCTAGCCAAGACTATTATTAAATCTTGTATAACCCAGCGGATATGGTAGAAGAGACCTTTTAAATGGTTCATTTAGCAGAGGCCTTTCTGGAATCAGATATTCTCTGACCCCAGTGACATACTAGTTTTAAAGCAGTAAATTACCTGCATTTTCACTACTAGTGAGATGACCACCAGAAACCAGTATATAGCTAGAGAATGCCTTTCGTCTTAAATGGTTATTCATTCTCGACATAACAGGGCAAATTCTTTAAAGTTGAATGAAGTCCAACTAAATAAACATAATTTCAAGATAGTTTCAAATGTTGACATTTATTTTTATGTACAGCATTATCAGCCCCTTCACCCCTTGCATTAGCAGCTTTCTGCAACTAGCAGAGGAAAGAGCAGCTCTAGGAGCTGCATAAACATGTGCTAACAAGAAAAAAGAGTGGACAGTCTTAGTACATTGTGGCCCCATCACTCTTTAATCAGCAGGCTGTTGATGGTGACTGCTGCATATCTTAACTTTCTAAGAGAAACTGTCTGGCTGTACTGTCTGACAAAAATACAAAAGGTGCCTGGGCAAAATTATAAACCCTTTGACAGTCAGACAACAACCTTCGCATACACCAATCATCCATAACACTAAAATCACTGACAGATAAAGTGAATAACATTGATTATCTTGATATAATGGCATCTGAAAGTGGGTGGGATATGTAGCGCTGATGTATATATATAGTACATAAATGTGTATATTGCATTCCCTAGATGGCATTCATGGACATTGAGATTGTTGAGTGCTTGGAGCCATCTAGTGGCCAATTGTTGTTAATGCAAGAAGCATTCCACTATCTGAGGAATAAAGAAGAAAGACTATTGGTTCTCAGAGTTGACCTTTGTAAATAGGAAGTTGATCAAAGACCCAGGAACAATTTCTTGCGCAGTGCATGCTGGGATTTGCTATATAAGGAGTGGGAGCAGCCATCTTAGGTCCTTTTTTTTGGAACCGCATGGGCAGCCGGAGAGGATCTGTGAGGAGACGGGACCGAACAACAAGGCCCACGGACATTTCCATTGAGCATCGGAGGACGGGAGTCCCCCCAGCAGAGTTGGCCTGGTGTTTGATCCAGCTGACGGAGCAACGGGAGGAGGTCGCCGGACTGTACGGAGCCTGTGTCCAGTTAGGTGAGTGGGTTACGGCCCACAGTTTGTTATGCCTCACACGCCATTAGACTAACACACAGGCCTCACTACATACTTCTAAGAAGAAGCGGAGGGGTTGCCTTTAGGAAGGTTGAAGGCCTCGTTGTTCGGGACGCTCTCCAGAAGGCCAAGGCAGTTAACCCACTCATTGCGGAGACATTTTTTTCAGGAAGTTTATTCGTTTTGTTTGGATTACAAATTACTTGGGAAACAATATTAGCTAGCGAAGAAAGAAGATCAAGAACTGACTGTTTGTTTTTTGTTTTTTGTGAGATCTCACGGTTACCTTACAAAGTAGGGGGAGCTCCTAGGCTTAGTTTTATTTTCTTATTCATATACCTGCAGGTATACTGTTTGTTATTTGATTGCTGTATAGATTTAATTTTTTGTGCTCTCATCCCATGTTAGGAGGATAGCACAGTTTATGTACTGGTGTTTCTTTACTTGCCAATTATCAACAGTAAAAGAATACTACTGTTTAAGCATACCAGGGTTGTGGCGTATTGCTTTATTCACTCTAGGTGCCGCTCGTGGATCCTGAAGTTACAAACAGGTATCTGGTATCACATTGTACAGTATTGTATTGTATTGCACCACAGCTGTGTAAAGGGGATTGAGCCTTATCATTGGGGTTGTAGTTAGAGTGCAGGCCCAAAATTTAATCAGCAGCTCCTGCGGGGGTCAGTGCTACACGTGGGGGCTCGTCCGGGATCCTGTCACTCTACAAGAAACCCACCCCTCCCCCTTTGAGGTCACCATGGACCCCATCACAGTAGTCCGTTGGTGCGAAGCAGAAGGGACACGCTCAGAAGCGAGCGCGGCCATTGAAATCCCAGGGAGCTACTGGGAGAAGAAGCAAATCAAAGAGGTGGTACAGACATTGTCTCCAGACAGAAAGGCCTACGTGGTTGCAGTGAAACCAGACTTTGGGACTGATTGCACCTATGCCCTGATAGAGTGGGGACGGGGTGTCCCTGAAAATTTCCACGGTGCCACCATAAAATTGTCCGAGAAGACAGTGTTCCACCTGACACACCCCTGCAAAAAGCAGTTAGAACCCCTAGACAGGAACGCAGGAGCCGCCGCCCAGCGGCAGGCGGAACAACAACTGGCTGAGTTACAGCGACAATACCGTGAAATACAGGAAAAGTTTCAGGAGACATCCAGCATCATAGCAGATCGCATGGATGGACTGCGCGTCAGCTCAGAAGACCAGAGAGCTGGCCAGATGACACCAAACCCAAGGAGGGAGCCAAGAAGACGCAGCAGGGGCTATCTGCAAGAAGTAACTATTAGGAAGGATTTCCGCATTGATGGCCAGATAGGAGAAAAGGGACAGAAGGGCAAACTGTCTTACACCAGCCTCCTACACCAAATAGAGCTGGGGCTACAAAAAGGATATCTGGAATCGGAAATCAGAGAGGCTGTGATCCACGCCATCAGCCCAGGCTCAAGTGTTAGGGGCATGTTAGAGAGAAAGAGTGATTTGACTTTGAACCAGCTTAAGAGGATTCTAAAAAGTTACTATGAGGAGGAAGATGCCACAGAGCTATTCCACCAACTGATAAATATTGCACAGGACAGTAAAGAGACTCCTCAGAACTTTCTGTTTCGGGCCATTGAGCTCAAGGACCGCCTGCTGTTTACCTCAGGAGAGAGAGGGAGCGGGGAACAATTTGGAGCTGAGCTGGTACAGAAGAAATTCCGGAGATCCGTGACCACGGGGCTGAGGAGCGACTATGTCAAGCTCCACTTGAAGCAGTACTTGGAAGATCCCTTAACTCCAGACGAGGTCCTTCTTGAAAAAGTGAATGAAGTGGATAAGATGGAGATTGAGAGAGACCAGAAACAGAGAAAGCTTCAAGCTTCAAACACCACAAGTGCTAAAATACAGCAGGTAGGTGTCCCCTCAGACACCCAGGAGTTGAATGTGCTGGCGGCAACCGTTGACCAGGGATCATGGCTTTCATCTGTACACCACCCACCCGCGAGTCAGACGGAGCTGGAGAGGCTTATGCAGACCCAGAAAGAGATACTGGAGATGATGGCCATGATGATGACTCAGCTGGTGAAACTAAAGGCAGAAGGAGTTATGCCAAGGAAGGTCCCAAAAACTACCACCATTACCAGCCCTACGAAACAAACACAAAGAGTCTGTTTCAAATGCGGAGGGATGGGACATTTCAGGCGAGTGTGCCCCAGCCCACTACCCGAGGAAAACCCACATCAGTCGGAGGGAAACTTCAGAGGGCCCCAGTGAAGGAGTCAACTGGGCGCCCGGGTGCAGTAACGAACTCCACACCGACTCACGTGCCACGGCCCACTGGAGCCACCAACAAGGCGGGGCAGAAAAAAAAGAGGCCCTCAAAGGCCAAAGTCCGAGCCACAAAGCAGGCTAAGGGTACAGCTACCAGTGGATTTCCTCCCAAGCTAGTGGGACCTTCCCCAATTGTCCCCATCCAAGTGGAAGGGATCTACACAAAAGCCCTGCTGGATACTGGAGCCCAAGTAACCTTATTATACAGGGACTTCTATGACAAGCATCTCAAGCACCTGCCACTACGGAAATTGGAGGAGTTGGAGATATGGGGTTTGGGCACTCAGAACTTTCCATATGATGGTTACCTGCCAGTCAGACTCACCTTCGACCCAAGTACAGTAGGAGAGACGGAGACCTTTGACACATTGGCCATAGTGTGCCCTCGTCCTCCAGGAGCTGACAAGAGCTCTCTTATCATTGGGACAAACACTGACTTAGTGAGGAGACTACTTGCACCGCTGGTAATTAAGAAGGATACCCGCCCCACTGAAATACATCCCATGTTGGCCCAGACATACCGAGACCTTATATAGGAGGAGAAGGCTCCTGAAGAGGGAGTGGGAAAAATCTGGCTGCTGAACAGAGGAGAGAAAATAGTCCAGCCGGGTGAAGTAATCTGCCTAAAAGCCTCGGTCAAATTGAGCTGGAAGAAACCAGGCCCTTTCATTGTCCTGGAAAACCGCAAAGAGGGGAGAAACGGACTAGAACTCATCACTGAAGTGTTGCCCACCAGAGTATTGGAGAGAACTCACGGCAAAGTTCCAGTCAGTGTCCGCAACACAGCGACAGTGCCAGTGAGAGTGCCAGCCAGGCTACTGTTGGGACGGGTCAGTCCGGCTGTTCCAGTCGAACCAGGAGGTTTGAAAGGAGGGTCAGCCCCAGAAATCCCTGAAGAAGAGTTCAGCCCAAAAAATACGCCTCTTACTCCTGCATGGAGGGAAAGGGCCAAAGCCCAACTGCTGAGATGGAGAGCAGCCTTCTCGAAAAGTGAATTTGACGTAGGATTGGCAAAGAGTGCCACCCATCGAATTCGTCTGGAGGAAGACAAGCCATTTCGGGAAAGGGTCCGGCGGATCCCCCTAGGAGATCTGGAAGACTTGAGGGAACAATTGGCTGAACTTAAGAGGACGGGCATTATCCGAGAGTCCAGGAGTCCCTACGCCTCCCCTATAGTGGTGGTCAGGAAGAAGAATGGGTCCCTACGCCTGTGCATTGACTACAGGACCCTGAATCGGAGGACCATCCCAGACCAGTACACCACACCCCGAATTGAGGATGCCTTACAGAGTCTGTCAAGAGCAAAGTGGTTCAGCGTACTGGACCTGAAGAGTGGGTATTACCAGATTCCTATGTGCCCTGAAGACAAGGAGAAAACCGCTTTCATCACCCCAGTTGGGTTCTTTGAGTTCAACCGGATGCCGCAAGGCCTGACTGGGGCCCCAGCAACTTTCCAGAGGTTGATGGAGAAGACAGTGGGTGACATGAATCTCCTTGAAGTCCTGGTATACCTGGATGATGTCATAGTCTTTGGGAGGACGTTGGAAGAACATGAAGAACGCCTTGAGAAGGTCTTGAAGAGACTTCATGATGAAGGCCTGAAACTCTCTATGGAGAAGTGCCAGTTCTACCAACCCTCGGTGAGTTACCTGGGACACATTGTGTCTGAAGAAGGAGTGGCAACTGATCCCAAGAAACTAGAAGCTGTCACTTCCTGGCCCAGGCCCACCAACGTAACTGAGCTCAGGTCATTCTTGGGTTTCTGCTCATACTACCGAAGATTCGTAGAGGGATTCGCAAAAATAGCCCACCCACTCACTGAACTGGTGAAAGCGCGGGTCAGCCGAAAAAGCCTAAAGAGGGGTCTAGAAGGAAGAAAGAGTCCATCCAGGATCAGTGGACTCCAGAATGTGAAGAGGCCTGCCGGAGGCTGAAGTGGAGTCTTACTACTGCCCCAGTGTTGGCCTATGCAGACCCTGCCAAACCATATGAGTTACATGTGGATGCCAGCCGCGACGGGCTGGGGGGAGTGCTTTACCAGGAGCATGAAGAGCACTTACGGCCAGTTGCCTATGTGAGTAGAAGTCTGACCCCTGCTGAAAGAAACTATCCAACTCACAAGCTTGAATTTCTGGCTTTAAAATGGGCAGTGGTGGACAAGTTGAAGGACTACCTTTACGGGGCTGAATTTGTGGTCAAGACTGACAACAACCCCCTCACATATCTACTCACCACTGCAAAGCTGGATGCCACCGGTCACAGGTGGTTAGCTGCCCTCTCAGCCTTTACCTTCAGCCTGAAGTACAGACCAGGAGTTGGTAACCGAGATGCGGATGCCCTGTCAAGAAGACCCCATGACCCCTTGGAAGAATGGACCCAGCTTACCCCAGAAGGAGTGAGGGCCCTATGGGAGGGCACAAGTCAGTACCAGAGAGGTGGAGCCAGAGCTGAAGAAGTAGGAGTATCCTCAGCGGCAGTACCCAGGTGCTACTGTAACGTCTCCCAGGTCACACAGGAGGGCCTACCCAAGTTATCCAGGAAGGATCTCAGGAGAGATCAGCAGGGAGATCCACTGTGTGGGCTGGTGCTGGAAGCATTGGAATGTCAACAGCCTGATGTACTGCGGAAGAGTCCTGAGAGGGAAGCCCAGGTGTTATTGAGAGAATGGGATCATTTGCAGCTGCAGCAAGGGGTGGTCTACCGAAGGGGCCCCTCTGATGATCCAGAAGCAAGGTGGCAGTTACTCTTGCCTGAAAAGCACAGAGAGACGGTACTGATTGCTTTACATGATCACCATGGACACTTGGGAGCCGAGAGAACTCTCCAACTAGTAAGGGATAGGTTCTACTGGCCTCACATGAGAAAAGAAGTGGAGAGCTACTGTCACTCCTGCCTCAGATGCATCCAACGGAAGACATTGCCCCAGAGGGCTGCCCCAATGGGCCATTTAGAGAGTCAGGGCCCAATGGACCTGGTTTGCATAGACTTTCTTTGTCTGGAATCCGATCTGAGTGGGCAAGGTGACATCTTAGTGGTGACAGATCACTTCACCCGTTATGCTCAAGCTTTCCCTACTAGGGATCAGCAAGCAACCACAGTAGCAAAGACTCTCGTGGAAAAGTTCTTTGTACACTATGGCCTGCCTCAACGCATACATTCAGACCAAGGAAGGGACTTTGAGAGCAGACTAATCAAAAGGCTGTTGGATCTGTTAGGCATACAAAAGTCCAGGACTACTCCTTACCACCCACAAGGGGACCCCCAACCGGAAAGGTTCAACAGGACTCTCTTGAACATGTTGGGGACCTTGACTGCCGAGCAAAAACCTCACTGGAGTAAACACATTGGTGCATTAGTCCATGCCTATAATAGTACCAAAAGTGATGCCACTGGATATTCCCCATACCGACTGATGTTCGGCCGTGAAGCAAGATTGCCAGTGGACCTGGCGTTTGGTTCCTCCTTGGACCACACCTCCGAGGCCTCCCATAAAGGGTATGTGGACAGACTACGGCGGAGCCTGAAGACAGCTTACGAGCAGGCTCACGCCACCTCGGATTCCAGGGGGGAGAGGAACAAGAGGAACTTTGACCTGAAAGTGAGAGTCCAGGATCTTCAGCCAGGTGACCGGGTCTTGTTGAGGAACTTAGGCATTCCAGGCAAACACAAGTTGGCTGATCGCTGGAAATCACAGCCATTTGTTGTGTGCAGGAAACTTCCAGGGCTCCCAGTGTATGAGATCAAGCCAGAAGGAAAAACTGGGCCAGTAAAAACATGGCACCGAAATCACCTCTTACCTCTCACTGAGGCAGTCAGGACAAGCACAGAGAAGGAATCCACACCCACTGATGTGTGTAGACCAGTAACCAGGTCCCAACCTGCACCTTCTATAGATGAGGATGAGGGAGTGGAGATGAGCTGGCTGTGGCTTCCTGAAGATTCAGAAACAGATGCTGATGTCCTTTCGGAGGTAGAGGAGGATGATAATGGAACTCTTAGGGCAGAGGCCCCGGAATTTGTGCCGACCACTCACTCTGTAGGAGAGCCCAGTGCTTCCATTCATTCCCCACCCTTAAGCATTGAACGAAATGATGACCTTGGCCCAGAAGGAATGGACACTCCAAAAGTGCCCAGAGCAAAGAGAGACATTCGCCCACCACGCAGACTGACTTATGACACATTGGGCGAATGCTCTGAAGCCTCACAGTTTGTGAGCAGAAGAAACTTTGAACTGCCTGGTCCCTCTACTCTTGATTTAGTAAGGGACAGCCCCAGCTCACCCCTTGACACATCTGTACCAGACATGGTAGTATCAGCTGTGGGTGCACAGGATAGCTTCCCACTGTATGACAATTGGTGGGAAGCTCCTCTGTCCGTTTTGTGTGAACGTATAGAAACTAGAATGCAAGATAGGATTAGCAATTTGGACCTCTTTGGGGGACCAAAGAGACAAAGTAGGGGGAGTGTGTAGCGCTGATGTATATATATAGTACATAAATGTGTATATTGCATTCCCTAGATGGCATTCATGGACATTGAGATTGTTGAGTGCTTGGAGCCATCTAGTGGCCAATTGTTGTTAATGCAAGAAGCATTCCACTATCTGAGGAATAAAGAAGAAAGACTATTGGTTCTCAGAGTTGACCTTTGTAAATAGGAAGTTGATCAAAGACCCAGGAACAATTTCTTGCGCAGTGCATGCTGGGATTTGCTATATAAGGAGTGGGAGCAGCCATCTTAGGTCCTTTTTTTTGGAACCGCATGGGCAGCCGGAGAGGATCTGTGAGGAGACGGGACCGAACAACAAGGCCCACGGACATTTCCATTGAGCATCGGAGGACGGGAGTCCCCCCAGCAGAGTTGGCCTGGTGTTTGATCCAGCTGACGGAGCAACGGGAGGAGGTCGCCGGACTGTACGGGGCCTGTGTCCAGTTAGGTGAGTGGGTTACGGCCCACAGTTTGTTATGCCTCACACGCCATTAGACTAACACACAGGCCTCACTACATACTTCTAAGAAGAAGCGGAGGGGTTGCCTTTAGGAAGGTTGAAGGCCTCGTTGTTCGGGACGCTCTCCAGAAGGCCAAGGCAGTTAACCCACTCATTGCAGAGACATTTTATTCAGGAAGTTTATTCGTTTTGTTTGGATTACAAATTACTTGGGAAACATTATTAGCTAGCGAAGAAAGAAGATCAAGAACTGACTGTTTTTTTTTTTTTTTTTGTGAGATCTCACGGTTACCTTACAAAGTAGGGGGAGCTCCTAGGCTTAGTTTTATTTTCTTATTCATATACCTGCAGGTATACTGTTTGTTATTTGATTGCTGTATAGATTTAATTTTTTGTGCTCTCATCCCATGTTAGGAGGATAGCACAGTTTATGTACTGGTGTTTCTTTACTTGCCAATTATCAACAGTAAAAGAATACTACTGTTTAAGCATACCAGGGTTGTGGCGTATTGCTTTATTCACTCTAGGTGCCGCTCGTGGATCCTGAAGTTACAAACAGGTATCTGGTATCACATTGTACAGTATTGTATTGTATTGCACCACAGCTGTGTAAAGGGGATTGAGCCTTATCATTGGGGTTGTAGTTAGAGTGCAGGCCCAAAATTTAATCAGCAGCTCCTGCGGGGGTCAGTGCTACAGATATATTAGGTAGCAAGTAAACATGTTGTTCATGAAGTTGATGGGCATCACAGTTTGTTGTCTATCGGCTGAATAGCCACAGACTGGTCAGGTGCCTATGCTGACCCTAGTCCAAAGCATGTGCCTGCAATGGGCACATGGCATCAGAACTGGACCACAGAGCAATGGAAGACGGTGATCTAGTCTAATAAATCACATTTTCTTTTGCATAATGTAGATGGCCGGGTGCGTGTGCATCGCTTACCTGGGGAAGAGATGGCACCAGGATGTAGGATGGGAAGAAGGCAAGCCAGCGGAGGCAGTGTGATGCTTAAGGAAATGTTCTGCTGGGAAACCTTATGTGGATGTTACTTTGACATGTACCACATCCTTAACCACTTGCTTACTGGGCACTCAAACCCCCTTTTCCTGCCCAGGCCAATCTGCTCAGTCACTCTTTGAATGACAATTGCGCAGTCTACACTGTACCCAAATACATTTTTTATCATTTTTTTCACACAAATAGAGCTTTCTTTTAGTGGTATTTAATGACTACTGTTTTTAAAGTTGCTAAAGTCGACACACATCCATACATCATGTTGCTAACTGCAATGATGCCCTCCTATTGCTGCTCTTCCCTTCAGTGACCTGAAGATGTTTCTTGGCCATGAAAGGGGATCCTAACACTCTCTGGAAGGTGGGCAAGGAGTTCTTGTGCCGTAAATGATCTTACCCTACCTACTTATAACTTTGAGGCCACGTACACACGATCAAATCTATCTGCTGGAAACGGTCGGCCTGACCGTCCCAGCAGACAGATTCGACCGTGTGTACGGGCGAGCCGACGGATTTGGCCACCCGACAGATTTCAAAGCATGCTTTGAAATCTGTCAGCTTGGAATCCGTCCGCCTGACATTTCTGCTGGTTAGTACGCTAACCAGCAGACATGTCTTCTCGCACACGCGCCGAATGGTTTCGACACATGCGCGGAAGTGTTTTACTTCCTGGTGCGGTGACGTGGCGGCGTCAACGTCACCGCCACGTCACCGCGCCATCTGGCGGCGGGGATTTTGGTTTGATCGTGTGTACACGATCAAACCAATATGTCCCCAGCAGACAGATTTGTTCAAATCGGTCGGCCCGACCGATTTGAACACATCTGTCTGCTCGTGTGTACGCGGCCTTAGGGTTTGAAAGGGGTGAAACATACCCCTAGAAGCATGACTCAATTCTTCCTCACCTATGGCATCCCAACTCTCCTTTGCATTGTAACTTACCATTCTGATTGTCTCTCCAAATAATGACAAGTTGATTCTTGCTTCCTGAATCAGGAACCAACCACTTACATGGTGAAAAGAACCTCAGATCCCTACATCCTGTCCTGATTCAGTACTCACACAAATACTCATTGATGGCCTGCTGCTGCAGTTGTAGTCACTGCAGCATGACAAACATCAAATTCCAGTGTGTTGAAATATCGCATATCAGGCAGTTGGCAGACAGCTTGGTTTACCATGGCATTTTGAGCAGGTGAACACACTCTGTGTATGACTGGGCACTGTGAGTATGTGAGTATGACTGGCTGCACATCCTGGAAGACAGGAAAGATAACTAGGAACTGCTGAATCATTAGGTTCAGGATGTATGGCAGGCAAGGCCATGGCAAGGACTTATGCCGCATACCGTTTTTCATGATGAGAAAAATGCAATTTTTTAAATTGGTCATGAAAAATGGTCATGTGTAGGCTCCAGAGCATTTTTCTCGACAAGAAAAATGGGCATTTTAAAATTTAGAACCTGCTTTAACAAGGGGGAAAAAAACGTGCATGCTCAGAAGCAAGTTAGGAGATTGAAAATTAGCATAATCAGCCCAAAGGGTGGCGCCATTCGAATGTCGTACGTCACCACGCTTTGCTCAAGCATTTATCATGATCGTGTGTATGTAAGGCAGGCTTGAGAGGAATCACGTTGAGTAAACTACGTTTTTTTCCATGACATGAATAACGGTCATGTGTACGCGGCATAAGGATGAACTGTCCAGGAAAAAAAAATATTTATTTGCAAAATTTTATAACAGAAATTAAGAAAAAGACAGTAGTCAAAGAATTTCAGATTAAAAAAATAATACAACAGTTTGAACGACAGCGATAAGTCTTTAGAAATGTGTGACCGAGTGTCGGAGATAACAGTTATGAACTTAAAACAGCTATGCAATGATGCATTAGGTACTTGGTATCATTAGTAGAAGGGTGGGGGAAGGAGAGGCTGGAGGGAAATACCCAGGAGCTTAGCAGAATGACAGTTTAGTTGAAGGCAGGGAGAAGAGAACAGCAAATCTAATGTTTACTATCATGGTGTAAAGATATTAGATCAGGTAATCTAAGTTGTAAAAACCTTGTGAGCTACCATAAACAAATACCTATTTCTAGCTAGCTAGCACTGCTCATGACCCATATGACCGTGCAAAATAAATAAATATAAAGGAAAGTGCTGCGCTATCTTAATATTGACATGATGATTACTATTTCCGTGTGTACTTCCCCAAATCGCTGTAAATTATATACTCTAGAATGTATCTAAAATGCTACAAAGATAACAAATACATAAAGTGCCATAGTGACAAAACTTTTATCAATAAAGTGACTCTTATAATGCAGCATTTAAACTCATCTCATCAAATGTCATAAAAAAAAGTCCTTATTTGAGTGCTCAATTTCTGTAAAAAAAAGTGTACCAGTGCACTGAAGTGCTACATGCAAAGTTTTACCTTGAAAAATGTGAAGGCATGCGTTGATATAATAAAATATATAAAATACATTCCACAGCAC
Organism: Rana kukunoris; assembly: GCA_029574335.1. Lineage (NCBI taxonomy): Eukaryota > Metazoa > Chordata > Amphibia > Anura > Ranidae > Rana > Rana kukunoris. The sequence continues at coordinate 68,978,608 of CM056058.1, read as the reverse complement.
AGTGATCGATCCGAAAAATGGTGATACTGTAGCAAGCGTGTTCACATGGAAATAGTAATTATCACATGTCAATATTAAGATAGCGCAGCACTTTCATTTATATTTAGGTATTTTCTTTTTCGGGTTTGTATTTTCACTATTTGTGACACTTTTTTTTGTGAATTAGTAGGGGTACAATGTACCCGTTACCAATTCACATAGGGGAGCTGGGATTCGGGGGTCCCCTTGTTAAAGGGGGCTTCCAGATTCTGATAAGCCCCCCGCCCGCAGACCCCCAAAACCTCCGGTCAAGGGTTGTGGGATGAGGCCCTTGTCCGGTATGGATTTTGGGGGGACGCAATTTATTTTTACATTTTGGCACATGGTTCCCCTTAACCACTTGTCTACTGTGCACCTACACCCCCTTCCTGCCCAGACGAAATTTTAGCTTACGGCACTGCGTCGCTTTAACTGACAATTGCGCAGTCGTGCGACGTGGCTCCCAAACAAAATTGACGTCCTTTTTTCCCACAAATAGAGCTTTCTTTTGGTGGTATTTGATCATCTCTGCGGTTTTTATTTTTTGAGCTATAAACAAAAATAGAGCGACTATTTAAAAAAAAATGCAATATTTTTTACATTTTGCTATAATAAATATCCCCCAAAAATATATAAAAAAAACGTTTTTTTTTCCTCAGTTTAGGCCGATACGTATTTTTTTTACATTTTTTTCGCAAAAAAAATCGCAATTAGCGTTTATTGATTGGTTTGCGCAAAAGTTATAGCGTTTACAAAATAGAGGGTAGTTTTATGGCATTTTTATTAATATTTTTTTTTTTACTGGCGGCGATCAGCGTTTTGTTTCAGTACTGCGACATTATGGCAGACACTTCGGACACTTTTGACAAATTTTTGGGACCATTGGCATTTTTATAGCGATCAATGCTTTAAAAATGCATTGGGGGGGCGTGTCCAGAAGCTGCCTGTTATGGACGTGTGAGCGCTGAGCTCCTCCACAGCCCTTACCAAAAGGCCTATTTAGGGGACATTAACGGCTCCTTTATGGTTGGATCCAGGCGCACCCGCTCCTCTAAGCCACGGGGTTCCTCACAACCACCACCCGGTACCTCTGTGACCCTCCGTGGGTACTTTTCGCCGCTATCCATGCCTCACGGCGGGGATCCCAAGATGGCGCCGTCCTCCCTCACAAGGTCCCCATCCGGAACGCAGCCTCAGCCACCCGCATTCTCCAGTGGACCATCGGAAGCCATCCGAGGAGCAGCGGCCTTCTATCACCCGGCCCCGGGTGCAGTGAGTTCTCCCCCGCCCTCCCAGCCACCGCCGCAGGACTCCGGGCAGGCCTCAGTAGGCCTCAGCAAGACCACGCACACACAGTGCTCCGGGACTGTCCCCAGGCTGCTCCGCACAGCTTCCGATCCGGGCCTGTCCCCTGGGAGCTCCAATCGCCCTCACTCTCCTGCCTTCTCAGAGGACTTCCCCCCCTTACAGCCCATGACGATACCTGGGTACCGGGCCCCCCATCTGCGGTGCTCCACGGTGCATACAGGCCGCAGTCCGCACCTCTCCTGATCCATGACTCCCCCCAGCCACAGAGACTTTCCCAGCCCATGGACCCGGCTGCCTCATAGGCCCAGATGGTTGGTTCCCCCGGCTGGGGTCCCTGGGGTTGCTCAGGCACCCCCCCTCATCCCCCCGCTGCAGCTCTCAGAGGGTTGGAGCCCCCCAGTGTCCAGGCTGCAACCTGTGGAAATGCACCAGCCCAGCATGAGGCCCCTATGACTTCCATGCGGGGTGCCTCCCCCCCTGCACCTCTCCCATCCACATCTGGGGTCCGCTCCCTCCTCATCAGCGCACCCCCCCTGGCAAGCGTACCTCCAGGCTATGCCAACTAAAGATGACTTCAGGCTGCTCATTGAGGAGTTCAAGTCGGCCTGCCATGCCGGGATACAGGTTCTCCATGCCAATTTTAAGCACCTATCTGACAGAGTGGAGATGGCGGAGGAGGAGATCCAAGAAACCAAACTAGCAGTCCATCGCACTCAGATGCAAGGAGCCGATCATCGAATAATGCTCAGGGACATGCAGCGCCAAGTGGAAGATTTGGACAATAGGGGGCGCAGGAACAACATCCGCATCAGGGGCCTGCCTGAGTCGAAGGGCTCCGAAGACCTGCACGGTACCCTTCAAACCCTCTTTATTGATCTCCTGGGCGAACCGCCAAACAAACCGATCAAGATGGATCGGGCACATCGCACCCTTCGCCCTAAGGGTCCTGCCTCCAGACCCCGCGACATCATCTGCAAGGTCAATTCCTTCCCTCTGAAAGAGGCCATCATGCATAAAGCCTGCACCGTCAGGAAGGTAGTCCTTGGCAACGCTCAACTACAACTGTACCCAGACCTGTCTTGGATAACCCTCCAGAAGCGCAGACTTCTACAACCCCTCCTTCTGTCGCTGCAGGAACGTGACATAGTCTACCGATGGGGCTTCCCTTTCAGTCTCACTGCCAGCCGGCAGGGTCAATCGGCAGTGCTTCGGTACCCAGAAGACCTAGAGGCGTTCTGTAAAACAATGGACGTCCCAGTCCCCCGACTCCAAGAATGGGACCTGGTGGTTACCCCACCGCCACCACCCACTGTCTGGCAGAGGGTGCCTCCGACCAAAAGACCCCGAGGCCGGGGCTCCCTCTGTGGCCCCCCCACCCCCGGAAACGGCTGAACACTGCTGACCCCGGACGATCCTCTGGCCACTGTTTCGGCATTTCCCCCCTTCCTGTATTTTTGTCCCCCTGGCCCACCTGTTAACCATATTGGCAGTCCCCCCATAGGCCCATAACTATTGATCCGTGTGTTTATTGGGCGCTTAATGTTGGAGATGTGTGAGTACTGGCTCTCCCGTTCACCTGTTCCCCCCCTAGGTTTACCCTTTAAGAGTTCCCTTGATTCTTGATTGTATTTTTTTGTGTTTATTGATTGAATCTGTTCTCTATGTCCCCCCGGCCTGGGCCTTGTTTACCACATCGATCAGGTGCGCTTTGTCTGGAATTATGGACGGCACAGGATACCCAGAACGGTCTTGACAGCATCCCGCACCGACGGAGGATTGGGGTTCCCTGACCTGCTAAAGTACTACCAGGCAGCCCAACTGCAAACCATTACCTCCTGGTTCCCCCAGCGCTCTTGTAACACATGGACCGAAATTGAGAAGATATGGCTGGCCCCCACGCACCCGAATAGCCTGCTGTGGAACGCAAGCGTGGAGGTGGACCCGGGCCGGCTTTTAGGGCCCATGCTCCACCTTAGGACGCTCTGGCGTAGACTGCCCCGGGCTCATAATCTGAGCTCGGAGCGGTCCGTCCTCCGCGGCCGCTGCATGGCGCTCTCCTCAGCCATGAAAAAAGACGCGAGAGCAGCTAAGACTCACACGGAGAGGAACCTGAGGGCTCTAGAAACCCAACTGCAAACCTCCCCATCTATATCCCTTCTTAAATGAATTGTTTGTCTGCGAACAACACTCCGGGACCTGGCACTAGGCCAGGTGGAGAAGGCTCTGCTCCGATTGAAGCAACGGTACTATGACAAAGGTAACAAGGCCCACTCCCTCCTGGCGCGTAAACTATCGGAACGCTCCCATATGGCTACTCCCCACCAGATCAAAGATGGAGCTGATCGCCTCTTGACCCATCCCCGGGACATTGCTCATGCCTTTGAGGAGTTTTAAATGGCCCTATATAGTGACCCCGACATCCCCCATGACCCCCCATCCCCTGACCTTGTGGATCGTCTGCATGACTACCTGGAACATAGCAGGATCCCCAGGATTCGGACAGCTGATCTTGTCTCTCTTAACGCCCCCATAACGGAGGAGGAACTTACAGTAGCTATCAAAACCCTGCCCGCTCATAAGTCCCCTGGTCCAGACGGCTTCCCTTATGAGTATTATAAGACGTTCCTCCCCATCTTCCTCCCGCGTATGTGCAAGCTGTTTAACGCCTTCCTTCAGTCGACCCCCATTCCCTCAGACATGCAACGGTCGTTTCTAACGCTGATCCCTAAACCCGACAAGGACCCCTCTCTGTGCGCAAGTTACAGGCCAATAGCGCTACTCAATTCGGATCTAAAAATATTCACTAAGCTCCTCTCGCTGCACCTGAACGTGATACTCCCTTCCTTGATTCACAAGGACCAGGTGGGCTTTGTCCCCCTCCGCCAAGCGGGGGACAACACCAGGCGGGTCATCGACCTGATCGATGTGGTAAACAGGGAAGGCCAAGAATCACTGGCCCTCAGTCTAGATGCAGAGAAGGCATTTGACCGCCTCAGCTGGCCTTTCCTGTTTGCCACGCTGGAACACATGAGGTTCCGTGGCCCCTTCCTGCGGGCCATACGGCATCTTTATACAAACCCTACGTCTCAGGTTAAGACCCCCTTCGCCCTCTCTTCCTCTTTCCTGGTAGCTAATGGAACACGCCAGGGATGCCCGCTCTCACCGCTTCTGTTCGCGATATGTGTAGAACCCCTGGCGGCGTCTATTCGCAGGAACCCAGTCATTCGGGGAGTCCCGATGAGGGGGAGGGAATTCAAGCTGGCACTCTTTGCGGACGACGTCATCCTAACCCTTACCCATCCCAGAATTTCCCTGCCTACTTTGTACGCAGAACTTGATCTCTATAGGTCCTTGTCGGGTTATAAGATAAATGCAGCTAAGTCGGTAGCTCTCCCCATTAACGTTCCTGATGAGGAGGTCCGACATCTGAAACAGAGCTCCCCCTACCATTGGGCTACAGCGGGTTTGAAATATCTGGGGGTGCAGATTACTCCATCCTTTGACACTCTATATAAGGCTAATTTCCCCCCTCTTTTTCGGTCCATAAGAGACCTTCTGCAGAAGTGGCGAGTTCACCACATTTCCCTTTTGGGTAGGGTGGCTTCTATCAAGATGGTCATCCTCCCCAAGCTCCTCTACCTATTCCAGACGTTGCCCATCCCAGTCCCATATGCAGACCTCCAAAAGCTCCAAGCGGACTTGGTGCGCTTTGTCTGGAATTATGGACGGCACAGGATACCCAGAACGGTCTTGACAGCATCCCGCACCGACGGAGGATTGGGGTTCCCTGACCTGCTAAAGTACTACCAGGCAGCCCAACTGCAAACCATTACCTCCTGGTTCCCCCAGCGCTCTTGTAACACATGGACCGAAATTGAGAAGATATGGCTGGCCCCCACGCACCCGAATAGCCTGCTGTGGAATGCGAGTGTGGAGGTGGACCCGGGCCGGCTTTTAGGGCCCATGCTCCACCTTAGGACGCTCTGGCGTAGACTGCCCCGGGCTCATAATCTGAGCTCGGAGCGGTCCGTCCTGACCTCCTTTCTGTTCAACCCTAGGATGCCTGATGGTCTGACCCACCAGATGTCTTCGCCCTGGGCGACACGTGACCTCTTCCATTTTGGCCATTTGGTGGACCCTATAACCCGAAAACTGCTCTCATTCCCTGATTTACAAAAAAAATGTAACTTGCCTCGCCAGATGATCTATGGGTATCTGCAGATAAGACACTATGCACTATCGTTTGCCCCAAAGCTCCAATTCTTAGCGCCGGCGCCCTTCGAAAGGCTGGTACTGGAGGGATCTGCTCGCGGCGGACTGATATCAGATATATATCAGCTGCTGAACTCTCACTCTTTCCTTACCCAGGGTAGGCATGCATACATGCTTCTCTGGGAGAGGGCACTCGGGGAGGAGATTCCGGAGGCGACGTGGAGAACGATCTGGTCTCAGGCAGCTAAGAGCTCTCTCTGTACACTGTACAAGGAGAATGCCTATAAAATACTGTATTTTTGGTATATGACAACGGATGTTCTCCATGCTATCTATCCATCCAGCTCAGACAGGTGCTGGCGCTGCCAGGAAGCCAAGGGAACCTTATATCATATTTACTGGACCTGCCCCAAGATAGTACCGTTTTGGTCCGAAACCCAGAGACTGTTGTCTCGTCTCCTGGGGGTGCCAGTTTCCTGGTCCCCGAAACTATTTTTACTGGGGGTATCGCCCCTGCAAATCCCCAAAACCTCCAAGAAACTGCTCAGGCATGTACTGACGGCCGCAAGGTGCCTGGTTGCCCTCCATTGGAAGCGCCTGTCCCCCCCCTCTCAAACTGACCTGTACGCCAGGATCAAAGATGTTGAGCTCATGGAGAAAATGACAGCCAGGTTGCAGGATAGATTGGAAATGCACAACGTGATCTGGGAGGAGTGGCATCGTCGTGAGGATCCGCCCTGAGCCATGGGTTAAGCCCCCCTTACCCCTCCCTTTCTCCCCTTATCTCCCTGCGTCTGCAGTCCCCCTCTCCTTTTTCTTTCTTTTTCTTCTCTTCTCTCTTTTCTTGTTTTTCCTTCGTTACTCTCCTGACCCTTTCCCTCTCATTGTTGCTGTGTTATTTGTCCCTGTTTTGCAGGCGTTTCTTCTACAAGGGCTATGATATAACATATGGCAGAATGTGCCTGTCGTTTGGTTGCTTACGTGAGGAGTAGTTGAGCCTCCCCTGATATCTGCCTTGTGATGTGCTGAAATAAGCTATGCACTGTATTTTCTACTCCTCTGCTAAAGTTTTTGTATAATTTTCTCTGCGGCACGGGGGTTACCCTGTGTCTAATAAAAATTGTTATTTGAAAAAAAAATGCATTGGATTACTATAAAAATGCCATTGGCAGTGAAGGGGTTAACACTAGGGGGCGGGGAAGGGGTTAAGTATGTTCCTGGGTGTGTTCTAACTGTAGGGGGGTGGACTCACTAGGGGTAATTACTGATCTTCCGTTCATACATTGTATGAACAGAAGATCAGCATTTTCCCCGCTGACAGGACCGGGAGCTTTGTGTTTACACACAAAGCTCCCGGTCCCCGCTCTGTAACGAGCAATCGCGCGTGCCCCCTAGTGGCCGCAAAAGGAGCCGACGTATAGCTACGGCTCTCGCCCTGGAGAGCCGACCTGCCGCAGTAAAATGACGGCAGCAGGTCAGCAAGCAGTTAATTGATTTGACCTAAATTAGCATAAGTTGCTACACCATATCTTTGGAGCAACACATTTCAGCATAGTGATTTCTCTCTTTACATTATAGCCATGAGTATTAAATGTGCATTTTTTCCCTCATTAGTAGGAATGAGCAGTGTAAATAAACATTTTTGTTGGTCATACTTCTCTTCTGGGCCACAGGAGGACACTTACTTTTGCACTCCTGTGACCCAGAATCAGCCGACAGCGAGATAAAGTCTGCTGTGAGCTGACATTATAGAGCCGCTCCAACCTCTGAACAGATCCTGACTATATTGTCGGGATACACCCAGCTGCCTGACCGCTGGCTCCAACTCTTAGTGTGTGGCCTAGAGCTGGAGTCATCTGCACCCACCCCCTTTTCAGGTAAACGCTCAGTGAGCCCTGGTGGAGCAGAGTGGATGTCAGGGATACCAAATGCAGGCATCAAGCAAGGGTGATCAGATCAGTTGGCTGCACCTTAAAGGAATCAAGACCAGATGAGTAAGTGAAAATATATATTATATTAAAATATTAAATATTTAAAACACATATTATTTTAAATATATATATTTAAGACAACACCAGTAAATCAAAAACAAGCAAGTGGAGAGTAAAGGAGAAACACAGCAAACCCAACTAACTAAACCTAACTAACTATATTCAAATGAGGGGCACACACATAAGCAAGACAGGACTGGGACAGGAGATGAGGGGAACAGGAAACCAGGTACTGGTAGCAGAAAGTTAGTAGTGGGAACAGGAAGCAGGTTCCAGGGTTCCAGGACTCCAGATCAGGGTTCAGGATCAGGCACAGATCAGGCACATATCAGACTCAGGCAGGGACACGGCTTGCAGGGAAAATACTGAAGCACTGGATCTTGGTGCAAGGCAGGTTTATATACCCTCAGCAGTCCTATCAGATGCATCCTAATTACCTGTATGGTCCATCTGCTGGGAGACACCCGCTGGTGGACACCAGAACGAAATCCTTTAATTCTACACACAACAGTGCCACCAGCAGGTGACCCAAAGTCCTAACAGTAGAGAGTGGTGACTGACAGTCACTGGTCTTCACTAAGAGGGCAGACCGAGAACTGAGTGATCAGCGGTCATGTGATCACTCAGTTCTTGGTCTTGGAGCCAATGTGGGACAGCTGCAGCATCACACCAATGCTGCAGCATAGAGGTGAGTATGTACAGGTGCATCTCACACGATTACACTATTATGAAAAAGTTCATTTATTTCAGCAATTTAATTCAAAAAGTGAAACTCATATATTTTATATAGATGCGTTATACACAGCGTGATGTATTTCAAGAATTTCTTTCTTGTAATTTTGATAATTATGGTTTACAGCTAGTGGAAACCCAAAAATTCAGTATCTTTGAATATTACATAAGACCAACATAAAAAAAGGATTTTTAATACAGAAATGTTGGCTTACTGAAACGTATGTCCATGTATAGTATAGTATATACTCAATACTTGGTTGGCGATCCTTTTGCATGAATTACTGCATCAATCCAGCATGGCATTGAGACAATCAGCCTGTGGCACTGCTGAGGTGTTATGCAGCTCGTCTGCATTGTTGGGTCTGGTGTCTCTCATCTTTCTCTTGACAATACCCCACAGATTCTCTATGAAATTTAGGTCAGGTGAGTTTTCTGGCTTATCAAGCACAGTGATACCATGATCATTAAACCAGGTATCGGTACTGGTCCTGCTGGAAAATTAAATCAGCATCTCCATGAAGCTGGTCAGCAGAGGGAAGCATTAAGTGCTCTAGCATTTCCTGGTAGAGGGCTGCACTGACTTTGGACTTGATAAAACACAGTGGACCAACACCAGCAGGTGACATGGCTCCCCAAATCATCATGGACTGTGAAAAATGTTACATTTCATTTGGAAATCAAAAGTCTGGAGCAAGAGTGGACAGACACAGAATCCAAGTTGCATGAGGTCCAGTGTGACGTTTCCACAGTCAGTGATGACTCTGCTAATTGATAAAAACAGCAGCAGATCTCATAATTACCATTGGTAATACTAGTCATGCCTGTACAAGGTAGTCAGCAAGGTTGTAGCAGTGTTTGTATACTGAGATTAAAAGTAGGTACATGGCAGATTTTCTATCTGCATTTGTGGTTGACAACTTAGGTTTCTTGTGACAAAAATAAAAATTAAGGTTTGGTTTCAGAGACAGAGGCAGAGCTGTTTTAAACCCCAACATTTTAAAAGTTGATCCTTTCTCAAAAATGTTTCCTCTTGGATAAGAAGCTTGGGGCTCCTTTTTTTGCGTAACTCGTTCGGAAATAGAAATGTCCGTAAACGACGCTACTCAAACAACGAATGACGTAACGACGTGATTTCGCGCAATGCACGGCGGGAAATTTGCGAACGGAGCATGCGCAGTTCGATCGCCGCGGGAACGCGCCTATTTTAAATCCTTCACGCCCCCTACTCGTCTATATGGATTGCGACGGGAGAAATACACTACGCCGCCGTCGTTTACTGGACAAAATCTACCTGGATTCCACGTAGAGCCAGGTAAGAAACGGCGGCGTAGTGTATTTCTGATACGCTACGAGAATCCAATTCTCTCTGAATCTGGGCCAGAGATTTTAAATTATTTTTCCCATTTCATATTAGTGTTGTCTGTTTGTAGGTCCACTGTTGAATTTAATAAAGCGTACATACTGTAAGGGAAATTAAATGCTTTTGAGGTGAGCTTATAAGACATATGGATTCAAATTGAGTTTTGGGTCTTTGCCAAGTGTTATTAAGACCAGGCTTATTAAGAAATTGATTGATTAGATTAAAATCAAGTGGGGAAATGTTACAATTAGGATTATCGGCAGTGAAAGATTCAAAGGACATAGGATTGCCGTGTTTGTAAAAAATGTCAGCCCTGTATGTTATATTGAAAGTTGGGTCTGGTTGGTTAAACCAACTTTTTGATTCATTCTAGAAATGTTGTGTGCCTTGACAAAAGGACAAAACACACAGACAAAAAAAAAATTGAAATACCTAAGAACTCATTTTGTACATTTTTAGATTTACAGCAGGAAGCACTTTTAGATGCCAATTGCTGGTGGAGAGCATTTCTCATTCCTCATCTTTTGTCCCAGCTAGGTTTTTGTAGATTAGTTTTCTTTCCTGTACTTGTTCTTCTTTTTGCATGCTGATCCTTGTTTTTCAGAATGTCACATTCATTTTTATTTTTTTTATATTCAGCTTGTTGGTTATAATTAAAAAATAATAATAAGGACCGGGATTTAAAATGTTAAGATGGAAATGTAATATAATTCAGACTTCTGAGACATTGGTTTATCATTCCAACAGGAAATTAAGCTTATCTATTGGCATGTAATTATATAGATAATGTGAGGGTGCAACAGGTGATAATATTGACAAATAAGCAGATACAAGTTTCTTAGTGAAAAATATTTTTTATTCTCTTGAACACCTAAACAGTGTGTAATTTAGAGGCAGCTTTTATTATCAGCGTGACTGGATATTGAAAGCAGTAAGAAAAAGTCTTAGCAATGATATGGCTTGGCTGAATTTCAGTGTCAGGACATTATAATAACAGTTTAATTGTAGGTTTAACACAGTGGTAATTGTAATTGCAATTTTCCTTAGCAAAGAGAATGTTTTTTGCTACTTCATCATATGCACACAAGGCTACTACAGCTGCTCAGCTGCCCTCTGGGTTTGATCATTCTATTTATGCTGATTTTTAGTATTGCTCCATATTATGTGTACCCTTTTATCCTTACACTGGTGTTTGCTCTGAAATGATTACTTTCACCTTAACAGCCTGTGTGAGCCAACAGCATGGGTTTCTTGCCAAGACGGAAGGATTCATTAATCTGATGGGATTTCAGTTAACAGGGTACTTGATTTTGGAGCACATTTCTTTTTTTTTTAATTGGAAAAAACAACTTTATTGAAGAGTACATGCATGGTACATAAATCGATATAAACCATTGTGACCAAAAGAAAAGTAATACATACATAAAACACATTGGATTACCTGAGTGACATAAAGGTATAGACCGAGCGGAGGTGGAGCCAGCGCACATAAAAAATAAATAAAAAAAAATAAAAAAAGGGGGTACAAAAAGGGGAAAGGGAAGGGGGGGGGGAGTTAAGCACATCATGCACACGTCTCGCCATCCGCCAACCATCTGCCCCCAGACCTTCTCATACTTAAGCGGACACCCTCTATGGACATAAATCAGTTTCTTATATGGGAGTGCATCATTGACTACTTTTTTCCAGCACTGAATTGTGGGGGGTAGGGCCTGCATCCAAACACGGGCCACCACCTTTCTCGCCAAGAAGAGCGTCTCATGTAGAAAGGTACGCAGGTGTTTATCAGCATCTAATTCCGGCAGCAGACCGAGTAGGCACATCTTTGGGTCTAGAGTAGCAGGAGAGCCCATCTCGTCGTGCAGGAAGCGTATCACTTGCATCCAGTATGCTTGGATAACTGGGCAGGACCATAGAAGGTGATAGAAGGAGGCTGGGGTGTGGTCGCAGAGGCGACACCCTGGATTGTACATGGGTTTAAAACGCGCTATCCTCTGAGGGGTCAGGTATGTCCTGTGTATGATATACAGCTGTGTGAGGTGGTCTGACAGCCTGGGGGAGACTTTTTTAGTGCTCCCCAAAATCTCATCCCAATCCTCATCCTCAACCAGTCCAACGTCCACCTCCCACCTAGTCTTGGCAGCATAAGCCAAAGCTGTTGTACCAGGGAGGCGGATGGCGGAGTATAGAGTGGAAATTAGTTTGGCTGGTGCGGTGTCAGTGACTATGTCTACTATAGAGGGAACAGCCAGAGACGGGTTGGAGCCGGTGAACTGGGTTTGTATAGCATGGCGCAGCTGCAAGTACCTAAAGAGAAGGTGATTTGGGAGAGAAAACTCATCTTTCAGCGTTTGGAATGTTTTAAGCCCCGTAGGGGTCATAATCTGGTGTATGTACAGGATCCCATGGCGTGTCCACACCGCGGGGTCCGGAACGGTCAATAATTCAGGAAGGCATGTGTTGAACCAGAGAGGGGTATGAGAATGGACCTGTGGGGTCCCGAGTTTCTGTAATGCTGTCTGCCATACCCTTCGGTGGTGCGCCAGCATGCCTGCTTTGTGATGAGGGGGACGTCCTGTCAAAGGGGTTCTGAGGACCGACTGAAGTGGAGAGTGGGCAGGATCGTCAGGGTGCTCACAGAGCAATAGCTGGTACCGTGATCGCTCTGTTTTATTGAAATGATAAAAATGGGACAGCTGGGAGGCAAGGTAATAATCCTGAAAATCTGGGAAAGCGACTCCTCCCAATGTCACAGGGTTTTTCAGAATTCTCCAAGATAATTTGTGTCTGTTGTGACCCCATATAAACGAGTTAAGAATAGATTCAATTATCCTGAAGAATTTTTGAGGTATATACAGGGGAGCATGCCATACCAAGTAGAGAATCTTTGGGAGGAGTATCATTTTGACTAGGCTGACGCGTCCCATTACACCCAGGGGTAGTCTGGCCCATGTCTGTGTCTTGGTCTTGATCAGGGTATATAGGGGTTCAATGTTTAATAGTGTGTAGTCCGTGAGGGATCTGGTGACCTGCACTCCAAGGTACTTGATCAAGGAGACCCTTGGGAGGGCCAGAGGGGGGGATGTGAACGAGGGGGGGAAATGGTCGATCGGAAGGATCTGGGATTTAGACCAATTAATACTTAGACCCGAGTGGCCACCCATACGTTCTATGGCTTGGAGGGCTGCAACAAGAGAGGGACCCGAGTCTGCTAAGTACAAGAGTGTGTCGTCAGCGTACATCCCAATCTTTTCCTCCATATTCCCTATCTTGAGGCCTCGAATACCGGTGTCTGCGCGAATCAGGATGGCCAGTGGTTCCACAGCCAAGGCGTACAACAGAGGGGAAAGGGGACAGCCTTGTCGGGTCCCCCTCTCCAGCGGGAATTGGTCAGAGAGCCAACCGTTCACAAACACCTTGGCTTTTGGGGACTGATATAGGAGTTGGACCCAGCGGATAAAGTTGGGGCCAAATCCAAATCCCAAAAGGCACTCCCACAGGTAATTCCACTCCACGGAGTCAAAGGCCTTGGCGGCATCTAGAGCCACCACGACCCTCGAGCCGATTTCATGATGGGACCCCTGAATGTTCATGAATAGGCGGCGAATATTCATGGCAGTATTCTTACCTGGCATGAAGCCTGTCTGATCAGGATGGATCAACGATAGAATGACCTGGTTGAGGCGGGAGGCTAGGATCTTGGCTAGTATTTTGATGTCTACCTGTAGTAGGGAAATGGGTCTATACGATTCTGGATGTTTGGGGTCCTTACCAGGCTTAGGGATCACCACAATTTGGGCCTCTCTCATAGATGGGGGTAGAACTCCTGAGTCAAATATGGATTTATACAGATCATGGAGTTTAGGGGTTAAAATTTCAGAGTAGGTGGCGTAGAACTCAAGTGGTAAGCCGTCCGACCCTGGGGCCTTAGATGTGGCTAGACAGGAGATGGCCTCGGAGATGTCCTCCTTAGTGATAGGGGCCTCCAAGAGGTCAAGTTGGTCATCAGTCAATCGAGGGAACCTAACACTCGCCAAATAGTCCCTGGTGTCTTGAGGAGTGTGGGTGACTCGGGAAGTGTAGAGTGCACAGTAGAATCTCCCAAATTCCTCCGCCACTCGTTGTGGATCAGTAACATCGTTCCCCTGCTGGTCGGTCAACGACACCACCACTGGGGGGCGCGAGTCTAGGTGGGCAAGATACGCAAGCAATTTGCCCGATCGTTCCCCATATTCAAACACCCTTTGCCTACAGAAAAATATGCGTTGTTTGGCCTTCTCAATATGCAATTGGGAAACCTGCCGCGCCTGAACTTTAAGTGTATTAGCGGTGCTGGGCGAGGGGTCCCGACGGAACGTCTCCTCCAGCTCCCGTAGGTGGTCAGTAGCCTGCTGGACAATGAGTTTCGACGATCGTTTAAGTCTGTTGATACGTGTGGAAAGCAGAGAGCGGGCGTGAAGCTTGAACATTTCCCACACCATATCGTATGCGGCCGAATCCCCGTTGGCCGCAAAATAGTACTGCAACTCCGCCGGGATGTCATCCTGGTCCTGCAGAGCGGTCAGCCAAAATGGGTTTAGCCGCCAAGAAGGAGCAGGGGAGGCCCTCAAGAGCCGGAGCATGATCCAGTAGGGGGCGTGATCCGAGAGTACTCTCGGAGCAAAACCCACCTCTTCCAGTTTAGGCGTCAAGGACTTTGAAATAATGATGAAGTCAATGCGTGACATGGTGTTGTGGCTGGCCGAGAAGCACGAGAAAGCCTGTGTGTGCGGGTGTTTGTGGCGCCATGTATCAACAAGGGCAAAGTCGGTCAGTATGCGGTGTAGTCTGGTGTGGGTCGGCGGGTCGAGAGGGGGGTCCAGTATACCCATTCGGTCTAGAGCAGGAGTGAGGGTCATATTAAAATCCCCCATCCACACTGCCGGTATTGAGGGATATTGTGCCATAAAGGCAAGGCCCTCCTTGATTACAGCTGAGTTGTATGGGGGGGGGATATAGCAGTCTAGTAACAGGATAGGGGATCCGTTAATAGTGGCGTGCATAAATACATATCTGCCCTGCTGGTCTGTCTGGAGCAGCACTAGATTGAACGGCACCCGTTTAGCAACAAGGACCGATACTCCTCTGGAATATGAGGTATGGGTGGCGTGATAGGCCCACCCTACCCAGGGCTTTTTAAGAGAGGATTGCAAGTGGCCTGTGACATGGGTCTCGACTAGTGTAATAATGTCAGCACGCTGAGACTTGAGGAACGTCAAAACGGCTGTGCGCTTGATCTTATTGCGCAGACCCCTAACATTCCACGTAAGAAGCTTCAGGGAACTCATGGCGGGTATAGGGTACATATGACAGACCGTAATTGAACCAGCAGAGCAGAGATAGACACATCAGATAGCATAAAACATACCAGCAGCCAATATCGATAATGTATGCATGACAATAACAAAGTACCTTCAATAGAAATAAACAGTTGTAAACATGGTGGTGAAAAAACTACCACAACATTACCCCTCCCACCCAGTCCAGTGCCACCCCAACACGGCATGGACATAGCATCCCAAAACCAGGTATCAACGGGGGACATCCAATGTGGTAAACCCATTGGAGGCAAGGGACTTAATTTCAAAGAGGCATAGATACCTGTGGTAAAAAGAAAAAAAAGGGGGAAGAAAAAATTATCAAACAAACGGGGGGTGAAAAAGTCCATAGAGATCCTAGGGGGGCGACTTCTTCTCTGAGAAGTGCGTGGGGTGTAGAAGCTACAAGTGTGTAGCGTGAGCACGACAGTGCAAGGGGAACCCGTCTGCCATCAGGGTGGTAGGTAAAGCAATGCAGAAAGTTTCAGTAATGTTCAGTATACTGTTCTCCACAAGCAGCCCGCAAGAGAGGGGATAGCGGGGGATCACATGTCAGTGAGGTCACCCGGAGGCGGCAGGCTTGTTGCTAGGTCCAGTTAGGCCCAAAAGAATCTCCAGGTCCGACCCCCCCACCCGGGCAGAGGGTACACCCAATCAGTGCACCCGCTGGAGGGACAAACATCGAAACAGGATCAGGCAGCAGTGTGGGCACATGGGAGAATAGGGGGTGGAAAAATTAAGTACTCACAGCTTGCAAGCAGCGCAGTATAGTCAGTCTCGTCGTTCCCTCTGGTCAATCCAGGTAGATGCCAACTCGGGGTCCTCGAAGAAGTGAGTTCGACCGTCACATTCCACACGGAGCTTTGCAGGGTACAGCATGGCGTATTTAAGGTGTAGAACACGGAGACGCCGCTTAACATCCTGAAACCTGGACCGCTGCCGTTGCACCTCATTAGAAAAGTCCGGAAATACGGCCACATGTGTGTTGACGTGGGGAATATTTCCCTTCTCTCTGGTCAGGCGGAGGATCTTGTCGCGATCTTTGAAGTTGAGAAATTTCGCTATCAGGGTACGCGGCGGGGCTCCCTGGGGAGGAGGGCGGGCAGGGATCCGATGGGCTCGCTCCACCGCAAACATCACAGAGAAGGCATCCCGGCCAAAGGTGGAAGTCAGGAGATTTTCAAGGAAGCCTGCCGGGTCGGTGCCCTCAGCGGCCTCAGGAAGGCCGATAAAGCGGAGATTACATCTTCGGAGGCGGTTTTCCATGTCGTCCTGTTTCGCGCTAATCTGTTGCAGCTGGCGACGCACCTCATCCGTGGTGTGTTGCAGGGGGTGCAAGATGTCTTCTGCTCTGCTAATACGGGTCTCCGTCTCCGCCACACGGTCCCGTAGGGTAGAGAGGTCCTGCCGGATAAGGGACACATCAATTTTGACCTCCTCAATTTTGGCAGTAAGCGTACTCTGGCACATGGCGATGGCGTCAAGGACTCTATTAGTGGCCGCATCGGAATGTTCCGCTCCCGAGGAGGTGCCAACGCCATCCCCGGTCTGCTGCTCCTCCTCAAGCCGTCGGTACTTGGCCAGCTTGTCGACGGCCTCAGAACCCTTTTTCCCCGGGGACATGTTACAGGAGCGGTCGGGGGGATATCAGGGTACACCAAGATGACCAGTGCGGGCTAGGCCGAATCCTCTATCTCCCCACCACCGTGGTTCAGGGACGTCACCACGGCATCAATGGGCAATGGCTGACTAGGTACAGTGTCCAGTGGCTACAAAGGGGAGGGGCAAAGTTCGGGGTGACCAGCGGGACCCACAGATCCTGTATAGGGTTTTGCCAGGGGAAGTGAAATGGCTGACACTCCGTGGGAACCGGTCCAAGACCACGGGCCGGCTCGGGAGCAGCCGCAGAGTGAGGAGGTGATGGAGGAGGGACTGTGGGCAATAGGAGGGCTGCTCCAGAGGGAAATCGGGCTCAAGGCAGGCTGGATGCAAGGACAAGTCTGCTGGTGACTTCGGGTGCAGCAAGATGGCCGCCGTTAGTGGAGCTGGGCCGGAGCCGCGGACTGACCTGGGGAGAACTGCAGGACCTGTAGCAGGCACAGCGGTGGCGTCTAGTGGCCGTCCGGAGATGTTAGCCAGAGGGACCGAGTGCTGTGTAGTCAGGGAGGCCGAGGAATCGTGCTGGAGCTGCCGCCGGGTGGAGCAAGATGGCCGCCACTTCCAGGACTAGGCCGAAGCCGCGGTCTTTCCTAGAGCAGCTGCCCGGACGAGGAGGACGGCGGCGGCCGCGGGCGGCGTCGAACAGGCTGAGAGGCTCCAGGGACCAGGGGGGAAGCAGGGTGAGCCCCCAGAGAGAGAGGATGGTACACAGGGAGCAGGATTGAGGCAGGATGGCATAAACAGGAGGATGGGCAGACGGAGCTCACACTGCAGACGTCCTACACCATGGCTTTCCAGGCCACGCCCCCTTTGGAGCACATTTCTAGATATGCATGTGGTCAAAGCTAATTCTTGAACATTTTTTTGAGTCCCCATCCACAAATGATCCTGTGATAAAGTCAGGCTCCATTCACAAAAGTGCAGTCAGAGCCACTCTATCATGCTCTATATTTTATGTTAGATGTCGACTTTGACACGGTCATCCCAGCTACACCCATATTCTTTCAGGGATTGTTATTCTCTGATGGATGTTTATTAGGCATACTCCCATTATGATCATAGTCTGTTGTAACTTTTCTTATTATATTTATCTATCCTTTTTTTCCCTCTTATTTCCGTTATTTCTCTCAATAGATATGATACTGTATAATACGTTCTGTATGGGTTAATAATACTTGGAATTTTTATGATACTCATCATTGTTTGCTGGTTAGACCTTTGTGCTGTGTATCATTTGATATACCTTATCTGGTCTGTGTATTTGGATCTGCTGTACTGCAACTGCAATATATTTTTGTGACTGATATTGCAATGTTATGCCCCGTACACATGATTGGGATTCCCGGAGGTAAAAAGTCTGCCGGGAAATTTCGGGGGGAAAACCGAGAACCTGCTCGGTCACTTTCCCTGTGTACACACCAGAGATTTTCCCATCTAGAAAACTGCGGTGAGAGCTTTGGCCGGAAATCCCGGCCATGTGTATGCTCCACCGCAGTGTTTCCCATAGGGAAACTGCCGGGAAAAAGACGGCCGGGAATCGCGGCAGGAAAAAAGAGAACATTTTTTTGCCGTGATTCCTGACAGTTTTTCTGTCATGAAAACTGCCATGGAGCATACACGGCCAGTTTTTCCGGCCAAAAGCTGTCATGGCAGTTTTTCAGATGGCAAAACTGGTCATGTGTACGAGGCATTAGTCTTTGCCTTTTGCCTTTTGTGTATTTTTTGTACTACTGTGTTGAACAAAACCTCAAACACTTATTTTTTATATATATATATATATATATATATATATATATATATATATATATTGTACAGGACGCCAGGGGCCAGGGTTGGGTCCTGGACGGGTGCTATACAGCACCACTATCTGGGCTATGGTCCCTGTAAATAGCTGTGAGTGTTCAGGGGGTCACCCAAGATGGGTGAGGGATTCCAGGCGTAAGGTAATCCAGAGAGGACTGGCTCGCAGTCCTCTCTGTCTTGGTAGAGTCATTTGGGGCCTGGAATTTTGGAGGCTCTAAAGTGCTATTCAGGTGGGTAAGAGCCTCTACCTCTAAACACTGGGAGCCATCACACAAGGAGTTAACACTTCCAGAGAACCACCCATAAAACAGGAAGTGGTGCTGGAGGTGTGTGAAGGAGTATGGGGATTGCACCTGTGAAGATGAGCTGAGATGAGTCTGCTAGCTTCTGTTAAGAACACAGTAAGGACTTTTGAAATTCGGGGGCGAAGACCCACATGCAACCAAACTGTATGTGTTTTTGCTTTGACTTATTTTGTGCTGAAGAAAAGAAGATCTTTATTTGATGCTGAAGCTAAAGCAGACGTTTGTGTTATAGTTTTTTCCTGTGTGCTGAGCAAAGCCCTATTTTGGTTTGTCTGTGAATAAAAGCCTTTTTGTTTCCCCAAACAGTTTATGCACTTAATCTCGCTGAGCTATAGCCCCAACTGTTACAATATATAGTGATATTGGGGGTATTTAGCTCTCGTGGTAGATGAATTTTCGTGCAGGGAGTCGACACCAAACAGGCATATAAAGTTAAGGGCCTGGTAGCCCACGTTTTTTAAATGAAAAAAAATAAAAAATTCCACTCAGGAATCCCACACAGGGGTTTAAACGTCATTCCGAGATAACTGAAAATACAAGCCCAACTGGCTACTCTTCAACGGCACTGCTGCTATAGGTACTGGTACCTTAAACCACCAGATCTTCCAGTCTCACAGTCTTGGATGCACACAGCTTTGGGCTTCTTAAACGCACACAGCTTGAAGTCCCTTAATGCACACAGCTTTGAGCTCCTTGGGCGCACACAGCTTTGAAGCCCTTCAAAGCACACAGTGTCTGTCCGCACACAGCTTTGAAGCCCTTCAACGCACACAGCGTTTGTCTTCACACAGAGACACTCACTAGCAGCCACTGCTCCAAATCCACCTTCCACTCCCCAGCCCTTCATTATATGAGCTCTGTGCACCTGGGCAGACACCCTGCAGGCTGTCTATAAGATCTAGACACAGGGTTGGAGATCCTGTCCCACCCATATCTCTGAAGGATCTACAAACTAAAGAGCCCCTTTCAGAAATAGCAAGATCTGGAGAAAACTGCTAGAGCAGTTTTCTCTGTTTCAAATCTACTCTCTGTAGCTCTGCAATCTGGCTATATGCAGACCCTGTGTCCATTTCAACACCATTTCCACAGGGACAGAGCCTCGCTCTGCCACAATATATATATAGAAGACAGTCTATTCATTTGAATGGGCAGCTAATCCACAACAATAAAGTAGAAAACCCACCTCCAATATTTTTCTCAATAGTACATTATAGTTTTGCAGTGTGAAAACAATGCATTGAAAGTGTGTTGGGATGCAATTTAGCATGAATTTCACCTCAACGCACTAATGCCTACATGATGCATTGCCTGTGTTATGGCATAGGTATAAAGCAAGCATTAAAGTCAAGTGATTTCTTGGGTTGTTACACTAAAGCAGGGATATGCAATTAGCGGACCTCCAGCTGTTGCAAAACTACAATTCCCATCATGCCTCTGACATCCACAAGCATGACACCCAAGGGCAGAGTCTTGCTATGCCTCATGGGACTTGTAGTTCTGCAACAGCTGGAGGTCCGCTAATTGTAAATCCCTGCACTAAAGCATAACACGTAACACTTATTACTATGCAATTTTTATGATTAATGTTTTTTTCTCCATTCAATAAAATTCAATTCAAACTAGATAGCAGAGAAATTATATTACCTAAAACAACATAAAAAGTGTAGTAGAATTAAGTTCTAAATTACTTACTGTAAGTTATAATGAGTGATAGACTATTAAAGCAAAACTCAAGCTTTTCCTCCCTAAAACAACAGATGCATTCTGCATGTGAATAAATCACAACCCCACTGTAATTTTATCTGTATCTTACCTTATATAGCTGTAAAAAGCAAGTTTGTGTGTCTGTGATATCACTCCTTCTGGCTGTATTTCAAAGTTATCTGATTTCCTGTTTTCTTCCCTCTTCCAGTCCTGATACTACATGTCCCATCATGCTTTGAGCCTCTGTAGTTTCAGGTCAGGCTATGGGAGACACTTGTAGCAGTTCTGGGAGTTGATGTGGGTGGGTCCCAGATCATTCTTCAGTCTTCAAAGCAGTGTAAATGTGTCATTCCTGTCTTCGAGCATGCCAAAGAATAATGGCTTACTGCAAGTCTAAAGAGGGAGGGCTATGGGAGGTTATTATGAAGGTATTTTCTTCATACCATATGTAATTGAATCACTTCAAAGAAAGCAGGGTTCTGGAAGGGGAGGATCTCAGAGCTGGGATTCTAGCTATCAGAACAGGCTGTGTATAAAGGGGTTTCCTTTTGAATAATGCTATGATCTGTGAGGTGGGACTTGAGAGGTTTGGAATCCTCCTGTAGGTGTGACTGGGCAAGATAGAATGCTAATTAAGATGTATTCCATCCCACCCACCATCAGAGCTTTGAAGGAAGTAACAATATTTGCAGACTCTGAAAGACTACAGAGCAGTGTGTTCTAGGCTAGAGATTGAGCAGGAAGTGGCTGTGAGGCCCTTGGTCTACATCCAGACTATACAAAGTGCCACATGGTACAAAGCCTCAACTAAACCCAGAATATCAGGGGATCTACAGACAACAGAGAAACGTGTTACAGAGGTATGATCTATGCTGGGACTGATCATTCCATTCAGTTCTAGTGAAAAGAAAGTTCAAATTTCTTTACATGTTAATTCAAAATTTTAAAGTTCATGAATACAGGAAGCCCAAGAAACAAAAAAGATAACTCCAACTTCTGTTAGTTGAGGAGCATGTTTACTTTGTGGGAATATCAGAAATCTGGTTGCATAGCTCACATAATTTTCTTAATATCAAGGGGTAAACTCTATTTGGAAGAGACAGAACAGGTAGAAGAGGTGAAAGGGTATGCATGTATATGAAGAGCAATCTGAAAGTAAATTGAGAGATGATATTACTAATGAGAACTATGATGGAGCAGAGCCTTTTTTGCTGAAGTAACATAAGAGTGCGAAAAATTGTAAATTAATGTTGCAGTAGTGCAGAATCATTTTGCTAAAGTGCCATAATGTTGCAGTAGATATATAATCTACTGCATATAGCCTTCTAATATAAAGAATTAAAGTCTCAGCCCCTTTTGCAGATTGAAATGGCTGGGAAACAGGTCAAAGTTTTTTATCACGGGTAATTTAAATTATCCTAAAATTGATTGGGCCTCTTTATTTATGATACTAGTATATAAAGAAACTACATCCACTGTCACCAAAAGGATGTCATCACCACATAACTGTAAGTTGTTGTAAATAATTAAGTACATCTGTGGTGTCTTTTAAATAAGCTTCGGTTTGCATAACACTGTTCTCAAAAGACATCCAAATATTCACCAACTTTTCCGGTAGCTGACAGTCTGAAGGATTAGTTGCAGCTTTATGTATTTTAGGTAAACAATAAATTATTGGGTTATGGACTGACAACAGATTCAAATATTTAGCTCTTTTTTTCTAAAACATTTTTCTTTAAATCTTGCTATATTAAAGCGGAGTTCCACCCAACTTTACTACTTGGTCTTAAACGAAAGACCACACCTCCACCCATGTTTTTGGATATACATTGTTTTCTTACTTTAGTAGTAAACAGGTAAACTTCTGTCCCAGCCTTGCCATGGCGAGGTACATAATTTACTCTTCTGGCTCTGCCCCTCCCCCACCTCCTTCTGGGACCTGTGTGAGTCTCAATAAATGACAGGGCCATTCAGAAAGCACCACGCGACTCGCGTATGTGCAGTAGGAAATTGAAGGCTCCACTGCCAGTTTCCCCTTTGTTACAATGGAGGTGCCTGCACCAGATCAGATGGACGGATCGGCATTGGGGGGCCAACATTGCGGGCTCCTGCACAGATAAGTATCCTTTTTAAAAGTCATCAGCTACAGTGTTTGTAGCTGCTGACTTAAAAAAAAAATGTTTTGGAGGGTGGAACTCCGCTTTAGGCAACTAAAATCACTCTTGAAGGCAAAAGTGTCATCTTTATTAAATATTTTATGCCTCACTGTCAGATAAAAATCTCAACATCTCCTCATTAGTGTTGAGCAGAATATGCCATATTCGAATTCGCGATATATCTCGAATATATAGTCGAATATTCGACATATATTCGCTAAATACGAATATTCGTGATATTTTTTGGAAATGAAATGATTGCGAATTTTCGCTATCGCGAATGCGAATTGCGAATTGCGAATTGCGAATTGCGAATATTCGAGAAATGCGGAATGGAGCATTCTGATTGGCACAGAATATTCGTGATATATTGCAATATAAAATAATTGCGAATATTCGAGAAATGCGGAATGGAGCACTCTGATTGGCTCAGAATATTCGTGATATATTACAATACACAATAATTGCGAATATTCGGCAAATGCGGAAGGAGCACTCTGATTGGCTCAGAATATTCGTGATATATTACAATACACAATAATTGCGAATATTCGAGAAATGCGGAAGGAGCACTCTGATTGGCTCAGAATATTCGCGATATATTACAATACACAATAATTGCGAATATTCGAGAAATGCGGAAGGAGCACTCTGATTGGCTCAGAATATTCGCGATATATTACAATACACAATAATTGCGAATATTCGGCAAATGCGGAAGGAGCACTCTGATTGGCTCAGAATATTCGCGATATATTACAATACACAATAATTGCGAATATTCGAGAAATGCGGAATGGAGCACTCTGATTGGCTCAGAATATTCGTGATATATTACAATACAAAATAATTTCGAAATTTCGAGAAATGCGGAATGGAGCACTCTGATTGGCTCAGAATATTCGTGATATATTACAATATAAAATAATCGCGCGATATCGCTATTGCCGAATAATCGCATTGCGATTTTTTCGGCAATATAAAATGAGCGCTGCAGCTACTCGGCCCAAGGTCTCTAATCATACCAGCAATGCTTTTAGACGTCGATGGGGATCTCTAGGATGTGATCTGTTCTAAAAAAAAATTGAAAACATTCGAATATTCGAAATAGCGAATATTCGCCGCGATATTCGCGATATTCGCGAATACTCGAATATGCAATATTCGTAGCGAATATTCGCAATGCGAATATTCGTGAGCAACACTACTCCTCATACATTTTTTTACTATATTTTCTACTAATACACCCTTTGTTTTTCTCTTCTTTCTAGGTCCCGTATTCCTATCTCTTATGCCCTGTACACACGATCGGTCCATCTGATAAAACCGGTCTGATGGATTTTTCCATCAGTTATCCGATGAAGCTGACTGATGATCAGTCATGCCTACACACCATCAGTTAAAAAAACGATCGTGTCAGAACGCTGTGACGTAAAACACAATGACGTGCTGAGAAAAATGAAGTTCAATGCTTCCAAGCATGCTTCAACTTGATTCTGAGCATGCGTGGATTTTTAACCGATGGATGTGCCTACAGACGTTCGTTTTTTTTCTATAGGTTTATCCAGCAGATCATTTTAAAACAAGTTCCTAATTTTTTAAGCGATGGATAAATAACCGATGGGGCCCACACACGATTGGTTTAGTCTGATGAAAACGGTCCATCAGACCGTTTTCATCAGACAAAATGATCGTGTGTACGCGGCATAAGTATCCTGGATTCACAAATTTCTTAGGGTTATAAGACTTAAGGTCCTTTAAAATCAACACTTTAAACGCCTCAACATAACAATTATTGTCAATTTGCAGATTAAAGGTAGATCTGCTTATAAATCCACTAAAAACAAACCCCTACAACCTTTGTAACTTGTTTAAGGTTTCTATTCAGTGGATCTCTTAAAATAGTATTTTTTCTAATTCAATTTCCCAATGTATTTATGGTCATCAATTTGTTGTAAACACTTCACATTTATCTAAGAGCTTTCTTATTGACACTTCAATCCCATATTCAAAAATGTTTAATTCCTGTTTACCTAATGTAACAAATTACAAATTCCATTGTTCACCACTTTCTTCTTCTTTCACCAGGTCTCCTCCCTGCCCTACACTCCTATATTTTCTTTTGGTACTCTCCGTCCATGATTAGTGTTGGTGATTCCCCTGTCCCCTCTTCATCACTGTGGTGGACATGGCCTGTTTTGATTCCCTTAAAAAAATGAAGGTTCAAAACCGTCTTCCTATTCAAAGGTTCAAACCTATTTTTCACTAGTACCCCAAATCTTTCTTGTAATGATTCTGCCCACGAATAGTCATATCCTCTAAAGTCAGGATTAGATTGGTTATTCATTGTAGATGTCTGGAGGGTCCTTGGGGTTCTAATTGGATCTCCTGAATTTAATGACCTCTCTTTTGGCCCCATACAACTCTCCCGATTTCTAGTGTGAAGGGCTCCCTGCCATCCCTCGCAACTGAGTTGGAACTTCTATTACCATCCAAACCACTTGAAAAGGACCCATCAAAACCCCCCTTGATTTTACTTTGCCAAGCATATACCTCTTTCTTGTTGAAGCCAGCCAAATCTCTTTAATATTTTTTCCCTTTTTAATTTGGATATACCTGAATTTCCCTATTCCTATCTATCCCTACTTTTACAAGCTTTCTCTGCCATCCTTTATTTAACTATTTATATTCTGAAGTGCCATTAAAAAAATCTTAACTGACCTTAAATTTCTGAACCTTTGCTTCCAATTTTTTTTTCTTTTTCCTCTTAAGAATTAGAGCTTGCTATTCTTTACCTGCTTTAGTAAAAAAATCCAACCATTCTGTTTCAGATTCGGCATCATTCAGACCATCCTGGGGTGTTACCTTCCATCTAAGCCTCCTGGGGATAAGCCATTTTTAATGTATCTCTCAATAGTGGCAATGTCCCACCATGCTTTTACTCATTTTTCTAGAGCATTTCCTAAGCATTTAAAACACCCTCTAAACTAGCCAAGTGCTTAGAGTTTTTGAAAAAATATATAATCTAAATTATTATTCCTTTTGCTATTCCCAGTGGTCATGTAATTGGCCTATCCTTCCCACCCCAGGAAAACAGGCCCTGTTAAAGTAACCCTATGCCTTTTTTCAACCATATAAACTATGCAAACTATGTAAATATTATGTTGCACATATCAGGTGAATTTATTACACGCATATTATTTTTTTGTGGCTTTTATATATAAATGTCAAATAAATATATTTTCATATGAATTAAAATGCTCTTTAAAATGCTGCTTGTGTCTGCCTGATGTTATTGGCGAATTATACAAATATCTTTTGCAAAGCAAAGAAAAACACAATTTTTTTATATATTTAGCAGTTCATGAGCAAAATATGGATTTGTGGGAAATAAAAGCTTTCAACTGTTAAAAAATAAATAATTTATATAATATAGTGTTAATTAAAGAATTGCATGCTTGTGATATTTAACCACTTTATTAAACAACATAATTATGTCACATATTTTACAAATGAACCATATGCATGGTGCCACATCCCTCGAGAAAATGTGAGTAAAGAGTATAATGGTGAGATTTTAAAGGCACCAAAAGAATTCAATGTGACGTATATAAAGCAGCTGAATACAGGCTTGTTTAAGGGAGAATATCTCCAAATTCCCAGAAATATCTATCACGTTGTAGAGGGAAGTCGTAAGTAAGTAACATATGTCTGTGCAGTGTGCACACAATGTTTTTTATTATTTTATTGAAAAGAAATAGAGAAGAAGCAGATAAAGAAAGAGAGGGATGAGAGAGAAAAAAATGGAAATGGGGAGGGGTGTTAAGGGGAAAGCTAGAGAGGGTGGTTGGGGAAGGTGGGATGGGGGCGTGACCTCGGGGAGCAAGGGTCAACAACATCAGTCAAGTAGTGGAAATCACTGGCAATGAGTCTTAATTAGGTATATTGGAGGAATTTGTCAGAAAAGCGGAAGAGGTACCAACCAGACTTTTGTTCCTCTGGCTTATCCCATAAAGCAGAGGTCAGATTTTCCATTTGTTCAATGTCCTTCACTCTCACGAGCAATTGGGCCATCATTGGTGGAGACTGTTGTTTCCATAGGGGTGGAATGCAAGCCTGTGCAGCGTTAAGGAGATGTTTGAGAAGAGATTTATGATATAGTCTCCTTGATAAAGGCAGGACCGCAGCTGGGTTATCTTGTAAAGAAATGTCTGTTCATTTATGAATGAGCTTGAGCACTGGTTCCCAGAAAGTTGTGTAGGACACTCCCAAAAAAGTTTGATGAGGGAATAGCTTTGCCAGGACTGAAGAGGTTCTATACAAGTGTGTTATTATTTTGTACATGGTCTCCTGATATTTACTACATAGGGAAGATTTCTGTGCAAAAAGCATGCATTCTTTTTGGGGTTCAGTAAAGGTAACTTGCAAGTCTCTCTCCCATTTTGCTAAGAACTGGGGGTCTTCAGTGGCATGGAGATCCAGCAGAGATTTGTAAGAGGTGGATAAGGACCTCTGGATCTGTCCCTCACCCAGGTAAAGTTCCTCGAAAAAGTGGAGCTCTTTTTTTTGGGCAAAAAGGGCAACGAGCCAAGAAAGTGCAATAATTGAAGTCCTCCAGTGATCCAATATAAGAGGAGCCTGCCCAGAGAGCAAAGTCTCTGTAGTTATCCAACCGGAATATCATAAAAACTGAGAGGCTCTCAGAAAACCCTGTGGGCTGTGTGAAAAAAAAGTTGAGACTGGGTATAAACCTCAGGAGACCAACAATTGGTGTCATTGGGGATGGAAAACTGCTTAGTAAAGATAGACGAAAAAAACTGCCCAGTTCCGCAAGAGTGGGGCTAATCAGCAGCTGTGTAGTCAAATGGGTGACATGAATTTTCCCTGCCTATGGTAGGCCAGGAAGCAGACAGAAGCAAAAGGGGAATACAGGAGTGTTTTGCTGCTTCTATGTTCAGTGTCTGAATAATGTTGTCCCTGGCCTCTCTAGTCTGAATAAAGCTGTCTGAATAAAGATATGTTGCAATTAAGTGATGTAACAAGACAATTATCCTAGAAGCCAGGATTTTGGTGAAAAGTTTCATGCACAATTCATAAGTGAGATAGCTGGCACATAGCAATAGCAATATAACTGTGTCCGTCTAAAACAACGTTAAAGGCTGTAAAGGTCTGGCCGGGAGTTGTGTTGACGTTTTAAGGAATGGAGTTGAGCCTGGAGCTTGGACAGGGTTTTGTTACAATGTTGTTTGGCTGTGTGACCGTGTTTGAATATGATTC
Source organism: Rana kukunoris (assembly GCA_029574335.1). NCBI lineage: Eukaryota > Metazoa > Chordata > Amphibia > Anura > Ranidae > Rana > Rana kukunoris. The sequence continues at coordinate 68,950,723 of CM056058.1, read as the reverse complement.
CCTGGTATAGCATTTGTCTCAGAGGGGGCGTGGTCTGGCGAACAAGTGGATGGACGCATAGCTGAAGAGCTCCGGTCCGAGGGTCAGCACAAACGCCGAAATTCACCGTTCCCTGGGGGATTATGAGCACCACAGCGAGAAAAACTCACCCTAACTGGCAATTACGGTCAATGGGCACTCCGAACGGCAAATCTACAGCCACAAGTCTGAACAAATATCGTTACACGGGCGGACAACTGAAAGCTAAGATGGCGCCGGAGCCTAGACACGAGGAGAGAGAGGACATGGAAGATGATATAGCCTCTCTTCCTGCGTCTGAAGATTTCAACAGGGATGGTCCCGATTGCCCACTGAATTATACCATGATGATGGAAATTGCAGCAGACATTAAGAACTCCTTCTCGGTTGCTATAACCGACATAAAGACCGAGCTGCTTAAACTGAACGAACGAATGGCGGTATCGGAAAGAGCGGGGAAGAGACGGGACCGGGCTCTCACCAGGTTAGACAACATCGTTGAGGTTCACTCCCAACAATTGATCGATGCCAATCGACAAATAGAAGATTTAGATAATCGGGGACGCCGCAATAATATCAGGGTACGGGGGGTCCCCGAATCAGTTCTTCCAGAACAAATCAAGCCCGCGCTATCCACCATTTTTAACAATCTCCTGGATAGGCCCGAAGAATCGCCCATAGAATATGACAGAGCTCATAGAGCGCTGCGTCCCAGGGCCCCGGACAATATGCCACCGAGGGATATAATTTGCCGCCTTCCAAACTTTACCCTAAAGGAGGAAATTCTTCAAAAAGCCAGAACAGAGGGCCGGGTCACCTTTAATGAAACAGAGGTACAACTCTTTCAAGACCTCTCACCCATTACACTCAAGAACAGGAGGGCTCTGAAGCCTTTGCTAGAGGTGTTAACGGCGAAAGACATCAGCTACAGGTGGAAGTTTCCATTTGCCCTGCAAGCCACCTACAACGGCAAACAACACATGCTGAGAATCCCAGACGATTTACGACAGTTTTGCGAGAGCCTGCAGATCGCCCCGGTGGAACTCCCGGATTGGTATGCGGAATTCCTCATCCCACCGGCCCTTTCTCATCAACCTCTCCAGCGAGATCCATCTCCGGTCAAGTCTCCATATCCTTCGGGCAAGCAGAGGAAATCCTACAGCAGAGGCAGTAGTGCCTCACCGGCAGCTAAGGGCGCCAAAGTGAGAGCCCAGATGTGCTGAAGTGCCGGAGAAGTTCATCCCGACTCGGAGCCATCGTGATAATCCTTTGGGTTCGGCAGCACTGTGCACCCTACACGAGCCGATGCCCAATCCTACTCGACCTATTTGGCATTATGAAGGGAGCCTCTTTCTGTTGGGCCACCCCTGGCATTTACCACTTAAGGACTGCCTAATGAGGTACTGTACCCTGTTTCTCTCCTGTTTTTATTTATTATTTTTTCTAATTAGTCTTTAGTCTTTGTTCGCGCCCCTGCATATTCCATGCTACAATGCGATATGTACAGGGTAGATGCTGTGAACCCGGGAGGTCTAACATCGATTGTCATTCAAATTAGAGAACTCTAGGTTTTGATTGGCCTGCCGTGGAAAACTCTTTGCAATCACAGCCCGGGTGCGGTGTCTTTTTAAGCGGTCTGGACGCCACTATGCGCTGGCATTGTCACGAGCAAGATATGCCCTGGGCGCCTTTAGCTCTACGGCAATCCCGGATAAACGGACAGGTTATATTCATGCCTTGGATTAACAAAGGTCTGCTACCCCTCGGCTGTGTCGCAACCAACTTGTTTTTTTTTTTTTTTATTGCTTGCAACCGACGGATATTAAACGACATTGGAAGACTGAGCATGTGTGAACCTGATAACACCCATATATACTCGATACGAGGTCAAAAGTTTTTTCTATGTGACTCTCTTTAAAACCTTAAGGTGACTTACAACATTTGTCCACTATAGGGCACAAACCACCTGCGACCTGCACAGTGTACTCAGCTCTCTTTAGAACTCCTGCATTCAGATCTGTGCATGGTGTATGTCAGGATTCCCAGTGTTGCCCACAGAGGACTTGCAGCTGAATACACTGACTTCCACTTTTAATTGTCATGTCTGGTTTGATATTCTAATGCCTGTTTGTTTTTTGTTTTTTTTTTCCTTCCTTTTCTCCCCCGTTTGATCACTTTCTGAGTTGAAAAAAGCGGAGACATAGAGGGCTGATCATGATCCTTCGTGCCACAACTACGCTCATACCTCAGACTCCTCTGGTTTTTGGTGACGTAAGTGGAATGAAATGGATGACCTCTTAGGTGGCAACAGTGGGGAGCAATGCCTATTATTTTATTCATGCTGTTAGGTTAACTTTGTACTGTCGCCCTATGTTGTCGCTCCTTTCTTGGGGTTAACATTCATGAGGTGATATGGTCAGCTATCTGTGCGCCTGCCGACATTCACAAAACTCAAGATGAGTTCCTCTTAGACAGCCCATATGATGAGGGCCTCACCAGCAATTTGTTTTATTTTTATTTTATTTTTTCTTCTTATTCCCCCCCTTTTTTTTTTTTTTATGTCTGCAGCCGCTAAAGGGGTCTGGGACTTTTTGCGTTGTTTAGCAGTAGGGTGCACAGATGGCTTGGCCCAATACTAGGCCACTATAACTAGGAATTGGGTCGATCGCTTATTTCCATGTTTTAGGTTCTTATTGGTGATAGTTTGTTATTTGCTGATGTTCAACGTTCGTAATTTACAAAATAAAGGGGTTTCTCCTCCTTGCCCTCTGGCCTAGGCGAGAGACATTCCCCCCCCCCCCCTTACGAGGTTCGGTTAAGTTTAATGCACATTCATAATTAGCCTCGCATCCCTGACCCGGGACCATGAAGACAGATACTTTTACTTTCCCCATCCACAGGATCGCCTCCCGCGTACCCATCAGAGTCACATCGACATTCCTGCTCATTGCTGGTTTCTATGAAAAGGGTGTTTTTTTGAGCCCTTGCATACAAGATACAGGCACTGGGCTAAGACTCAAGTAAGGTGTTAGCTCTTAAGAGCTAATTACACCAATCCTTCCCCCACTTTCATCCCTGTGGGAACTTTCCGCGGCCATCTCCTAATTAGAACTTTCCTCCCCTTTACCCACCCTTCATAACCCTCTCCTCCCCATTCTCCTCTCTCTCACCCCCCCCCTTTTTTTTTCCTCCCCCTCCACTATATTCAGGATCTTAAATGGCTTACTCCTTCCTGGGCAAAGCCCCCACATTAATCTCACATAACATAAATGGATTAAACATTCCAGAAAAAAGGTCCACATTTTTTAGAGAACTTTTTAGGAAAATCAAACCCTTATTGGTATTCTTACAAGAAACACACTTTAAGGGCCAAAACATCCCCAAACTAACAGACAATCTATACACAGTGGCCCACCATGCGACAAACCCTATTGCCAAAACTAAAGGTGTTTCGATATTGATCAACAAAAATGCCCCATTTGTCCTCAAAAGTAGCCTAAATGACCAAGAAGGCAGATACATATTTCTCAAAGGCACATGGGAGGGTTCCCCCATCACACTTGCCAATGTATACTTCCCGAATAAAAATCATATCACATTTTGTCGGAAAGTCATGGATGAGCTGAAGTGGTTTGCAGAAGGTTGTATTCTTCTGGGTGGGGATTTTAATGTCCCTCTTTCTCCGCTCCAGGACACATCAACTGGACACACACATGTAACTTACAGAATTCTAAAGAGATTAAAAGCCTTGCTCTTATCAATGTCCCTGATTGATTCATGGAGGTCAACTCATCCTACGGAGAAAGACTATTCCTTTTACTCAGCCCCACACAAGAAGTATTCTAGACTGGATATGATATTCATTTCCCAGAGAGACTTGCCCAGATTGACTAGGACAGAGATGGGAATTATATCCCTATCTGACCATGCCCCAGTAGCACTGACTTTGAAACCTGGTTCTCCCAGAAGCCAGAGCTTCAACTGGAGACTCAACCCTGCGTTACTGACGGACCAAACGATACAAGACGACACATTTAACTCTATTAAGAACTATTTTGCAGATAACCTGGACTCAGACACAAACCCATTAAACAATTGGGAGGCCCACAAACCGGTGATAAGGGGAAATTTGATTAGGTGGGGTGCACTGCGGAAAAAAGAAAGAGAAAAGGAGATGACATCTTTATCTAATAGAATTGCCCGTTTGGAGTTACAACATAAAAAGACGCGTTCAGAACAGGTAGAAAAAGAGCTACTTGAGTGCAGGAGGTCCTTATTGCAAACTTTGAACATGCAAACCCAAAAGTCCCTTTTCTTCAAAAAAAAATTTTTGTATGAGCATGGCGACAAGGGAGGCAAATTCCTAGCTAGGGCCCTGAAAGAGGTCTCTTCCGCTAACCGTGTTCATTCAATCAAAAACAAACAAGGAATCCTTGAACACGATTCTATACGCATAGCAAAATTTTTCCAGGAGTTTTACTCAAAACTATATAACCTACCACCACAGCACAAACCTGCACATATCACATCTACTAGGGTGAAGGCTATTGAGGAATTCCTGGAAAATAGCAAACTCCCCAAGATTCCAGTTGATGACGCCAAACTGTTAGAGAATCCCATAACACAAGAAGAATTGTTAGAGGCCATAAAAATTTTGAAACCAAGTAAAAGTCCTGGACCCGATGGGTTTACTGCACAATATTACAAAACATACCCCCAATTAATTTTGCCCCCTTTACTTAAGGCCCTTAATTTCCTGGCCAAACACAAACATGAATCAAGCTCGTTTCTCACAGCACATATTGCTGTAGTCCCTAAACCAGACAAAGACCATTCCGACTGCGCGAACTTTAGACCCATCTCGTTACTGAATGTAGATGTTAAACTATTGGCGAAAATTCTTGCAAATAGGCTTAAACCGCTTCTTCCAAATATTATTGGCCCGGAACAGGTAGGATTCATGACGGGAAGGGAAGCTAGAGACAATATCTCAAAAGCCCTCAGCATGATACATTACGCTAGGCAGTCGGGGATCAAAGGCCTTCTCCTGTCTACTGACGCGGAGAAGGCCTTTGATAGGGTCTCATGGGACTACATGTTGGCTACATGTAAACACATTGGTCTGGGTAGTCACATGCTTAGTTGGATTGGAACCCTCTACACCAACCCACAGGCTTTGATCAAAATCAATAACACGTTCTCGGATCCTCTAAAAATTAACAACGGCACACGACAGGGCTGCCCCCTATCCCCTCTTTTGTTTATTATTTCTTTAGAACCCCTAATAAGATCCATCAACCTTTCAAAAGACATCAGGGGCTTCACAGTAAATCACAGGGAGTATAAGACTGCTGCTTACGCAGATGACCTCTTGTTTTTTATTTCTAAACCACACATCTCCATCCCCACACTACTAAAACTATTTGTCACCTTTGGTTATGTCTCGAATTTCAAAGTAAACCATAGCAAGTCGGAAGCGATCAACTTGACCCTCAGTACCAGTGAATATGATCTGCTGAAGAGCAATCATAGTTTCAGGTGGGAACAAAGCCATCTTAAGTATTTAGGCATAAGATTAACTCCAACAATTGAAGGCCTCTATGCGGCAAACTTTAACCCCTTGCTGCAGTCCATCACTACCGATTTACACAGATGGTCTTCAAAACTTTTCACTTGGTTTGGTAGGGCCTCTATCCTTAAAATGACAGTGCTACCAAGACTACTATACTATTTTAATGCCTTACCAATTAAACTTCACTCGTCCTTCTTCGCCAGGTTGCGTACAGCCCAATTGAAATTTCTTTGGGCTGGCAAAAAGTCAAGATTAAGTTTCTCCCAACTGACTCAACCAAAATATAGAGGGGGTATAGGCTTACCAGATTTTAGGAAGTACTATGTGGCTGCTCACATCACCAGGCTGATAGACTGGCACTGCCATCGGACAACAAAATATTGGGTAGGCTTAGAGGGAACACATCATACCAAATCGCTTGCGTACTACCCTTGGTCGGCTGACTCGAGGCGGACGAGTAGACTTTCCCACCCATTGGTGGCGGCGACACTCTCGGTCTGGCACAGTTCAGTGTTGTCCTATAATCTAGCTACTGTACCAGGCCCACTGACCCCGTTGACAGATAACCCAGACTTCCCTCCAGGAATAGACATTAAATTACCTACAATCTGCACAGGGAAACTTTTAGCCACTCATTGTCTCTCGGACAACAAGTTCAAATCTCTTAACAGGCTGAAGTCAGAACTTGGACACACCTACCCCGGTTTCTGGTTTTACCTACAAACACGGGATTTTTTGGTCAATAGCAAGCTTAAGTTAGAATACTGTAAAGCCCCCATCCAGTTGGAACAAATTTGCCTCTTAGGCTCCCCTATCTTAAAGACAACTTCCCTGGCCTATTCTTGGTTGAGCTCCCACAATACACAAACACCAGATAAGCACAAGAACAAATGGGAGAGTGAATTAAATGTCACATTCTCCGAAAACCAATGGGAAAAAGCATGCGTTTTTTCACATAAATGTTCCTTAAGCTCCAAGTTTCAAGAAATTTTGTATAAAATCCTTACACACTGGTATATCACCCCCCAGAAAATAAAGGCTTGGTCACCGACCACTTCTGATAGGTGCTGGAGGTGCAAGAGCGATGTCGGGTCCTTCATTCACATTTGGTGGTCCTGCCCTATGATATCAGACTTTTGGTCCCGAATAATACTCCATATTAAACAGATCACAGACACAAGTATTTCACTTGATGCTGCTGCCTGTCTCTTGCATATTAATCACATGTCCATTCGTAGATACAAAGCATCGTTGACAAGGCACTTACTGACAGCTGCCAAAACGCTAATTCCGCTGTTTTGGAAGTCCTCTAAATGCCCATCGATTGTGGATTGGTTGAACAGGGTACATTACATTTACAAAATGGAGGAATTAATAGCTATGAGAAGTGAAGATTCAAACCAATTCAATGATACCTGGCAACCGTGGGTACTGTTTAAATACTCTAACGATTATCAGCTGTTGGTGGCCTGATTTGTTCTGTATCTGCCATGCATTGTAGAATACCGGCTCCTGTATTGATTAAGGCTTATCTTTTATTATTTGCTGTTGCCTGATGTCCGAAAGAAAGTTTACTATCCTTACACGACCTCTGGATATTTATACCAAAGGTTAATCTACCCTACCTTCACTCCCCCCCCGCCCCCTTTCCCCCCCCCCTCCCTTTTTATATAACAACACTCAAGATTACATGCTTAGATCTTTATTTTTCTCATACCACATACCTGATCCAACCCATCTTTGTTAATGTCATGCTCATGTTAATGTATGTTGGAATTTTGGTCTTTCATATTGTTTGTTCTTTGACATTGTATTCTGCTACTTTTGAATCAATAAACTTGATTGTGAAAAAAAAAAAAAAGCATTTGTCTCATTAAGACGCCACATAGAAGATTTGGGGAAGCTTGTGAGACAAAAAGTGTGGAGCGTGGCCGGAGATTGTAATGTGAACAATATTTGTCTTGATGACTAGGGGAAGTGATTAAAAAAAAAAAAGTTGATTTTGGAGTAAGAACCGTGGACATTAGAATAGAAGGTATAGTCCCACTCCTGCGGATGAAATATTCTCCAGATATCGACCAATTGATAGGTATGTAAGAGGTCTTTGAGGTGAAGTTGGGTTCCCTGAGGTAGAGAGAACAAGTTTGAGGAGGAATCCCAGTGACAATGCAATGTTAAATTGGAATGCCCACCTAAGACAAGAGTTCCTTTAATGAAAGAGTCATGGGTGGACAGAAAGGCCTCAAGGATTAGAAGTGCATTGTAATTCAGAAGGTAAATGTTCACAAGAGTGAAAGGGCCTAGTTAAAGGTTCAAACTCTGCAGAGGAGAGCTACTGCCACCAGGGCAGAGTATGCCTAGTGTGTGAAGTAGTAAGACACTGATTATTCAACATAGAGAGAAAAGATTCAACATTATAGAGACATGAAGATTCAACTAAGAAGCTAAAAACATACAATCGCCGCAATCGGACATTTACGGTCAAATGCTCCACCCATAGGCTATAGAAGAATTCTAATGTTGTTTGACTAGTAATAATAATTAATAAATACAATTATTACTAGTTATAACTAATTAGAATTCTTCTATAGCTTGTGGGCGGAGCATTCGAGCATTTGAATGTACAAATGCGGCGTCGTACAGTTTAGCTGTTTCTTCTAATCTTCTTAGGCCGCGTACACACCATGAAATAAATCCGATCAAATCGGTCTGACAGACCGTTTTGATCGGATTTGTCTGCTGGGATAAATTGGTTTGATCGTGTACACACGATCAAACCAAAATCCCCGCCGGCAGACAGCGCGGTGATGTTGCGGTGACGTTGACGCCGCCACGTCACGATCACCAGGAAGTAAAACACTTCCGCGAATGCGTCAAATCCATTCGACGCATGTGCAGACAGATATGTCTTTAAGCATGCTTTAAAATCTGTCTGCTGGAAAAATCTGTCTGTCCGCCTGTACACACGATCAAATTTGTCTGCTGAAACGGTCCGTCGGACCGTCTTCAGCAGATAGATTCGATCGTGTGTACGCGGCCTTAGAGCATCCAACAGACACTATAAGCCTTCATTTGACATATTTGACCTTAATTGATTTGGATTTTTGGGACAAATGCATTTTTTAACGAAACAATATAAATAAAAACGAATTTCGGGAGTAGCAAAATTTTTTTTTTTTCACGGACGAAACCGGAATTCCGAAACAAAATATTTCAGTGTGCACATGTCTAATGACCTGAGGTTTGGAGATCCTAAGCACTCTGGAAGACAACCAAAACTATATATAGACAACCAGTGTTTAATTTCCACTGTCATTTGATAATCTTTATTTTTTATATGTACTATTTAAAGTGGTATTAAACCCCAAACCAAAAATATAATATATTGCAGCTTACTGATATCTAGATGTGGTAGCTGCATTAGCTTTCTTTTCTTTGGGATTGTTTCACTTGATGATCTGGCCTTTGACACGCCTCCTTTATTAGTGTTACACAACAATACAGCAGCATTGCCAGTCTGAGAGGGGGTGGGGGAGGGTAGAGTTAAATATATTACCAGATTTAGATACACTAACAAATTCAAGCCTAACTTCAGCTCACCTTTTATAATCTGTTACAGCAAAGAGTTTTTTTTTTTTTCTTTTGGAATAAAAGGTTTGCATGGATAAATAAAAGCTCATCACTTTAATCTCCCCTGCCAATAGTAAAGAGGTTGTTAAACCACTCTAACCTGTATACACAATCAGCACTGCTTCCTTTTGTAGTATCCTCCTTTGTGTGTGATTTAAAAAAAATGCTGCAAATACCTAAATTTCCCTGCTGAGATTTTGATTACATGACTGGCCACTGGCCAGCTTTCTCCTTTCCTCTTCTGAGAGATGCAGCGGGTGGAGCTGAGATTCCTCTGCTGATGTCAGTCTGGAGTGGAGGGGGAGAGAGCTAGCTGGTCATTAGGGATGAGCTGAACACCCCTGGGTTCGGTTCGCACCAGAACCTGCGAACAGACCAAAAGTTTGTGTGAACTTTAGAACCCTGTTAAAGTCTATGGGACTCGAACATTTGAAACCTAAAGTGCTAATTTTAAAGGATAATATGCAAGTTATTGTCCTAAAAAGTGTTTGGGGACCCGGGTCCTGCCCCAGGGGACATGCATCAATGCAAAAAAAGTTTTAAAAAACGTCAGTTTTTTTCAGGAGCAGTGATTTTAATAATGCTTAAAGTGAAACAATAAAATTTAAATATTCCTTTAAATTTTGTACCTAGGGGGGTGTATAGTATGCCTGTAAAGTAACGTTTGTTTCCTGTGCTTAGAACTGTCCCTGCACAAAATGTAATTTCCTAAGGAAAAAAGTCATTTAAAATCACTCACCTTGGGGTCTGGTATGGATATTAAGGGGAACCCTGTGTCAAATAAAAAAAATGTATGTGGGGTTCCCCCCATATATCCATTCCAGACCCTTCAGGTCTGGTTCAGATTTTAAGGGGAACTCCACCCTAAATTTAAAAAAAAATGCCGTGGACCCCAACACATTTTTTTTATGAATGACATTTCTCTGTATTGCCGGGAGCCGACAATTCATTATAGCCGCAAGTGATTTTAAATTACTTTTTTTCCTTCAGAAATGACACTTTGTGCAGGGACAGTTCTAAGCATGAATAACAAGCGCTACTTTACAGGCATACTATACACCACCCCCCCTTAGGTACGAAATTTAAAGGAATATTTCACTTTTATTGTTTCACTTAAAGGAATTATTAAAATCACTGCTGCCAAAAAAACTGCAGTTTTTAAAACTTTTTGCATTGATACATGTCCCCTGGGGCAGGACCCGGGTCCCCAAACACTTTTTATTACAATAACTTGCATATTAGCCTTTAAAATTAGCACTTTAGATTTCAAACGTTCGAGTCCCATAGAATTTAACAGGGTTCTAAAGTTCACACGAACTTGCTGCGAACACCCCAAATAGTTCGCTGTTCGGCGAACAGGCAATGTTCGAGTCGAACATGAGTTCTACTCGAACTCTAAGCTCATCCCTACTGGTCATGTGCTCTCAATCTTGGATCTTAAATTAGGTATTTACAGCATTTATATTTATAAATCATTCACAGGGGGGGACACTACAATAGGAGGCAGGGCTGATGGTGTATATAGGTTAGTGTTATAAAAAGCAGCAGGAGGGGGAGAGACGGCTCACATACAGACAAAGAGGGGAGGGGGAGGAGGACACAAGAGCGGAGAGGAGAGCAGATAGCAAGCTGCTGATGACAGAAGCACATCAACTGACCATGGTGTCTGGTCTCAGCAGTCATGATACACTGTGGTGAGTTTACAGAGGGGTGGGGAGAAACTGGCAGGATCGGCCAGGTTTTTTTTGGTGTCACAGGGGGCTAAATGATACAAGACAAGCACTGTGTCATATAACATGCTTTAATGGAGCAGAATCCATTTTTTCTTGGGTTAACAAATGATTTACTTGGTTTGTCTTATCCCATGTAAACTGATACATTCTGCTGGAGAGTTTATGCTGCGAAAAATAACAGATTTGTGAAAATAGAAAAAGAAAGCCTGAAAAGGGACTGCTTTATGCCACCAATACTTACACAGTTATACTAAAATTACTTTTCTACAAACCAGTTTCTAGTGTTTGAACATTTGTTCTGTCATTATTTATCGAGTGTCGGATTCGCCTCACAGGACATACTGTAGCTGCATAGAAACACAATTTGTAGAGGTCAGAGCTGCTACTTGATGGATCCCGGGTGCCCTATATACAAAAGATGACTGGAGTTCCTAAATTCCTCTGATTAAGATTTTAGAGGCATTAACATTGTACTGAATGTCATGTAAATTCACAATGAAGTTACATATTTGTCATTGTAGTTATTTGCAAACAAATCAACCTAGGCTGCACATACACAGTCAATAGGGGATGCCACATGAAAATATACTTTGGGGATTTGATGGAAGGGATGGGTAATGACTGCAGATTTATTATAGTATAGAGTCTGCATGCTGGGTAAGGTTAGTGGGCTTGTGGCAATAGATAAATATAATCTATTCTCTGTTTTATTTTTTCCTTCTAGCTATAATTGATTTTTTTGCACACTCTATGAATTTATATAATGAATTCAGACGCTAAAAGATATATCATTTGTTCCTCTACATGGTGTGTTTATTAAGTCTTTTGCAGTATCCAAAGGTACGATGACAATTCATTTATGCATCTTGGTCACAGTCTGTAACAAACCTACAGGCGATATGAAGGTCTTGTGTGGTGCTGGTTGGAGGTGTGCTAATGTTTCAGAATACAGAATTCATAAAGTGTCTATGCGCTGCATCTGGGAACCCCAAGTGCACTGAAAATCGTTTATTGGCACGTACCGGAAAATTATACCATTAATTATTGTGTTCTTGTGTCTGGAATACAACACAACCCGTGTCTGCCTAAAATATGCAAATACCTAGTATAATTTCTATACCTATTATTTCTATATCTCTGCTTGTCTCAGGATATATATATATATATATATATATATATATATATATATATATATATATATATATATATATATATATATATATATACAGTGCAGAAAAATGGAAAATTGTATCAAATACTTACCGTAATTTTCCTTTCCTGACGCCAAACCAGGGCAGCATACTAGTGATAGAGCTCCGCCTCTTGACCACTCCCTCAGGACCAGTGAATAGCATAAATTAAGGCATGGTTAGCCGCCACCCCATTCTTTGTAACAAGCCACATACCGAAACGCACATGGGTGGGCTCATATGCTGCCATGGTTTGGCGTCAGGAAAGGAAAATTACGGTAAGTATTTGATACAATTTTCCATTTTCCTGACGCCAACATGGCAGCATACTAGTGATAAATAACTAGCTGACAGGGTGGGATCTACTTGTCCAACCAATCCTCTAATTAGGATGAGACAGAGGACTGAATAGTTCTTCCTACAAAGTTCCCTGATGACAGGACCCCCGGGTCTATTCTGTCAAGTTTGAGTAGGAATGTTGGGAAGACCACGATACCCTCTACAGATGGGCACCATAGATTATTTTGAATGTGTTGCCTATGAGGCTTCAACTGCTCTGGTAGAGTGCTCCGCCACCGCTGACGGAGGCTTGCAACCCCTAGTCCTATATGAACAACCGAGCCTGCTAGGGTCCAGGCAGTAACTTCTTTCCCTTGATTCCCAGCTGGAATGACAAAAGGTTTAGATGACCTGGAAGGGACAATTGTGGACCGATACTACTTTAAAGTTATGAAAATTATCAGTTTGTGAGACTTTCCTGTGTGATGTTCTGGAAATTTAGGCAATGTCCAGCTGTCTGTTAAATAGCAGTCTGTTGCCATGTTTGTGGCAAGATGATCTCCAAGGACAACTCTACTCCTTTTGGAAAGAAAAGAATATACATTATATATTTTTTTACTTTGAAGCTCCAAGAGCTTGAATATCCAATAACCTCCTGCCTAAAGTTCTTGCAATTGATACTGCCTTATAAGTGATGGCCTGAACCGGACACTGCTCTGTTAGAATGAACGGTTGAACGGATATGAGAACCTGCAGCTCCAATATATATTTTCCGTGGAGACCTACTCTCCAAAAACTCAAAAGTTGTACAAACTGAAGGATTCATGGCCAATTTAAATGTGTTTTTGCCGATAAAGCGACGCTCATGAGCTATGCGAGGATAGGTTAAGGCGTGGAGGAAGTATAGAACAGCTGGCACTGAAAGGGCAGTAGGATAAATGTCTCGCTCTACCAAGAAAAAGCAAACTTGTTCCAGAATTAGGCCTAGATGTTGTAAGTAGAATGTCTTCTCGCACACAACAAAGTAGAGATCACTCTGTAGTGAAACCAGAGTAACAGAGTTGCCCATAGAGCAGGAATTGAAAGGAAATCTTTGCATTGGGACAGGGATGGTAAAAGTGTTGCCTATAGTTCTACTTTAAGTAGACGGTGCAGCAGAAACATAGCACAGTGAGGAAGGTTTGTGGTCCAGGATGACAAAACAGTCAAAATTGGAAACGGCCCCTCCCCCACAGTTGTGGAATGCCGGCCGTCCGCATACTAGAAGCAGCGCGGCCGCTTAATGGGGGCGCTAGACTAATTTTCAGTGACAGTGTAGCGCAAGCCGGCAGGGAATCTTTTCATGCTGCCCCCCTGCAAAGTGCTGCCCTAGGCCTGGGCCTTGTTGGCCTAGGCCAGGATACAGCTCTGTCAATATGGAGGACTGGCTATGACAACTATGTCCAAGGACCATGGCTATGGAACGCTCTGCTAACGGACATCCGCATGGGAGAAAACCATCGGGCCTTCAGGAAGAAACTTAAGACCCACCTCTTCTGAGGGATAAGGAAGACAATGGATACAAGAAGCACCTTGAGGTGATTTAGTTCGCAGGTGTAGCGCTATACAGGTTTTTCACTCACTCCTTCACTCATTGCAGTCCCATGGAGAGATCAGAGCATCTGCCCCCTGCGCCTTGTGTTGCGGAAACAAAGTCAGACATACCCAAAGTTTGCGATTACTCTGGGAAACGAGGAGGTCTGTCTGTGGTAGGCCCCACTTGTGGACCAGGTCAGAGAAGACCTGGGACCTAGACCCTCGTTGTGCTCTGGGAAGCTTGTACTTGTTCAAAAAATCTGCTGAGAGGTAAACTGCATCTGGAATTTTGCTGGGGATCTTCCATCCCAGGCGTTATGGGTTTTACCTCTCTCACTAGCATATTGCCGTGAGTTTCACCCAGGAGCTGAATATAGGCAACTACTGCCCTGTTGCTCAACTGCAAGGAGACTGGTCTTCCTTGACTCTGTAGTAAGGCTGAAGTGATAAAAGGGGCAGCTTGAACCCCAGCGCGTTCAAGATTACCCTCCTTGGCTGGGAATCTCCGCCTGCCTTGACCTAAAGTCCCTCACAGTGCATCTTCCCGAGTGTCTTGTAGACATGATTCATAGCAATTCTCCAGTGTAAAGGTCCTAACGGACCGAGACTTGCTCTAGGACTTTTCATCATGATGGATCGCTACTTATAACGAGTAACACTGTTATTAACGGTGTTCGATCCTGTTTCTTCCCTTGTAGAATTCTTGAAATGTAAATTTGCGCAGGTGCCCATGCACCCCAGAAATCATCTGTATGCATGATGACGTTGTGCCCAGATGAGCACTGAGAAACCATCAAATAAGCGGAAGTATACTTCCTCAGAATCCTGTTCCTGACTGTCACCACTTCCTCTGATAGAAATAAGAGGAACTAGAGCACCCCCAGTGTACACTAACCAGTTGGTTTTGCTTTCCCTCTAAGGTGTGAGGATAGGATAGGCATCCTGACAATCCAGCAACAGCATCCAGCCATGTGGTTGTACTGTTTAATGTACTTCAGCTTAAAGATCTCAAAGAGGACCCAGAAGGGTTTGACCTCTTCCGATCTGCTACTGGACATCAGCCAACATCCCCTGCAAACTCCAAACAGGATTGTATAGAAAACCTGCAATCCCTTGAGTCTGAAGTGTATTGTAGTATTGTAAGCATTGTAGCAGCACACCTGTTGTGGTGGACTTGGCATATGCGTGGGAGAGAAATGGTCTGGAGGAGCAGTGGGGAATTTCCTGAAGTGACCATGAGTGCCTGATACCTTTATCCAAGGACATGTACCATATGCTGTCCAGAAACACGTAAAGTGTGCCCTCTAGGTCTTACCTCAAGGCTTCACTATTGCAACCCCAAAGTCGCGTGATTTTGCTGCGATTTTTGCATTTTTTTTTTTTTTTTTTTTGCTGCAATTTTGATGCGACTGGAAACAATGCCTGTATAAGTAGCATCAAAGTGGAAACAAAGTAGTGCAGGGACTATTTTGAAGTTGATGCCACTTGAAGTTGCACAGATATAAACAATACTTATTGGAAATTATGGGGAATGGCCTGTCATGCGACTTTCCAGTCTCAAGTCGCACTAAAGGAAACTGAGCCCTAGAGTCTGGGCATGTACTTGTGTGATTGATTTTTCCCCAGAGGTCTGTCATGTGACCTTCCAGTCTCATGTCACACTAAAGGAAACTGAGCCCTAGAGTTTGGGCATGCACTTGTGTGACAGATTTTTTTCAGAGAAGTCTGCACTAAGGTACAAGTCAGACTTTTATTTATTTATTTATTTTTGTTGCACCCACTGCTACAAAAAATGTCATTTTTGGCAAGATACTCAAAAGGAAATCCTGCCTAAAGGGATGCAGATCCTGCCACTCTCCTCAGAGTCCTGCAAGTGCAGCAGCTGGTTGATAATTAAACCATCCCCATTAGACTCGCCCAACACATGGGCTGGTTATTGCTGGTCTGCTGGCACCTGCAGATGCTACAGTATGTAGGAGCAGGTTGACCCTTAGCTTGTTCAGGGTATACAGTTTTGACAGCCTGTTTATATGGGCATTTTTCTCCAACATCTTTCCATTCTTTCCCACTTTTGTTTCTAGGAAGCAATACTTAGCACAGGGTCTCAACCATAACCAAGGTGCCAGGATGCTTTTCCAGTGGTTTAAAAAGAAACTATGTGGGACTTCCTGTGAAGCCTCCATATCCTGAGTAGCAGACTGCTGTATCTGTAATATATGTAACAAGGACCCAGGCCACCTTCAGTCTAACGAGAACCACGAGTCGCTGACATCCCTTCACATAGAGTGGGTCATAAAGGTATAATGGGTGCAGTGCAAAGTAGTTTTATGGGCGTCAGACACCTAAGGTGTGCCACCTGTCCAGGATTCACCAGGACAATCCGGGCTCTGAACCATATGTCAGGGCCTCAGTCTGCAAAGCGACTCCATCTCTCCTCAACAGAACTCTGGGAGAGAGGATTAGGGCCAGGACACCCTTAGGAAGCCGCAACACCAACCCGGCAGACTCTAAGACTTCTACAGAATGACAGCCACGCAGTAAAAACATCCAGCAAGATGCCACATCTGCACTGATAGGAACGCTGTCTCCTATGGCAACAGTCTACAACAGTTTACAATACAAGTGTAACAGTAGCTTCAGGTAATTAAGGTGAGTTCAAAACAGAATCTTGTGCCACTCTTATCAATAATAAAGACATTTGGCTTTACCTGTTAGCTGCATACTCTTCCAGGCAGTGTCTACTCACCAGCTTCCTGGGCATAGGTACTGTGCCATAGGCCCTGCAGGACTCTTGCTGGGGCACCGGCTCTGGGGAAGAGGAGCAAAGACGTCTTCCTTGGAAATTTTCTCCTGAGTGGGGGCGCCCTCCAGGCTATGCTCCCCTGAAGAACGTCTGCGTTTCCTTGGCCTGGCTCTTTTGAGAGCGTGGGAATGCGGGGCTGAAGCAAATCAAAGCAATCCGCACAAGAGGGCACTCTTTTCTGAAAACTTACCTATATGGTGGTCCCCATCCTAGTTGTTGAGGGTCTTTGTATTATGAGCAGTAACTGAGTCTTTATCTGTGGAGAAATGGGACGGCCAGCTGAGGTAAGGATAGCTGAAAAGCGATAGAAGTAGCAGGAGTAGACATATGAGAAAGAATTCCACTTTCTTTCCTGATTTATCTACATACACCTACATCTGTATATACACCTATACACACACACACACATATTATATACATATATATACACATATATACATACATATATATACACATATATATATACACACATACATACATACACATACATACACACAGACATATCTACCTGCACAGGGTGAGTCTGGGCGTGTTAAGAAGGGGTTAACTGAATAGGGTAAGAATTTCCCTTTCAGACCTGATTGTCAGCTGAGCTGAACATGTCAGAGATGAGTTGTGTGTATGGAGAGAGAGAGAGAGAGAGAGAGAGAGACACAGACACAGACAGCAGCATGATGTGTGAGAGGATCCAGTGTTGGATTGTGCAACTACTGGGGTGAGCAAAACCATATCAAAGACTATAGCTCTCGCTATAGCCATGTACTTTGTCTATACAGTATATCAATCTGTTGGCTAAAGAGACTGAACCTTTCCTATCTCTGTACCTGTGTTAGAAGACAAGCCTGTAGTGTCTTCTGTTTGTTTTGCTGAAGCAGTGAATAAGAAAGGTAATGAAAGACAAAAAAGGGTGATATAGGTAAAAGATACAGGTGACCCTGTATGGCACAAGGGGCCAAGAGAGATAAAGCATAGCTGGCCCCTCCATATTCCACAAGCGCTGCAGTTATCAATTGTAAAAGCAGATTTCGTTCCTAAAGAGGAAACACTGCAGGGGCCCCAATAAGACCCACAGAAGGGGCTCCCAGACTATAGCGCGTTTAGCAGCCTGAGCGCTGGGACTTCGCACTGGGAGAGGCTCAACCCAGACGGCTACTGCACTGAGGCAGAGGGGGGACATAGTACTGCTTACTCTTCACTGGTGCGTGAGGTATGAGGAAAAAAAGAAGAATGGGGTGGCGGCTAACCATGCCTTAATTTATGCTATTCACTGGTCCTGAGGGAGTGGTCAAGAGGCGGAGCTCTATCACTAGTATGCTGCCATGTTGGCGTCAGGAAATAAGTATTTGAACACCCTGCTATTTTGCAAGTTCTCCCACTTGGAAATCATGGAGGGGTCTGAAATTGTCATCGTAGGTGCATGTCCACTGTGAGAGACATAATCAAAAATAAAAATTCCAGAAATCACAATGTATGATTTTTTAAACTATTTATTTGTATGATACAGCTGCAAATAAGTATTTGAACACCTGAGAAAATCAATGTTAATATTTGGTACAGTAGCCTTTGTTTGCAATTACAGAGGTCAAACGTTTCTTGTAGTTTTTCACCAGGTTTGCACACACTGGAGGAGGGATTTTGGCCCACTCCTCCACACAGATCTTCTCTAGATCAGTCAGGTTTCTGGGCTGTCGCTGAGAAACACAGAGTTTGAGCTCCCTCCAAAGATTCTCTATTGGGTTTAGGTCTGGAGACTGGCTAGGCCACGCCAGAACCTTGATATGCTTCTTACAGAGCCACTCCTTGGTTATTCTGGCTGTGTGCTTCGGGTCATTGTCATGTTGGAAGACCCAGCCTCGACCCATCTTCAAACCTCTAGCTGAGGGTAGGAGGTTGTTGCCCAAAATCTCGCAATACATGGCCCCGGTCATCCTCTCCTTAATACAGTGCAGTCGCCCTGTCCCATGTGCAGAAAAACACCCCCAAAGCATGATGCTACCACCCCCATGCTTCACAGTAGGGATGGTGTTCTTGGGATGGTACTCATCATTCTTCTTCCTCCAAACACGGTTAGTGGAATTATGACCAAAAAGTTATATTTTGGTCTCATCTGACCACATGACTTTCTCCCATGACTCCTCTGGATCATCCAAATGGTCATTGGCAAACTTAAGACGGGCCTTGACATGTGCTGGTTTAAGCAGGGGTACCTTCCGTGCCATGCATGATTTCAAACCATGACGTCTTAGTGTATTACCAACAGTAACCTTGGAAACGGTTGTCCCAGCTCTTTTCAGGTCATTGACCAGCTCCTCCCATGTAGTCCTGGGCTGATTTCTCACCTTTCTTAGGATCATTGAGACCCCACGAGGTGAGATTTTGCATGGAGCCCCAGTCCAAGGGAGATTGACAGTCATGTTTAGCTTCTTCCATTTTCTAATCATTGCTCCAACAGTGGACCTTTTTTCACCAAGCTGCTTGGCAATTTCCCCGTAGCCCTTTCCAGCCTTGTGGAGGTGTACAATTTTGTCTCTAGTGTCTTTGGACAGCTCTTTGGTCTTGGCCATGTTAGTAGTTGGATTCTTACTGATTGTATGGGGTGGACAGGTGTCTTTATGCAGCTAATGACCTCAAACAGGTGCATCTAATTTAGGATAATAAATGGAGTGGAGGTGGACATTTTAAAGGCAGACTAACAGGTCTTTGAGGGTCAGAATTCTAGCTGATAGACAGGTGTTCAAATACTTCTTTGCAGCTCAAAAAATTTCGCTCTATTTTTTAGAGCGAAATTTTTGAAAAAAAAACACTATTTTTTACTTTTTGTTAAAAAAAAATCAAATAAACTAAATTTTAGTCAAACATTTAGGCCAAAATTTATTTAGCCACATGTCTTTAGTAAAAAAAAAAAATTGCGATAAAAAAAATAGCTACCTAGCGGGAACAGCGACACTAATACAGCGATCAGAAAAATGATCGCTTAGTGACGCTGGCAATAGGGAGTGAAAGGGTTAACTAGGGCGGTGATCAGGGGGTTAAAACTTTATTAGGGGGGTGGGGGGGCTATCCTGAACCCAACACTAACTGATTTTACACTGCCTGTCACACTGACACTAAATGCAGTGATTAGATCACTGCATTCAGTGACACTGTGACAGGGGGGGTGGGGGGGCAGATCGCAAGGGGTTAATGTGCCTATGTGTGTGTGTGTCAGTGTAATGTTGGTGCACACTTACTGTGAGGTGTTTCTCCCATCGCAGCGGTTGGAAATACCGCTGCGATGGGAGATTACATCACTTCCCCCTTCCTGTGTTTACACAGGAGGAGGAAGTGACACAAAGGGGGAGCGCGCGCATTGGCTGGGAGCGATCGCGGGGGGGGCGGGTAAACACGGATATCCGCCCGCTCGTCCCGGATCGCTCCCGGAGCCAGGGGGACCCCCGCACGCCGCGGAGGGGGTCCCGATGGGACCCCCGAACCGCACGAAGGCGGGGACGTAAATTTACGCCCTTGTGCCTGTACGAGCCATGTTGTGGCCGTATATGTGCGTGCAGGGGTCCTTAAGTGGTTATACAATATATATACAGTGCAGAAAATAAGTATTTGAACACCCTGCTATTTTGCAAGTTCTCCCACTTGGAAATCATGGAGGGGTTTGAAATTGTTATCGTAGGTGCATGTCCACTGTGAGAGACATAATCAAAAAAAAAATCCAGAAATCACAATTTATGATTTTTTTAACTATTTATTTGTATGATACAGCTGCAAAGAAGTATTTGAACACCTGAGAAAATCAATGTTAATATTTGGTACAGTAGTACAATTACAGAGGTCAAACGTTTCTTGTAGTTTTTCACCAGGTTTGCACACACTGGAGGAGGGATTTTGGCCCACTCCTCCACACAGATCTTCTCTAGATCAGTCAGGTTTCTGGGCTGTCGCTGAGAAACACGGAGTTTGAGCTCCCTCCAAAGATTCTCTATTGGGTTTAGGTCTGGAGACTGGCTAGGCCACGCCAGAACCTTGATATGCTTCTTACAGAGCCACTCCTTGGTTATCCTGGCTGTGTGCTTCGGGTCATTGTCATGTTGGAAGACCCAGCCTCGACCCATCTTCAAAGCTCTAACTGAGGGAAGGAGGTTGTTGCCCAAAATCTCGCAATACATGGCCCCGGTCATCCTCTCCTTAATATAATGTGCGTCCTTTTCTTCCCACAAATAGAGCTTTCTTTTGGTGGTATTTGATCACCTCTGCGATTTTTATTTTTTGCGCTATATACAAAAAGTATATAGCGCAAAAAATAAAAATCGCAAAGGTGATCAAATACCACCAAAAGAAAGCTCTATTTGTGGGAAGAAAAGGACGCACATTTTGTTTGGGAGCCACGTCGCACGACCGTGCAATTGTCTGTTAAAGCGACGAAGTGCCGAATCGCAAAAACACCTTGGGTCATTTACCAGCGTATTGGTCCGGGTCTTAAGTGGATATAGAAAAAAAGCTGCTTGCATTTTCCCAAAAATAAACAAATGAACATTTGATTTTGTGGAATTAATAATGATATGTCAATGTTTTTATTCTGATGTGAGCAGACATCTGAATGATTGGTTTAGCTCCCTAAAGATTATATTGACGATTTTACATAAAAGATGCACACCCATCCAGTTCAAACAATAGAAAATTAATAAATAAATAGAAAACCTCCATATAGAATCTAGACATGTGTTGAACAAAAAAAATAATCGTTTTGATTTGTTATTTACATACATTTGTTTAGTTTAATTCTTTTAATCCGTTTAATTTGTTTTTGGAATTTGTTTTGTTTATTCGTATTCAAATCGATAAAAACAATTTTTTATTCGGATCGATTCGAAAAGTTTTCAAATCAATTTCAAATCGTTTTTGAATAGTTTTCTAATACGAAAAGTTTTCAAATTAGAAAAGTTTTTGCATTGAAAAAGCTTTCGAATTTGAACGTTTTCCAATTTCCAAAGAGAATAAAATGGAATAGAAAATAAAGGAATATAATAGAAAAAAATAGAATAGAATAGAAAAGAATATACCAGAAAAATATATAGAATATACTAGAGTAAAACAGAACAAAATAAGATAGAAAATAAAAGCACAGAATAGAATGAAATTGAATAGAATAGAAAGGTATAAAATAGAATAAAAAAAGAATACTATTAAATAGAAAGATTATAGCCATCTTCTGAAATTCAAATAAAATAGAAAAGAATAGACTTCAAAAAATGGAATATTGTAGAAATACTATAACCATTTTCCAAAATTCAAATAGAATCAATTTGAATAGAATATAATATAATGGAGTAGAATAGAAAATAACACAATAGTATAGAAAAAAACTTAATAGAATAGACTAGAATGAATATAACCATCTTTCGATTCTAATCTATTATTTTTCTAGTCTATTTAAATGTGAATTGATTCTATTTGAATATTGGGAAATGGTTATATTCTTTCTATTCTCTAATCTATTGCTTTTTTTTTGTATTCTTTTTTTGTATTCTATTATAGTCTATTCTATTATTTTTTTTCTATTATTTTTTTTTCTATTATATTATTTTCTTATGTATTCAAATTTATTCTATTTGAAATTTGAATTTCAGAAGATGGTTATATTCTTTCTATAGTATTATATTCCATTCTAGTTGTTTCTATTATATTCTAGTCTATTCTGTTCTTTTATTTTCTATTTTATTTTGTTCTGTTTTACTGTATTATATTCTATTATTTTATTTTCTGTTATATTATTTTCTATTCTATTATTTTATGTTATTCTCTTTGGAAATTTAAAATCTATTTGAATTCACAAAATGTTTGAATACGAAAACTATTCGATTTAGAAAAGTATTCAAAAACTATTCATATTTTTTTCAATTTTTTTTTCGTTATTTTGTTTAAATTCGGTAGTATTGCAATTCAGAAATCTTTATTTTCTTATCTCAATACAATTAAGGACATTACTATCAGATGATTTCTTTTTTTTGTTACTGACTTCATAATATAATCCTAATTAGTTGTAGCAAAATCTAAGGCAGAAATGTGTAAGGGAAACCGGTAGTAGGGGTGCCCAGTTCAATGTAGCTGCACTTAGGAAACTGAAACCAAACTGTGTAAGGTTGAAGTAAGATTTAATAATTATGACACAAAAACCCATTTAACACCAGCAAACAGAATTCACATCAAAAGTGAAGATATATGTAAACAATTAACCTAGTGACAAAATACCTAACCAACAACCTAACTATAAATGAATATATATATATATATATATATATATATATATATATACATATACAAAAGGGGAAACATGGATAAACAGGGTAAGACAATTGATGCAGGGAAAAATCAGGGAGATTGATCTTAAAGAAGTACAGAACTGGGACCGGGATCAAGGGGAGCAGATATTTAGAAGCAGGGTACATGACGTAGGGACTGGAACAGAATCATGGCAGAAATCAGAATCAAGGCCAGAATTAGCTTATCAGTAACCAGGTACAAGGCGCACAAACACTGAGCAAGTGAAGTAAATTAGAAAAGGGATTATATACCTTCCCAACAGCCAGCATCAGGTAGAGGCTGATTACTGGGATCAGCTCGCTACTGGGAGACACCTGCTGGTGGTCACCGGTACTACAACCTTCTGTAGGAATCACAGTGCCACCAGCAGGTGATCCAGGTCCTGACAACAGGTTTCTTGCTTTTGATGATGTCTGGGTCATTAGCACTTGTAAAGGTTTGTTTTTTAATTTCTAAATAGGTTCCTTTAACGGGGTTGTAAAGGTAAAAACAAAATTCCCTAAATAGCTTCCTTTACCTTAGTAAGAACAAAAGATGATCAGGACAGCCACACTCCAATCCAACATAACTTTAATGTAAAAAAACTGGAAACATGCACTACAAGTCACAGCAATGGAACCAAGGACCACTGACGGGTTTCACACTAACTTCAGTGTTTACTCATAGCTCATAAGCTATGAGTAAACACTGAAGTTGGTGTGAAACGCGTCAGATGTCCTAGGTTCCGTTGCTGTGACTTGTAGTGCCTTGTAAAGGAAGCTATTTAGGGATTTTTTTTTTTTTACCTTTACAACCACAAGGCCATTTTTAAGGCAGTTACTACATCTTTTCTTATGAGAACAATACCTACATAAAAACTTGACAAAGTTGCGTATATTAATACACATGTTGCTCCTGTATGCATATACAAGGCATATACTAATAAATCTTTTTTTAGTCAAAAAATATCTAATGATAATAATTTAACAAAGAAAAACATTTCTTTATTTTGGGGTTTATCAACAATTATGTTACATAACAAAGATAAAACAGAAAGAAAAATGCATTAATGAGTAGAAAAATAACCTGCTTCAGGAAACAAGCAACATAAAGAGACGTGGGTCTATTTTTTCTTGGCAAATTCAGAAGCGTTTCTTGCCAATTCTTGTCTCCTCTGAACACCTTTCAGGCTACAGGTGTCCCTGCCAAAGTGCCTGTTTGTGTGTGCAGTGGAAGTTTACTCCAAAAACAGGGGGATAAGTTTTCCAACAGCCAGTTGAGTATGTTTTTTGTTACCTCTATGATATGTTCATTCACTATACTAGCCCACTGCCCTCCTTAAGACGTGGGGGTAACAGTATATATATAGTTATATATTGAGTGTACTTATTATGCTCTGTTCCTTTCCCTGCATTTACAGAACCTGTGCTTTTGACCCGTGGCTTCTTCTGAAAGCAATAGGTGTATCGCTAGGTCTTTTTTTGGTGCAGGGGAGTATATGTATGTGTGTATATATATATATATATATATATACACTGTGGGCCAGATTCACGTACATCGGCGCATTTTTTGACTGGCGTAGCGCACCTCCTTTACGTTAGACTGCCGCAATGTAGCGGCGCAATCACAGTATTCTCGTTTGAATTTCAGAGGCGTAAGGCGGAGTAATTCAAATTGGGAAGGATGTGGGCGTGTTACATTGCAATGAGCCGTGACCCCATGCAAATGAAGGGCCGGCCGGCTCGCGCATGCGCACATGAAGCAGACCATGGTCAGCACCTCTGTGCGCATGCTCACAACTCGGGAATGGTGCAATCAGTGAAATTGGAAGTAGACCAGGGCAACTTAGTGAACTACGCAGACAGCATAAATAGACAGACACAAACGCACTTCCTTTGCAAAAGTACATCCCTTTGTATCCCTCCCTATACAGCAAGGTGCTTTTGTTCTGTTTTTTGTTGCGTTGTGATTTGTCTTTGTTATATTTGTGGACTGTTTGATCTAGTGTTTTGTAGAAGATATTTGAAAGTGTTTTTTGGTGACTGCTTGTGAGACTTTTTGGTTGATAGATTTTTGTTTTGTTGCTTGATTTTTCCTGCTTGTTTTTGTGAGTGATTTTTGCTGATTGTTTTTGTGAGTGATTTTTGCTGATTGTTTGGGAGAGAGTTTTTGTATGAGTATGACTGAGAGGAAGAGGAAGTTAAATTTTACTTTGGGGAAAAACAAATTCTTGCCCGGGCCATTACCCAATATGGGCGTTTCCTCCATGGCCCGAAGAGTGCCAACACCCCCCCCGGCCAGGAGGCGTGAGATCTTGCAGCACATTACTGACGAGGTGAATGCATCGGGGGGGAGACCCAGACACGGTCGGGGATTGAAAAGAAGATCAATGACCTCCGGTGCCTGGTCAGAAAGAAGCTGGCCAAAATGGCAGCCCATGCCAGGGGCACAGGAGGGGGCCCACCATGCCCTGTTAGGCTGACAGCGGAGGAGCGTGCGGTGGCCCACACCTTTCTACTCTAGTCATGAAGGCGTGATGCCAGGTAAGGTTTTTTAGCCCTATCAGGTGTGTAGCATGTGGGGGGGAAGGGAATATGTGGCAAGTGTGTGGATCCTCCAACCTGTGAATGTTTTGTGTCATCCACAGATGTGCAGGAGGGTGCTGGGCCATCTGGGCTGACCGCACTATCCCAGGGAGAACAGCCTGATGAGGACCCCCAGACAATGCCGGAGTCCTCGGAGGAGGTTGAAGAGGAGGAGGTTGAGAAGGAGGAGTTTGAGGAGGAGGAGGATGTCATGTCAGCCAGTGGATTGTTGTTTTTGGAGGAGTCTTCCTCTCTGGCTGGCAGCAGCCAGCCCTCCATAAGGGGTAGCCCCTCCCACTCCTCCCCCAACAGGGCTCCTCTCCCAAGGGCCTCCCCTTCTCCCCGGCCACAAGCCTCAGCTGGAGGCAGGAAGTCGTCCCAGAAGACCAGGGGGTGGCCGAGCTTCTGCCTTCCAATCTGAGAAGGGCCCAGGCCCTTCAGACCCGCCATCTGGGACAGGTCAGCCAGACTTTGGGGCGGATGGAGGAGAGCCTGTCCTCCATAAAGGATACGCTTGGGGACCTGGCCTGCCACTCCCGGGCTCTTACAAACTGCCTAAACGTACTGCAGACTACAACAGCAGACGTTGGGCAGGATGTGAGGGCCCTCACCAAGGCTATCCAGTCCAACACGGCAACACTAGGTGCTGGCCTGAACAGAATTGCCGTGGCCTTGGAGGGCAGGCCGCCAGGTGGGCAGAGACCAGGGGCTGCTCCTCCTTCCCCAGATTACCCCCCCTCCCCATGAGTCTCCCCTGAGGAGCCGGGGCCGTGGCCGTGGGCGCCCCAGGCGTGGCTCACGCCAGCGGCATTAATTTGTTTCCCCCCCCCCTTTTTTTTTTTGCTGGACATTTTTTTTTTGTGTTGTGAATGTTTTTGGAATGTGGGGGTGATATTCCTGCCGGAAAAGGAATGTCACCCTCAGTTTTGGTGGAGAAGGGTTCCCCAGGACCAGGGAGAAGTGATCCCCAGGTCCGTGTGAATGGTGTATAAATGTACAGTGACATAATTGGAGCCGTGGCATGGCGTTGCTGCTCACAAGTCCAGAATGGTGGGCTTGTGCTAATCCAATTAGATGAGGATGTGATGTGTCTGTGCTAGGGACCACAGTGGTGTGCATGCATGCATTCTCATTGTGCCATGATTAATGTGTGTGTTTAACGTGCAAAGATGCCTAATGTGAGCTGTCTCCTGACTGCTCTTCCCTCAGAAGACGGGGTAGCCTCGGTTAGGGGGGGATTGTCTGGTTCAGGGGTCAGGTCATCACTTTTGTCAATCTGCAGGCCCTTTCTTGCAGGCTGGTGTTGGGCTCCTGCAGGGTTGTGATTAATTCCAGGATGGCATGAGGGGTGAATCTGAAGATGCGAGACACCTCAGAATCTCTCATGCCAAAGATGTCTATGCGTGTGTGATATATCAAGTGAAGAGTGAGGGGCTTGTATCAGATTAGATTATTATATCCATCAAGGTTTTAAAATTGAAAGATAGTGAGACCGTGTTAGTAATTTGTATGTATGTTATGTATTGATTTATATATGTATGTATATTTCTGCTCAAAATGTTTATAAAAGCAAAGAATTTTTTTTGGATAAAAAAAAAAATTCCTCTCCCGTGCCCTCCTCTGTGCCCTCCTCCGTGCCCTCCTCCATGCTTTCCTCCTTCTTTGCTCATCTAAAGTCAGTAGTATAGCTATGAGCATGGATGCCACTGGCATGTTGGCATACAGATTGTTGTGCAACACGTGTGACTGCTCAGCTCCTCACTAACAGTGTTGCTTTCTCTGACATGTAGACAAATTGTCTAATTTTAGACCACCTTTTATATGGTCTAATTTTAGACAGGCCGTGCAGCTGTTGCGCACAGCGCGTAGCCTGCGCTGCACCAACGTTCTTTTGTGGATCCCCGTAACTCCCTCATTAGCATATTTGAATAGCAAATCAATGGTGTGTCTAGCGCAGTTTTGCACGGACGGATGCGCCTGTCTATCGAATTTACGCCGGACAAAAAAAAGTAGATTTCTTGCGTATCTCGTTTTGGGGATGCGGAGCATCGAAACGCATGCGCACATTTAGACGTACGCCGCGCATCTCCTGTTACGCCGGCGTAATCGCTCTGTGAATCTGGCCCTGTATATATATATATATATATATAGACACACACACACACACACACACTTTTTTGACTAGACAGCTGTGCTTTTATGCTTTCTCTTTCTGCTCCTCCCCCTACTGGATGCAAATTTAATCTGCTGGAAAAGTCAGGTTGGTCAATTAGGCATTCCCACTCCTTCCCCTCCCCATTTCCTCCCCCCTTTCCTTCATTTCCTTCCCTTCCTTCCTCCTCTCCTCCCCTTTTCTCCTTTCCTCCCCCTTCCCCACCATTTTCTTCCCCTTCCCCCTTCTTCCTTCTTCTCTCTTTGTTCCACCTCCCCCTTTCCTCCCTCCCCCCAGAGCTTATGCTCATTCATATTTTTGATTTTGTTTTTACCTGAGTTACCGTATCCTTCCATATATATATAAGTCCTCCACATTTTCTCTAGGGGAACCTTGGTCGTATTTTGACCCCAGTTGCGTGTGGGTTCTTTTGGTAAGTGACAGTGCTTATCTTCTTTCCCTGTGTACTTGTTATGTACTATTCCTTCACATATTTGATAACTATGTATATTTTATTAAATCATTCCAGATACTATTCTCCTCATGAAGCAGTAGAGATCTGTGAAACAAGTTAAGGAATACATGATCTGTAAGGACCCACTATACCTTGGTTCTCCCTGGTGGGGTATACCTAGTAGTAGTGACACACATGTATTGTGTTCTGTATTTTAACAATGTATTGATGTCATTTGTCAAATTGTTATGTTGTATTGTATTTTATCCTGTTTTGTACAAATACAATTTTTCAATTTGTTTGTATATACCGTCTAATTGGTACCTAGATAGCCCATAGCTCTTTTGTCTTAAGGGTAAACAATAGAGTATTGCCCCCCTCTTTTCTTTTTGACTATATATTTTTGGATGATGGTAACTTTACCTGTATGTAGTTAGTTTCATTAGAGGCCAATATTTATGAAAGTCAGTAATTAACAGGTCCACCAGTAAAATCATTGGCAAAGATAATAATGTCTCTAAGTAAGTCTGTTCAGAAGCTATAGCTGCAATGTGACTGACTACCTTTTGCTTAAAAAACATAATTGTTCGCACATGAATTTATTTGTGGGAAATTGTAAAAAGCAAATACAAAAAGGTCCAAAAAACAGCTTGCAGCAATCAGAGGGTTTGTTGAATATTTGAGGCACAAATATAAACTAGCACCTTCATGGTTTCACACTCAAGAGCAACAAATCATGAAGGTATCATAATTTATGGAAATCTATAGTCATTTTAAGCCAAATTATTTTACTGTTATAAGTTTATATGTTTATATGTAAACTGTCATTTTGCATCTTTTTTACAATGTGTATGAAATATTTATTTTACAAATGATTTAATACAAGATGCATGTGCACCCATGACAAATGATTCACCGAGCATTATGAGTTTCCCAAAGAAAGAGTAAGGGGACAAATGTTTGCTTTCAGACTAGTTCTTTTGAATTGAAAATCTCTTTAACGTCATGTGGATTGATCAGGCAGACTGGAAAATGAAGTGGGGGAGGTACTGCTTTGACTCATTCAGTTGTGCATGTAAATATGAGCTTAAGCTTTAAAGCTCTGTAGCCAACAGGTATTTTTCATAGGAGCAGCTAAAAAAAGATAGGGAGCATGCAAAAATGAGCTTTAAGGTACACCTGCCGTATGGATTGTTTTACATATGAAATATTCATATAATATATTTAATATTCACTACACTAAACATGAAAAATGTATCTTTAAATTTAGATTTTCTAGTCTTTATATATATATATAAAAAATAAAACATTGTCTACCTTATTTCATTCTCCCTTGGGAATCCTTTGAGTGCCTACTAAATCCTATTGTATACTACTTTATCTGCATGAAGCACAGAGGAATTATATTGGATTGAGTGCTAGTACAGCTATTCTTTATATATACTTAAAATCTGATTGAAGCTATACACTTGCAGAAGCTCATGAAAATAAAAAGAAATTCTAGGCCTGTCAGTGTCAAAACCCCCAGGGATCCCTGACAACAGCTCATCCCCCAGCAATCCAGCCAGTTCCTTTTTTTTTAGGAAAGCAGTACCAGAAGCTTCCTTGTGATTCATATGGCTTGGCTGTTAAGATAGCAAAAAACACATTTGCAGATAGTATTTCAATTAATAACATAAGTTGGCATACACAAAAACATATTTCTAAAACCTGAACTGTGTGATATTTTTAATCACAATAAATGGCAAGACGATGGAATACTATAGTGTATATGTAATAACAGGTAGTAAGTAGTTGGGTACTATTCCAAATAATACTGTACAACAAAATTAAGCTATTTAAGCAAAGCATTGCAAACATATTAGAAATGAGAGTTTCAGTACTACTGCATATGCTGCAAAAACAGAAAATTCAATATTTGCCAAATGTTAACAGGAAGCACCCAGTAACAGAAATGGAAACTCACACATGAATAGTGAAAACATGTTATGGAATGATGCCATTCTAGTATTTGTCTGTGATCCATAACTGCTACAAGACAGCAATAACTTCAATCTATAATCTATCATACCAAAAAGGCATCATATTTCGTGACTGCAATCCTGACCAAAGTATTTTGCATGTTGAAAGCCCAGCATGCCCCCTTCTCCCTTTTTATTACTTGGTCCAGCCATTGGGCTTAAAATGTGGCCATTAAAACATAACACGTAGAGCAGTGGCGGCTGGTGAAGTTTTAGGATGTGGGGTGCAAGACCCCGCCCCTTCACATTTGGCCCCTCCCATTTATCATAAGCCACACCCATCATATAATCCACCCACTCCGTCCCCTGTATTCCACTTGCTTCCACTCATAGTGTCAGGAGTATGCAGCTCAGCATCACAGCACAGAGTATACAGCCCCAGCATCACAAATCATGGTATATAGCACAGCCTTACAGATCAGCGCAATCAAAAACTAAAAAATTACACTGTTAGTATTTACCAGAGACTGCGGACATACTGCACAAGATTACCAGAGACTGCGGACATACTGCACAAGATTACCAGAGACTGCGGACAGTGAGGGATGTACACCCCCAGCACTGTACTCTGTGTATGGAATGGATACATTACACCCCCCCAGCACTGTACTCTGTGTATGGGATGGATACATTACACCCCCAGCACTGTACTCTGTATAGGATGGATACATTACAACCCCAGCAGTATACTCTGTATAGGATGGATACATTACACCCCCAGCACTGTACTCTGTATGGGATGGATACATTACACTCCCAGCACTGTACTCTGTTCCTATACACAGAGTACAGTGCTGGGGGGGGGGTGTAATGTATCCATCCCATACTGGATACATTACACCCCCAGCACTGTACTCTGTGTATGGGATGACAGAGAAGTGATCTCTCGCTGGTTACATTGTAATCTATGACTTGTATATGGAGGATAGTGTTGAGCGGAATACACCATATTCGATTTCGCGATATATCACGAATATTTTTCCGAATATTCGAGAAATATTCGCTAATTTCGAATATTCGCGGTATTTTTGCGAAGTATCATAAGTGCGATTTTTCGCTAATTGCGATATTTTGATTGCGATTAAAATCGCATTGCGTTTTTCCGGCCGAAAAAACGCATTGCGCTTTTTCGGCAACATAAAATAATTGCATCAGCTACTCGGCCCTTCTTTTGCATCAGAGCCAATCAGAAATCTCGAATATCGCGCAATATTGCTATTGCCGAATATTCGAGATTTTCTGATTGGCTCTGATGCGCCAATCAGAAAATCTCGAATATTCGGCAATAGCAATATTGCGCGATATTCGAGATTTCTGATTGGCGCATCAGAGCCAATCAGAAAATCTCGAATATTCGGCAATAGCAATATTGCGCGATATTCGAGATTTCTGATTGGCTCTGATGCGCCAATCAGAAATCTCGAATATCGCGCAATATTGCTATTGCCGAATATTCGAGATTTTCTGATTGGCGCATCAGAGCCAATCAGAAAATCTCGAATATTCGGCAATAGCAATATTGCGCGATATTGCATGAATTCTGATTGGCGCATCAGAGCCAATCAGAAAATCTCGAATATTCGGCAATAGCAATATTGCGCGATATTCGAGATTTCTGATTGGCTCTGATGCGCCAATCAGAAATCTCGAATATCGCGCAATATTGCTATTGCCGAATATTCGAGATTTTCTGATTGGCTCTGATGCGCCAATCAGAAAATCTCGAATATTCGGCAATAGCAATATTGCGCGATATTCGAGATTTCTGATTGGCGCATCAGAGCCAATCAGAAATCTCGAATATCGCGCAATATTGCTATTGCCGAATATTCGAGATTTTCTGATTGGCTCTGATGCGCCAATCAGAAATCTCGAATATCGCGCAATATTGCTATTGCCGAATATTCGAGATTTTCTGATTGGCGCATCAGAGCCAATCAGAAAATCTCGAATATTCGGCAATAGCAATATTGCGCGATATTCGAGATTTCTGATTGGCTCTGATGCAAAAGAAGGGCCGAGTAGCTGATGCAATTATTTTATGTTGCCGAAAAAGCGCAATGCGTTTTTTCGGCCGAAAAAACGCAATGCGATTTTTCGGAAAATAAAAGAATTGCATCAGCTACTCGGCCCAGGGTCTCTCTGTAATCATACCAGCATGCTTTTAGACCTTGAAGGCGATCATTGATCACTAGGATGTGATCTGTTTTAAAAATAAATTTGAAAAAAATAACAATATTCGAAATAGCGAATATTCGCCGCTATATTCGAGTTATATCGCGAATACTCGAATATGCAATATTCGTAGCGAATATTCGCGATTCGAATATTCGCGAGCAACACTAATGGAGGAGAACGTACGAGAGATGAGTCTGACTGGCATCTTTTGATACATTACGTTACGTACATTATTATGTAAGCACCAGAGGCCCCCCCGTTACATCATAAGTTGCACAGAGGCCCCCCATTACATCACAGGCTGCACAGAGGCCCCCCATTACATCAGAGGCTGCACGGAGGCCCCCCATTACATCAGAGGCTTCACGGAGGCCCCCCCATTACATCAGAGGCTGCACGGAGGCCCCCCATTACATCAGAGGCTGCACAGAGGCCCCCCATTACATCAGAGGCTGCACAGAGGCTCCCCCCATTACATCAGAGGCTGCACGGAGGCTCCCCCCATTACATCAGAGGCTGCACTGAGGCTCCCCCCATTACATCAGAGGCTGCACGGAGGCTCCCCCATTACATCAGAGGCTGCACGGAGGCTCCCCCCATTACATCAGAGGCTGCATGGAGGCCCCCCATTACATAAGAGGCTGCACGGATACCCCCCATTACATCAGAGGCTACACAGAGGCTCCCCATTACATCAGAGGCTGCACAGAGGCCCCCCATTACATGGCTCCCCCATTACATCAGAGGCTGCACAGAGGCTCCCCCCATTACATCAGAGGCTGCATGGAGGCTCCCCCATTACATCAGAGGCTGCATGGAGGCTCCCCCATTACATCAGAGGCTGCATGGAGGCTCCTCCATTACATCAGAGGCTGCACAGAGGCCCCCCATTACATCAGAGGCTCCCCCATTACATCAGAGGCTCCCCCATTACATCAGAGGCTGCACAGAGGCTCCCCCATTACATCAAAGGCTGCACGGAGGCTCCCCCCAGTACATCAGAGGCTGCATAGAGGCTCCCCCATTACATCAGAGGCCCCCCATTACATCAGAGGCTGCACGGAGGCCCCCCATTACATCAGAGGCTGCGTGGAGACTCCCCTATTACATCAGAGGCTGCATGGAGGCCCCCCATTACATAAGAGGATGCATGGAGGTCCCCCCATTACATCAGAGACTGCACAGAGGCCCCCCATTACATCAGAGGCTGCACGGAGACCCCCCATTACATCAGAGGCTACACAGAGGCTCCCCATTACATCAGAGGCTGCAAAGAGGCCCCCCATTACATGGCTCCCCCATTACATCAGAGGCTGCACAGAGGCTCCCCCCATTACATCAGAGGCTGCATGGAGGCTCCCCCATTACATCAGAGGCTGCATGGAGGCTCCCCCATTACATCAGAGGCTGCATGGAGGCTCCCCCATTACATCAGAGGCTACACAGAGGCTCCCCCCCATTACATCAGAGGCTGCACGGAGGCTCCCCCATTACATCAGAGGCTACACAGAGGCCCCCCATTACATCAGATGCTGCACGGAGGCTCCCCCATTACATCAGAGGCTACACAGAGGCCCCCCATTACATCAGAGGCTGCACAGAGGCCCCCCATTACATCAGAGGCTCCCCCATTACATCAGAGGCTCCCCCATTACATCAGAGGCTGCACGGAGGCCCCCCATTACATCAGAGGCTGCACAGAGGCTCCCCCATTACATCAGAGGCTGCATGGAGGCCCCCCATTACATAAGAGGATGCACTGATGCCCCCCCATTACATCAGAGGCTGCACGGAGACCCCCCATTACATCAGAGGCTACACAGAGGCTCCCCATTACATCAGAGGCTGCACAGAGGCCCCCCATTACATCAGAGGCTCCCCCATTACATCAGAGGCTCCCCCATTACATCAGAGGCTGCACAGAGGCTCCCCCATTACATCAGAGGCTGCACGGAGGCTCCCCCCATTACATCAGAGGCTGCATAGAGGCTCCCCATTACATCAGAGGCCCCCCCTATTACATCAGAGGCTGCACGGAGGCCCCCCATTACATCAGAGGCTGCACGGAGGCTCCCCCATTACATCAGAGGCTGCATGGAGGCCCCCCATTACATAAGAGGATGCACGGAGGCCCCCCATTACATCAGAGGCTGCACGGAGACCCCCCATTACATCAGAGGCTACACAGAGGCTCCCCATTACATCAGAGGCTGCACAGAGGCCCCCCATTACATCAGAGGCTCCCCCCATTACATCAGAGGCTGCACAGAGGCTCCACCCATTACATCAGAGGCTGCATGGAGGCTCCCCCATTACATCAGAGGCTGCATGGAGGCTCCCCCATTACATCAGAGGCTGCATGGAGGCTCCCCCATTACATCAGAGGCTGCATGGAGGCCCCCCATTACATGGCTCCCCCATTACATCAGAGGCTGCACAGAGGCTCCCCGATTACATCAGAGGCTACACGGAGGCTCCCCATTACATCAGAGGCTGCACAGAGGCTCCCCCATTACATCAGATGCTTGCAGACACATCTCTCCTCTCCCTCACCTCCTCTGCACCGTGCAGTGAGAAGCAAGTGGGGGGGAGCTTGGTGATAGCTAAAGTCCAGCAGTTCCAGCTACATGAGCAGACACAGCTCTCCCTCCCCTCCTCTGACCCACGGAATGAGAAGGGGGGAGTGAAGCTTGGTGCTAGCGATGTCCAGCTGTCCCAGCTGCATGGGCAGACTCATCTCTCCTCTTCTACACCGCAGATTGGGAAGGGGAGGAGGGGGAGCTTCCAGCAGCGTGAGCTTGCCGGGTGAAGCCTAAATTGAGTGAGTGCACTCTCTCTCTCTCTCTCTCTCCCCCACCTGCAGCAACCCCCCCCCCCTCCGCTGTAGCTGGTGGAGAGAGAGAGAGAGAGAGAGAGAGTGTGCACTCACTCCATTTAGGTTTCACCCGGCAAGCTCACGCTGCTGGAAGCTCCCCCTCCTCCCCTTCTCACACTACTGCTGCTCCGGAGCTGAGTGAAGGGGAAGGGACTTAGAAGCGAACTGCTGGCCGTGTGTGGGGGAGGGGGGCCGCTGCTGACACGGGTGTTGGCTGGGCTGGCTGGCTGACAGCTGCGGGGGTCAGTGGTGCGGCGGGGCTGGCACTGGCAGGCAACACTTACCTTCTGGCTGGCGCCTCTCCTCCATGTCGCTCCAGAATACCAGAAGTGATGTACTGGCAGTGGCACTGCCCCCTGACCCCTCCTCCGGTCCACCTGCTGCTCCAATCCCATGACAGCTAGCGGGAGTGTGTGGGGCGCACAGCTTGCGCCCTGCACACGCCCTAAACACGGGCAAATCAGCTTCCCAGCCTGTAGTCAGTTGATTGCAGGCTGGGAAGCTTCCCATAGACGGCTGCATGTCCAGCGCCTGATCATACTTAAAGTGACAGTTTAAATTTTTTTTTTGTTGTTTTTTTTTACAGCTTGGGGGGCGGCGCCCTAGCGCCCCCTATGGACAGGCCGCCACTGACGTAGAGCAAAACGAACAAAAAAAACCTCACAAAACCAAAGGACCGATGAAGCTGACTGATGGACTGATGTGCCTACACACAATCCGTTAAAAAAACGATCGTGTCAGAACGTGGTGACGTAAAACACAACGACGTGCTGAAAAAAATGAAGTTCAATGCTTCCAAGCATGCGTCGAATTGATTCTGAACATGCGTGGATTTTTAACTGATGGTAGTGCGTACTAACGATCGGTTTTGACCTATCGGTTAGGCGTCCATCGGTTAACTTTTAAAGTAAGTTCTCTTTTTTTGACCGAAGGATAACTGACTGATGTGGCCCACACACGATCGGTTTGGACCGATGAAACGGACCTTCAGTCCGTTTTCATCGGTTTTGACCGATCATGTGTACACGGCCAAAGAGTTTCATGGACATGGGAAACAGAACTCATATAGTGCCTACAAGCATTGTGCAGGCAGTGAAAAGTTCTTAAAACGGACCTCCAGTCATTTTTTTTCATATTTCCATCTATTAAATCTTCTGCCCTTGTTTTAACTTTGGGTAGTAAAACATAATTTTTCTGCCAGTAAATACCTCATACAGCCCACTTCCTCTTTTTTGTCTGGTAAAAAGCTTAGGCTTATTACATCATGCACAGTTCTCACTCTGGTGAGAGTTTGCCAGGAAGGGAGGGGGAATGAGTCATAAGAGGGCCGGTGATAGCTGCAGGGCTGCAGAGCTGGAGGTGTGCCTCTGTGTGTATGTATAAATCCAGCAAGTGAACAAGCAGCAGCTTCAGCTGCCCACAGTTAAAATGGATGCAGCCATACCTCAGCGGAGGGAGATTTCTGCAGCATACATGGTATTTGGCAAGTACAGAAACACAGTATATATAAAATATTATGCAAAGTGGTTGGAGGGAAGATTCAGAATGGCAAAGGTGTTTTTATGTTAACCACTTCCAGGCCGCCTTACGAGTTTATACAGCGGCACTTTAAAGATGGATATCTCGGTAACGGCAGCAGCTGCTGCCACAACCGAGATATCCATCCTTAGTGTGAGCGGTCCTGTAAAAGATAATGGCGGTCTCCGCAGCAGATTTGCCGCAAGATCGCCGTTATCGGCGGCGGGAGAGGGGCCCCCCTCCCGCCACTCTCCCGCGCCCTCCGCCTCTTACCGGAGACGTCGCTAGCGGTGGAGGCGATCGGGTCCGCTCGTCTGCTGTGTGGGGGATGCGAGTGAGGGAAATATGTCCTTCACCCGTCCCCATAGCTCTGCTGGGCGGAAGTGACGTCAAAACGTCAGTCCCGCCCAGCGTCTTAAAGAAACATTTTTTTTTTTGTCATTTGAAAAAATGACAGTTTCAATTCTTTTTTTTTTATTGCATTTTAGTCTAAATATGAGATCTGAGGTCTTTTTGACCCCAGATCTCACATGTAAGAGGACCTGTCATGCTTTTTTATATTACAAGGGTTGTTTACATTCCTTGTAATAGGAATAAAAGTGATCAATTTTTTTTTCCAGTGTAAAAAATTATAAAATATATAAGAAATAAATAAGAAACATTTTTTTTTTTTTAAATGTGTAAAAGTAAGGGAAAAGGGAATGGGAATAAATGCGCTTAGTAAAAATGTATATTAGTGAAACAATTAAGATAGGGTCCTGAGAAGGACGTCCTGCTGCTAAATACTACAACTTAGATATAAAGTGTAATTTATTTTTTCCATTTTTTTCTTTTACATTTGCACTTTACCAATGTTTTTCATTATTCTATAGCCTTTATTGTTCTTTACCACTATGTGGCACTAGCGTCATTGATTCTCCATGGCATTCTGTGCAGGATATTCAATCTCCATGGCATCTTGTGTTCATTCACAC
The DNA here is from genome assembly GCA_029574335.1 of Rana kukunoris. Classification (NCBI taxonomy): domain Eukaryota; kingdom Metazoa; phylum Chordata; class Amphibia; order Anura; family Ranidae; genus Rana; species Rana kukunoris. The sequence continues at coordinate 68,912,872 of CM056058.1, read as the reverse complement.
CCCTTTTTAATGCATTTTTTAGCCTTATAATTGTCATGTTTTTATGTTTATATTTTGCTCAACAATGAGTATTAAATATTCACACCAATGCTGAAATTGATCATTAAGGTTAATAAGTTTAATTCCATTACAAGGAATATTCATATTCAGGGAATTTTTGGCTTATTGCTTTTCCTGGAGCAGCAATACGCCTTTTTCACCACAAGATGGCATAATGATTTCCATTTATAATTGAGTGGTCATACTAGCCTATTATTCCTATTGCTTTTCTTTGAGCAGCAATACGCCTTTTTCACCACAAGATGGCATAATGATTTCCATTCATAATATCAGCCTATTATTCTTTGAGCGGTAATACGCTTTTTTAACCACAAGATGGCATGGTGATTTCCATTCACAATATAGTGGTTATATTAATCTATCATATGCTCCGTTCTATCCCCGCCTCTACTCAATGGTTTTGTCATACTCTTCCTCTGGGCTGTATAAATAGCGTGTGTGCAATGGCGTACGTGTGCCCCTGATGATGTCATTACGACGAAACGATCGTCGGGCAGACACACTCGTATTGCGCATATGCTAACGGCCTTAGGCGGTCTGATATTCATACAGAGCTTTTTATCCTTGCAAGGACTTTTGTATCACTCTCTATGAATGAGAGCATTTTAAGCTGTTTCAATTTTTTTAGTTTTTAAATAAACCCTCTCGTTTTTTACGCCTACACTATGGGATTGTCCCTTTCTTTTTTCCCACATGGGGCCAGATTCAGGTAGATGGGAGCATCTTTAAGCTGGAGTAACGTTTCTCATTTACGTTACTCTGGCAACATTTTAGGAGCAAGTGCTGTTATTCATGAAGCACTTGCTCCTAAAGTTGCGGCAGCGTATCGAAAATGAGCCGGCGGAATTCAAATTGGGCGGGTACGGGGCGTGTATTATTTAAACTAAGCGCGATCCCGCGGCGAACGTACTGCACATGCGTCGACTGTCAATGCATCCCAGTGCGCATGCTCCAAATTCTGTCAGTGAACGTCAATGACATCAAATCCCCATTCATGGACGTTTTACGCAAGCGACGCAAACATTTTTTTTTTCGACGCGATGACGACGGCTATACTTAACATAGGATACTCCACTAGGGGGCTGCTTTATCTTTACGCCGCGTATCTCTTACAGAAACGTCAGAAAGTCACTGCGTCGCGCCCGAATACGATCGTGAATTGCCGATTCCCGCTGATTAACATATTTTTTCGGCGTAAATCAGCGGGAACGCCCCCAGCGCCATTTTTAAATTAAAGTTGCGATGCAATGGCGAAATTCAATTACGCCGCTCGCATCAGAACTCCAATCCGGCGTTTCTTGTTTTCTGGTTACAGAAAACAAAAACGCTGGCTTAAAGTGACAGTTAGGCTGGAGTATCACTGATACTCCAGCCTAACTCTACCTGAATCTGGCCCATGGTGTTTGATAAACACACGCTCACATACATCTATGCAAGTTCCATTTGGAAGCAGTGGTTAACCCCATGAGGAGCTGTGGATTCTACCATCTAATCTGTGGAGAGATGCGGATTTGTTCCTGACACCCCAAAGGATCAGAATTTCCTGCTATGCCTGTTTAGACTACTCCTGAAAGGGATAGTCACAGGCTTTCTGGTAAGCCTAACGGCCCATACACACGATCCGAATATCGGCCGACGGATCGTACGATATTCCTCGCTTGCTGGTCGAATCGGGACCAGAATACACTAAAATACTCCCGATTACAATCGTACGAGGAAACTTGACTACATTCTTTGCGGACTTACGTCGTAGCGTAGTGATGTAATGTACGGTTGACCCGTGTAGCCACGCCCGCAGCATAGTGGTTCTGAACCACCGTTCCTTTGGGCCACTACGTACTTTCCTTCGAACTACGGTAGTTCGTGCGGGTCACTGCATTCTTTCTTCCCAATACGTAATTTCTTTCAGACTGGCACGTTCGGTCGGATGGATCTTGGGCAGCAAAAAACCAACATTGCAATTGCAATGATTGGAGTCCTGGCCATACAAAAGGTCCTTAAACATAAAAAAAAAAAAAAAGTAGAAGGACATGGACAAAAGAGTGGCTTCTGAATCGTGACAAATACTCCCACATGTCCTTGCTCAAGGATCTTCAAGAGAAAAATCCAGAAGATTACAGAAATTATCTTAGAATGGACGATGAGTGTTTTCAGCAATTACTAACATGTGTGAGGCCGCGTACACACGGCAGAGAACCTCGACATGCAGAACACATCGTTCCGCCCGTCGAGGTTCCCTGCCGGCCGTCGAAATCGGCGACCCGCCCGTCGGGAATGGCAACCAGCCATTCTTCCAGGCGGGCCGTCGAGCAAATAGAGAGCATGCTCTCTATTTCTGCTCAACGGGCTTCCCGACGGGAAGCTCGCCGAGAGTGTACACACGGCCGAGGTCCTCGCTGGAATGCAGCTTCCAGCGAGGTTCTCGCTGGTTTCCAGCAAGAACCTCGGTCGTGTGTACACGGCCTAAGACCACATATACAGAAGAAGGACACTGTGATGAGAGAAGCGATAAGTGCCGATCAAAGGCTAATAGCAACTTTACCGTACTTGGCAACTGGACGCAGTCTGCAGGATCTAAAATTCACTACCGGAATATCTCCGCAGTCACTTTGCAAGATCATCCCGGAAACCTGTGAAGCTCTTATCCAGACACTCAAGGATGAATATCTAAAAGTACAGTGACGTTTATTATCTATGTATTTTTAGAATTATTGTGGTCAAGCAACGCTAACATTCTTGTTACCATAACCTCAATGTAGTGTTGCAGCAATTTCGCTGAAAATGTAAAGTGTCATGGTTTTGCCACTTTTGGTTGTGATGACAATTCTTAAGGCTAATATCCACATATATGAGCAGGCTTGTGCTTAATTAGACTAGGAAACACATGACACGGAAACCACCCCTAAAGTCAAAGTGACATGTGTTTAAAAAACATGCAAATGCAGGTGAACTAACAAGCCCTCAGCAGTTGTAAAGCTTGATTTGAATAAACTATACCTTTATTCTTGGCATACAGAATCGGAATTAAACACTGTTTATCTCTCTTTTCCTCCTAGTTTCCAAGAAATGCTGCGGAATGGATGGAGATTGGACAGAAATTTCACGAGCAATGGAATTTCCCAAATTGTGGGGGCGCAATTGATGGGAAACACATTAGGATCTCACCACCCCCCAATTCTGGCTTGTATTTTTATAATTATAAAGGCTTTTTCAGTATTGTTCTTCTTGCCGTTGTTAATGCCAATTATGAATTCCTATATGTAGACGTTGGGAAAAATGGACGCAATTCCGATGGCTGTGTGATAGAACACACTAAATTCTACCAATTACTTCAAAGTGGGTCTCTGAATCTCCCATCCCCAAATGAGACCGTGGAAGGTCTGAACTTTGTTTTTGTTGCAGACGATGCGTTTGGTTTAGGAGACCATCTCCTCAAGCCCTTCCCAATGCGTAACATGACCCCTGACCAGAGGATATATAATTACAGATTATCAAGGGCACGTAGAGTGGTGGAAAACGCTTTCGGAATATTGGCCAACCGTTTCCGGATATTTCAAACGACCATTAATATTTCTTTAGAAAAACTTAATAAAATTGTGCTATGTTGCTGTGTATTGCATAACTTCTTGCGGCGACATGCACGGGGCTACATTACAGTGGAACAGCAAAATGATACAGGAACAACATCATCAACTCAAGGTGTGCGAGACAACAGCAATGCCAGAATGAGCCAATTGACACCACTGGCTCTGCCACATTCCAGGCTGCCATCTCAAACTGCCCGTCAATGCCGCCTGGACTATATGAATTATTGTATAGGTCAAGGGGCAGCGTCATGGCAGAATGACATGTGAGATCTTTTTGTGCTGGAAAAATCCACTGTTTAAACTCCATTTATTAAAATGATTGTCAAATGTATGCATATTTTATTATTTTACCTATTCCATGGCGTTTCCATGTTAATAAAAAAAGCATACATCCTGAGTATTTGTTTGTGTTGAATATAGTCTAAAAGGTGTCTGCAAATTTGGAACATCTGTGGTCATTAGTACCACCTTATAGTGCCACCTCACATTGCCCATCTAGTGCTAAAAAAAAGGGAAATCATTAGGTGCCAACTATAATTCCCCACAAGTGCCACTTATCACTGCCCACTGGGGACACCTAGCAATGCCCACTAGTGTCACCTCTAAGTGCTCTAACAATGCATTTCCGTGGCCACCTATAACTACACTCCAGTATCATATATTAAGTGCCCAACTGTGCCGCCTTATCAATGCCCACATTGTCAAAACTTTGCATAAAAAAAAATGAGTGTGGTTTATGGTACCCAGCAAGCACGTTTGGAGATCAGTAACAGTCAAACAAGATAAATTGCACATCCAATCCAACATTTGACCAAACCATAACTATCAAACTGTTCAACACACATTTTGTGCGTGCAGCCCACGAAGAGACGTCGCCTACACACTACGTTCGCATTGCAATGACGTCATCAGAAACGGTCGGCAGGCGTACGCACGTGAGGCGAACGAAAACCGTCCACGGCAACCACGAACGCTCCCAGAAAGAACGCTGCTACGAAATATAGTGTTCCACGAACTGAGGTAAAAACTTATGAAAATGTTATTGTATGTTATGTAAACAGTGTATAAGTTAAACATTTCTCCAAGCTTATTAAAACTTTATATTGCAGGAATCATGCCAGACAAGTTCACCTCCCCAGATTTTTTAACACAGTTTATCGACATGTACAGGCAGCTTCCCTGCTTATGGCAAGTTTCTACCAAAGATTATTCCAACCGTAATAAAAAACATGAGGCCCTGAGTAAACTGGTTGAACTGTGCAAAGCGGTATGCCCAAATCCAACTATCGACTATGTCAGAAATAAAATTGCGAATATAAGAACCGTATTCAAAAAATAACTCAACAAGGTTCGTGCTTCACAGAAATCTGGGGCTGGAACAGATGAGATTTATGAACCCCGGCTTTGGTATTATGAAAGCCTGTGCTTTCTGACAGACCAGCTTTATTCCAGTGAATCCCTGTGCAGCCTTTCAGGAACATCTGCTGCATCACCAGAGCCAGAGGATGAGGAACAGGACAATGTGGATGATCTTCCCATATCACAGGTTAGTGTATAATGTCCATTTAGTCATATGATACTAATGTTTTTTCTGACGCTTAGAAAATAAATGTGTTAGTATCAACATACTAGCACATTATGTGCCACATAACTGTGAAACAAAAATATTAAATATGCCTTTACTGCTGGACGCTTTTCCATGCGCTCACTTCGGGGAAACCTAACTGCAGTTGCAATCCCTTGGCTGATTGATCACACCCGACTTTCATTCAATGAAAGTCATATATGTACTGTTCGTTTAGTAACATGAATAGCAGTGATGATTTGGGCAGAACAGTTCATGCATCTGAGCATCTCCGCATAGAGATGGACCTCTGCATGTTGATCATTATGTAATGTTCCAATACCTGGCTGAGTGTTTCAAAACTCGATAGGGAACTTTGATTTTAACATAGATTAACCACTTAAGGACCAGACCAATACGCTGCTTAATAACCCTAGGGATTATTACAATACGGCACTGAGTCACTTTAACAGACAATTACGCGGTCGTGCGACGTGGCTCCCGAAAAAAATTTGTGTCCTTTTCTTCCCACAAATAGAGATTACTTTAGATGGTATTTCATCGTCTTTGCGATTTTTTATTTTAGCGCTATATACCAAAATAGAGTGAAATTTTTGGAAAAAAAAAATATTTTTAAATTTTTGTTATCAGGAAAATCAATAAACTTCATTTTAGTCAAACATTTAGGCCAAAATGTATTTAGCCACATGTCTTTAGTAAAAAAAAAAAAAAAAGAAAAACGTACATGCGGCGGTCCTTAAGTGGTTAATGATGATTTCAGGACTTTCTATGATTTGCTCAATCAAACTGGTTGGCTCACACCAAACACATATGTGCAACTTTCATTCAACTACAGCTGTATAATGTGTTTTGATGCACTCCAAAAACAGATATAGATAGATAGATAGATAAATCTATCTATCTATATCCAGCTATCTATCTATATCAAGCTATCTATATCTATCTAGCTAGCTATAACTAGCTAAGCTATAGCTAGCTAGATAGATAGATATATCTTGCTAGCTTGATTTTTTTAGAACCATAACTGCACCATAATAGACCAATTTGAATTGAATGAGAACTTCAATCCAATTGATGTTCAATTGTTGTTGCTTCTGCAGGAGCAAGAATCCCAAGAAGACATTTCCACATCCAGGCCTGTCCGTACATCCATGACTAGAAAAAAAAAAATCTAGATTCAGCTACATATTCCTTTCTGGACAAGGCTGCATCTGCCTTAAAGAACAAGTCCGATGAATCTGATGGGTTTGGAATCATGATTGCAAGCAAGCATAGAAGAATAAGTGACCCCCAGAAAGAGTTTGCAGAGAGACTTGTTCTAGAAGTTCTTGGAAAGGGTCTCAGAGGAGAATTGAGTGCGCAAACAAAGTTAATAGAGGAACAGCCACCAAGACCTTACCACCCACCGACGCATTTAGCCCAACCACAATCTAACCACCAAGCAGGGCATTGGCAATATTCCCCAGACCGGGTTCACAGTTCTCCTTGGTCCCATAATTATACCAATCTTTAATTTTGTTTTCTAATATGGCAATTGCAGTATATGGTTTCAGTTTTTATGTTTGAATCTTGGACAACTAATGCGTTATCTCTATTGAGAAAATGTATTTTTAAATTATTTTGTTCATATCAAAAGTGCTTTCAATTTTTTTAATTTATTATGTTTCCTCAAAAATATGTTGTACTCTTTATTTTTCCAGAACACCCCCCCTCTCTTCCCAAAAACATGCAAGGAGACATGTGAAGTTTAAACATTATTATTTTTTATTTTTTTTGCATGTTGCTTTCAAAACTTTCATATAAAGGCATAATCTGCATAGTACAAAAAATAAAATATATGTGAAACATACACAAACATTGTGCAATTTTTAAGACTTAAATGTTTAAAGTGAAGGTTCACCCTCCAAAACAATTTCTATTATGCCACGGACACCACCCTGGTAGTTTGCTCGTGTTTTTTTTTTAATCATTTCTTTGCTTCTTACGGGCTCTCTTCACCTTCGATGATCCCGAGGGACTGGGTGTTTCCAATCACAGGTTGTGATTGATGTCCTTCAACACGGCGCATACAGTGCATCACAAGATGCCCAAGAAACCTAAACATCTGTGCGTCCCTATACAGCGACTGTGCACCGACATTCGGGTTCCTTTGGCATCTAGTGATGCGCTGTATGTGCCCGCCTGAGGGACGTCAATCACACCCTGTGATTGGCAAGACAGTCGTTAAAACCGTAACTTTAAATAAAAAAAAAAAAATTAACTGCCAGTCGGGTGGGTGGGGGCCGTGGCGTCCTAGAATTTTTTGGGAGGGTCTTCCTCCGGAGACTTTAAGAACAAACATCTTTAACATTATGAGGTAGGGTAACATACACACTCACATTTACTACAGGAAATAGTGTAACCTATTAAACCCCATACTCAACATGAGATATTTGCATTATATTCTTGTTCTTTTTCAAAAAATCTAAGAACTTTGCATTAGAGCAGCTTCATTGTGAAACACTTTTCAAATCCAAAAAATGGATGTGAAAATTAGAAACAACGTATTATACTGTATTTAAAATCTTGAAAAAGAAAAACAAAAAAAAAAAAGTGAGTGGGATTACAGTTTCTTATGACTGCGGTACTGGGCGTTCCTATCCTTGGATTAGATGTTTGACAACTTGTGAAACTGTCCCCCTGTCGCAGAATGCATGTCACCAGATTTCGTCAAAAATAGCCTTGATAAAAGTCGGCACTATACATTACCTGGCAGTCTGCTCTACATCGGTAGGCGTATGTGGCGTACAGTGCCGACTCGCAGCTCCACAATTTTACAAAATCTGGTGACACACGTTGTGTGACAGGGTATCTCTTTCACAAGCTGTCAAACACCTAATCAAAGTATAGGAACGTCCACTACCGCAGTTAAGAAAATCAGTATGCCCTGTGGAAAAAGCCTATATTAATGAATGTAGGGCGGAAAAAAAGCCTACATACAGTAATATTTGCTTAGTTATACTGCCTGTAATTGTTTTTAGGCTTTTGCTTGCTCCTACGCTTTCAAATGGGGGGATAACCCCAAAAAAAACTTTAGAAACATTACATTGCACAAAGTAGTCGACATGACTGATTCTTTCTTAACAGTCTTTGCCGTACATACAGTATTTGTACCACCGCTCCTGGGTATGTAATCTGCGGTACTGGATGTTCGTAATTGGTTGAGATCCTTACAACCGGTGCATACAGCGTGTTAAGGAAATTGCGGAAAGAAGACAAACATTGGTGCACAAATGGCATATAGAGGCGACTCACAGTCCAGCTTCTTTCGCAAACTCCTAACGCACTCTATGCACCGGTGGGAACGGCCAAGCCCACTGATCACATACCTGGAAGCTGGGGTGAAAAATAAGGATATACGGCAATCCAAAAAAAAACAACAGCCTAATGTCAATCGGACAACTAGGCTGAATGTAAGGTTGAAACTTGTTTGGTTTGGGGGGGAACACCCGCTGTAAACAAGTAGTACAGCATGCAATGCGAATCCAAGTACGCAAAAAATGTCACTAAAGTGCAAAACAGTTGTAACAAAATATAAAAATAAGTGCAAAAAAAGTTAACAGGTCCAGCATTTATAATTTGTTCAGCAAATCAATGAAGTCTTTCAACTTTTGCTGAAGTGCTGCAGCTGATCTCTTAATCTTCTCTAGTTCGGCACAACAATGCAAAATATCCATCTTGGAATGCGAAATGGTAGTACTGTCCAGCTGATGACCTGTGAAGGATAATAATTACTAATAATCCATTTAGGACAGATTGTAGATAAAGCCACAAAATACATCTTGAAACTTACCTGTGCTGGACACAATATTCTGAGTTTCGTCAGTTGGAATATCCTCCACTAAAGGGGTGACATCAATAAGTTGCAGGTTTTGGTTGCTTCCACTCAGGGAATGATCCCAGACCTCCAATCCTGGATCTTGAATCTGCATCTCTTCCCCCACTAGATGGTATGTTTGGCTTTCTGTAAATAGCATACAACATGATTAGGAATTTGCTATGAAATCTCTAAATTCCGACAAAAAAAATACACATTATTAATTTATTCGGTTTACAAACCTTCAGGACTGGAATCTTGGGTAGGGGAAATTGTTATTATGTTCTTGGTTTGTACAATTGTCACTGAGGGATTAGACGATGAGCCTAGGGAAAAGCAAACAGCCCTGTCACGATCAATAAAACTGATTATTATAGTAATATATATCTATATCTAGATATATACACACACACATATATGTAGAAAACCTCACTTCCTGTTCTTCTGTCTATAACTCCACACACTTATATGTGAGTCTTTGTTCTTGTTGTGGAGGAGGTTTCTTGAGGGGGCGAGAAGGAGTGGCATTACACTCTCTACTTTGCAGACAAATAAAATAGCTTTGTGTTAGTTGGCGTAGTGACATTCCTGCTCGCCCCCTTAAGAGTCTTTCTCCACAAAAGCGATGAGTTTCAAGAAGAAGGACTATGCTTTGGAGCAGTAATATGTTAGTGCCAAAAAAATTCTTCATCAAAAAACACTTACAATTAGACTGCAACCCTAAATAAAATAGAAAATTGAGAAATTACTCACTGCACCAAAACCCCCCCCCCAAAGAATTTATAAATCTAAAAACCCAACAGATATCTAAATCCATCACAGTCCAATGTGTGGCTGGACAGGGGATCCGTGTGTGCAAGAAGGTGTTATCTGCCTGTTTTAAATTACTCTCTACAGTCACTAAATTAGATATGGTCAATCATAGGCCGTTCCGTATTGTTCATCCATTTGGTTGGGTGTTTAAAAATTACATGTATAGTCACTGGTTATTGCAAAAGTTACTGCTCCTACTAAATACGGGAGAAAATTTATACTTTTAGGGGTAATTAATTTGTGTTAATAGGAATGGCGGGTATCTGTGTTTTTTTTGGAATACTCCAATACTACTGCAGACAAATATGTTATTTTAGAGTCATTTTTGGGAATATTAACATTTCTACAGTGAACAGTACTATAATTAAGCATTGTTACCTATATAAATGGGACAGACAGGGAAGTGGTTAAACACTAGATCACCAAGGTGTTACATGTGTATAGCCTAGTGAGGAATTAAAACTGTAATGGGAGGGGGTGGGGGAAGAATCTATGTCCCCATGTACAAGGAACTCAGCATCAATCCTCTCTCCCTGACAGAACGTGGATCTCTGTGTTTACATACAGAGATACACATTCCTGGTCATTTTCTGGGGAATCGCGTGTATGGTCAACAGACGCCTGGCACGCGCATTAACGTGGAGCTTGCTGTGTAAACACAGAGCTCCACGTTATGTCAGGCAGTGGAGATCAATTCTATGTCCCTTCTAGATAGGGACACACATCTGTCACCTCCCCAGTCACCCCCACTCCCCCTACAGTGAGAAAACTCATTATTTAGGCTACACATTTAACCCCTTCCCCGGCCCCCATTGGTTAACCCCTTCTCTTGTAATCACATGAATACAGTAAACCCTGCATATTTATAGCACTGTTCACTGTCTAATGTGAATGATCCGGAAAATTTGAAAACAGTGTGCAATGTGTCTGCTATAATGTTGCAGCTTTGAAAGAAAAACCTAATCGGCGCCATTCATAGCTTAAAAAATAAAAAAATAAAAATAAATTGTCCCATGTTTTGCAGGCAATATAACTGTTTGTCAAACTAGTCACTATATGGTTTATTGGGAGGTTTCTTAATTTTAATTTTTTTTGGTCCAATGTTGAAGAATGGATATTGGGCTAAACTGATTTAGTTTTTTGGGGGGGGGGGTTTAAACAAAGAGATAATTAGTAAAGCAAAAAGTAAAACATATTTTGATGTAACACATTTCAAACATGTTTCTTGGTTTCTAGGCCAAACAACATAAAAAAAAAAAAACATACAGCTGATCAAATCCCACCAAAAGAAAGCTCTATTGTTTGGGGGGGGGGCTCCAATTTTGATTGTGAGCCACATTGTACAGCCTGCCAATTGTCAGTTACAGCGACACATTGCCGGAAGGTAAAATGTAGTCAAGGCAGGAAGGGGGTGTATGTGCACATGAGGCAAGTGGTTACGATTACTGTCACTCACAAAAAATATGCAAAAAATTGGAAAGTGATGAATGGTAAGATTATTCGTAGAAATAAAAAAAATAAAAATGTGAATGCTGCTGCATGAATAATGTCAGATAAAACATATACACTTAAAAAACAATGTTGTTGTTTGCACATACCTGGGGAAGGTTGCAGCAAAAGATCCATTTCCTTTTCTTCTTTTGGATTTTTTCTTTGGGGGTTTGGTTGCTTATTTTTCCCTGAAAAAAAAGAATTAATTTAGAAAAAACCAACAACCAAAAGAAAAAGGGTACATTACTAACATAACATTAAAACTTACGTTTTTGAATAAGCACATGGATTTTTTTTAATTGCCCTTGTTCGCGATTTTTCAGATCGGACCACCTTTTTCTTAGTTGGTCTTTTGATCGCAGAATCCCATGTTTCTTGTTGATTACTTGTATTACTTTTTCGAGGATGCGATCCTTCCGGGCATTTGGTTTCTGGTAAGTTTTCAGCTTCTCATCATAGTCATACGTTTCCATGAAGCTGACAAGTTCTATCATCTCCTGTCTGGACATCGCTGTGGCCTTCAATGGCTTCTTGATCTTCTTTATCACCTTCATTTTTGTAGGCCCAGGCTTTTTCTCCTCTACCTTCTGCATGCTGCTGCTGACTCGCCCTGGCACAGACTGTGTTGTGTGATCACGAGGCACAAAGGGGCGGAGCTTACGACACATGCGCTGGGAGTCTGCTTAATGAAAGATCTTTCGCTGTACGTTCTTTCGGGACGCTGATTGCGTACATGTGCTGCTTTCGGATTGGTTATATATCATAGTCCTTCCGGGGTTATTAGCAGCTTCCGGTTATGCGCACTCGGTCGTTTACGAGTTTGAACGTACGATCGCTGTACAAATTACACGATTATCGTACGTTCTGCTATCGTCCGATACAAATTATGGAGCTTGCTCCATCGATTTTGGTTGGTTCCATGGTCGGAATCGGGTGTCGAAAGTAGTGTACACACGAACCGAATATCGGCCGATCAATCATCGCACGATCGTTTTCGGCCGATATTCGGATCGTGTGTATGGGCCATTAATTTCTACTGGTGTTGGGCCACTGATGTCTGAAATCTCCCTCCTTTCTCACCTGTGGATCTCCTAATTGGACTTTCATTGTTTGCATCTTTTCATCACCTGCATTGGAAGGGGCTAATTCCTCCCAGCTTTTTTCTGTGGACTCTATGGGCCAGATTCAGGTAGAGTTAGGCTGGAGTATCAGTGATACTCCAGCCTAACTCTCACTTTGAGCCGGCGTTTCTGTTTTCTGTAGTCAGAAAACAAGAAACGCCGGGTTGGAGTTACTATACGAGCGGCGTAATTGTATTTCGCCGTCGTATCGTAACTTCAATTTTAAAAATGGCGCGCGGGGCGTTCCCGCTGATTAACGCCGAGAATATGTTAATCAGCGGGAATCGGAAATTCACGATCGTATTCGGGCGTGACGCAGTGACTTTCTGACGTTTTCGTAAGAGATACGCGGCGTAAAGAAATACATGCCCCCTAGGTGGAGTATCCTATGTTAAGTATGGCCGTCGTCATCGCGTTGAAAAAAAAAATTTGAGTCGTTTGCGTAAAACGTCCGTGAATGGGGATTGACGTCATTGACGTTCACTGACAGAATTTGGAGCATGCGCACTGACAGTCGACGCATGCGCAGTACGTTCGCCGCGGGATCGCGCCTAGTTATAATAATACACGCCCCCTACCCGCCCAATTTGAATTCCGCCGGCTCATTTTCGCTACGCCACCGCAACTTTAGGAGCAAGTGCTATGTGAATAACAGTACTTGCTCCTAAAGTTTCGCCGGAGTAACGTAAATGAGAAAGTTACTCCAACTTAAAGATTCGCCCATCTACCTGAATCTGGCCCTATTTGTTTTGCGCCTCATATGCTGAATTGGTCACTTTATTTTTACACTGTTTATTTATCTGTTGATATTTATAAGCACTTTATGCTCAGTGCGATATTGATTGGCACAGTGTTATAACAACCTATGCACTTATAGCTTTTGTGTATTCACATTTTGATCGTTACCATTTATAGATTAACACTGTTTACACCAGTTACTTTAGATACTTATGTGGTATATGCTGTCCAGCACTACACTGTTTTTGCAATTTTTTTTTTTAAAGTGCCCCGTCCCGACGAGCTCGCACGCAGAAGCGAACGCATACGTGAGTAGCGCCTGCATATGAAAACGGTGTTCAAACCACACAAGTGGGGTATCGCCGCGATCGTTAGAGTGAGAGCAATAATTCTAGCCCTAGACCTTCGCTGAATCTCAAAAAATGCAACCTGTAAAAAATTTTAAACGTCGCCTATCCAGATTTTTAAGGGTAAAAGTTTAATGCCATGCCACGAGCGGGCGCAATTTGTAAGCGTGACATGTTGGGTATCATTTTACAATACATTATCTTTCACAATAAATAAAAAAATTGGGCCAAATGTATTGCTGTCTTATTTTTTAATTCAAAAAAGTTAATTTTTTTCCAAAAAAGTGCGCTTGTAGGACCGCTGTGCAAATATGGTGTGACAAAAAGTATTGCAATGATCGCCATTTTATTCTCTAGGGTGTTAGAAAAAAATATATATAATGTTTGGGGGCTTTAAGCAATTTTCTAGCAAAAAAAAACAGTTTTATTCTTATAAACACCAAATCTGAAAAACACCCACGGTACTGAAGTGGTTAAATTATGTGAGCAGCAGATCCTATTTAAAACATTTGTTTTAAAAACATGCAAATGTTAAAAGTGAACCTGTGAGGAAAAGATTTTAAATTTCTGATGTGTTTGGAAGTGCTTTCTTCAGGGTTGTTATCCTGATCCTTGTCTCCCTGCACATTTTCATTAGTTAGTGTAATATCTATTCACTGGACATGTGTTGCTCTGTTGCTGCTATATTATGATTACAAAAATATCTGCATTAATACAGGTCCACCCAAATTCCAGCCTCTGAATACCCAATTCTTTAGTGAAAAATCCTGGCCCCAAGACCATGAAACACATTTGTAGTATGCTGAATGTTTCATTTTATGACAGCGCTCACTAACACTCAAAACATGTATTATTATTAAACCTTCTTACTTGTTGCTATACACATTCTTTGCACATGTAATGTCCTGCAAATAATTATAAACTCCTCTTTTATACATCCTGTGATTTGCCCTTTTCATCTGCTTTTGGAAAGCTACAAATGCACTAAAAAAATTGCTGCAAATGTTGTCAAATGAGGCTGAAAGCAGACATGCATATGTGCCTGTATCTGTCTTGTGTCTATAAGTATTCGCTCAAATCACTGACCTGGAACAAGTGTGCAGCCTGTATAAAAACTCCAAACTGGAGTGAAAATCAGAACAAGATACTTGGAGCCTGAATCTGATAAACAGGGCCGCAAAGATTTTCATATTTTTATCCACACATATTCCTATTTCATTAAAAATACAAACTGGTCAACAAAAATACATTTGATGACAGCAAATTATATATATATATACATATATATATATATATATATATATATATATAAAACAGCTACATATAAGTTTTGCTCAACAGCGCGACTTCCTAAATTATGAAAAAAATATTGTGTTCAGCCATCAGAAACATTTCTCTAGCACCCTGGAGAGCCTGTTATCCCTTGAGATCTCTGGTGTGCTAAAATATCTGTCTGTTTATTTGCAGCTGACATTGATGAGGCCCCATAGAGAAAAATAAAGCTTTATTACTTTATTTTTTAGGCTACAGAAAATACAAGGCTTTATTTATTCTGAAAACTATGACTTCATTTACAACTCTGTTGTATTCATGTGTTTCTACTGTATCATCTAAAGTAGCCAGCTTGAATGGGCTATGGCCATATTCTTTACATAAAAAAGGGCCCATAGACATTAAGCCAGCCAAAGATGGTCCGAATCTCAACCAGTTCAGCAGGGACCGGCCAAGATTCAAAACATGTTTGGGCAGGCTGATTGTACCCAAGTTGATTGTTCAATCAACGTGGGTACAACCCTTCCTGTAATTTTTTTATATGATTATTGCCAGCGCAGGGGGTGGACTGACAATTCAGGCTCTTGGGCACTGCCCGAGGGCCACATGCCACTAGGGGACCCCATCAGGCTTGCCAGCCTCAGTAAAACCCACCTAAAATCTGTGTTTTTAAGAAAATCCCAAGATTATCGCTTTTCAGTGTGTGTATATTGTTTGTCTGTGTGTGTATACTATAATAAACTATTGCCTGTGGGCCCCATAATCTCCTATTGCCCGGGGGCCCCGATGAGTTGTCAGTCCGCCCCTGTGCCAGCGGCTGTAGCCGCTGGCAATAATCACTGTGGGTTCTCTCTGCCAGGACAACTCCCCTCCTTCAGGAGAACACAATAGCTCCACGGAAGGGATTCTCCATCAACACTAAGGCCCTGTACACACGACCGGTTTCCTCGGCAGAATTCAGCAAGAAACTCAATGGGAGACGTATTCTGCCGAGGAATGTGTACACTTTTCGCCTAGAAAACTGTCGAGGAACTCGTCAAGCCAAAAAGAGAGCATGTTCTCTATTTCCTCAACGGGCAATGGGAAAATTTGGCTCGACAAGTTTTTTGACAGCCGAACAAGGAACTCGACGGGGAAAACCATGTGTTTCTCCTGTCGAGTTTCTCGGTCGTGTGTACGCGGCCTGACTGTGCAGGAAAGAAAATCACACTGTCTATGGCCAGCTGGCAATCGCACGGTTGCGCAGCGATCTATCATCTGTGGGATAGTGCATAAGTGTTCTTGAGGAATCAAGCAATTGAGCTGTCATGAGCACATTGGAAGACAGATCATGTATGCATGTCTAACCTCCCACCAATGTCTACTAGCAGCTTTAATCAGACTGCATGTTGCAGGTGGATGGTCTGTTTAACATTTTTCATTTTAATATACAGTATTCAGCAAGGCAGTGTGTAGTGTTTAATATTTTGTAGATTCTTTATTCTGTGGATGTATGATTGAACAATAATAGATGTGACACATATCTAGTTTAATAAAAAAAAAAATATGAACACAAATAAAAATAATAATGTCACTTGACAATCTGTAATTTAAAACTCCAAAAGAAAACTGATCATAATGTACAAAATGTATCCAAATAACACAATCATTTATGTTACTTTAATGGAATAAAACCTTGCTTTAGCTCCCTAGACAACCAAATAATGTATATTAAAAAGTATCTAAAGCCAGAAATAAATGTTTAATACATCACATCTTACCAATCCTTATATGTAGTGGCTGCACCTTTGCTTTGTCCTCATTTGCACTAGACATGTGCACAGAAAAAAAAATCGTTTTTTTTTGTTCTGTTTCGTATCGTTCCGTTTTTTCGTTTTCGTTAGTTTTTCGTAAGACGCCCGTTTTCCTGTTTGTTCCCGTTCGTTTTTCGTATGACACGATTTTTTCGTATTCCGATCGTTTCGTATTTTCGTTACTGTTTTATTTTCGTACATGCGGGATGGTTCGTTATTCTGTTTAATTCATGTTCGTTACTTGTTAGACAATAATTTTCGTGAATTTTCGTCAATGATTTGCAGTATCTTGAAACCCTTTTCTTTTGCTATTTTCAGTCGTATGTTCATATGACATCTATAACAAAAGATTTGCATTCTGTATTTTAAATTCCTTTTTTCTGTTCGTATTTTGGATTCAAAATACAGCATGCAAATCTTTTGTTATAGATGTCATATGAACATAGGACTGAAAACAAACAGAAAAAGGATTGAAACAAAATACAGAATGCAAATCTTTTGTTATAGATGTCATATGAACAATGAACATAGGACTGAAAACAAACAGAAAAAGGATTGAAACAAAATACAGCATGCAAATCTTTTGTTATAGATGTCATATGAACAATGAACATAGGACTGAAAACAAACAGAAAAAGGATTGAAACAAAATACAGCATGCAAATCTTTTGTTATAGATGTCATATGAACAATGAACATAGGACTGAAAACAAACAGAAAAAGGATTGAAACAAAATACAGCATGCAAATCTTTTGTTATAGATGTCATATGAACAATGAACATAGGACTGAAAACAAACAGAAAAAGGATTGAAACAAAATACAGCATGCAAATCTTTTGTTATAGATGTCATATGAACAATGAACATAGGACTGAAAACAAACAGAAAAAGGATTGAAACAAAATATAGCATGCAAATATTTTGTTACAGATGTCATATGAACAATGAACATAGGACTGAAAACAAACAGAAAAAGGATTCAAACAAAATACAGAATGTACATTTTTTGTTATAGATTTCATTTTTGTTCTTTTGCCGTTTTCGTTTTGTCGTTTTTTTTGTCGGATCATTCGTTCGTATTTGCGGTTGTTCGTTATGCGGCTCATTCGCATACTCAAATTTTTCGTATCTTGGTGCTTTAATTTTTTCGTATGTACACATTATCCTGTGGGTACGAAAATGAACATTTTCGTACGAAAATAACATTCGTACGAACGGGAATTCACATATCTAATTTGCACCTAATGATAAGACCAGTAACACACTTGATGGTGAACCTTGGCACCCCAGATGCTTTGGAACTGCATTTCCGATGATGCTCATGTACTCTGCAGTGTAGTTGAGCATCATGGGAAATGTAGTTCCAAAACATCTGGAGTGCCAAGGTTCGCCATCACTGTCCTAGGATGACTACATTCACTGTGAGGGAGCAACAGAACCACCCTTTGATAACCTGTGGAGAGGGTAGTATCAGGTGGAATTCTAGGTTTAGATGGCCTTTAAATAATTGACAGCCTAAAACCTAACTGCAGCTAACACCTTTTAACTGCTTCAGCCCTGGAAGATTTAACCCCTTCCAGACCAGAGCACTTTTTTGCTCGTGTGACGTTGTACCCAAACAAAAATTGCATTCCCTTTTTCCCCACTAATGGAAGTTTCTTTTGGTGGTATCTGATCACCTCTGCGGTTTTTATTTTTTGCGTTATAAACAAAAGAACAGCGACAATTTTTTTGAAGAAAGGCAAATCAAAGTGCACCTGAAAGTGCAGTCACTGTAGATCCAAGGGGGGCGTGCAAGGAAAATAAAAAACAGCATTGTGGCTTGCACATGATTGGATGATAAAATCAGCAGAGCTTCCCCTTATTTCAGACCTACTCCTCAGGCCCTGTACACACGATCAGACATGTCTGATGAGACTTGTCTGACGGACCGTTTTCATGTCTTTTTCACTCTGAACTTGTCTAATGTGCGTACACACCATCGGACCAAAATCCGATCAGACCAGAACGCGGTGACGTAGAACACAACAATGTGATGAAAAAACTAAGTTCAATGCTTCCAAGCATGCGTCGACTTGATTCTGAGCATGCGCAGGTTTTTGGTCCGATGCTTTTGTGTACTAACCATCGAACCTGTCCGACGGACAGGTTCCATCAGACAGGTTTTAAAGCATGTTTTAAAACTTTGGTCTGACGGACAACGGTCTATTGGGTCGTACACACCATCAAACTAGTCCGATGAAACTGGTCTGCAGACCAGTTTCATCAGACATGTCTGACCGTGTGTACAGGGCCTCAGATTTACAGCGACTGCACCCCAGTGCAGTTTCAAGTGCACTTGTAGTGCAAAGTGGATTGGCCTTTCATAAATATATATTTTATATTTTGCTATAAAAAAAATTTCCCCCCCAAAAAAAATATTTTCCTCAGTTTAGGCCGATATGTATTTTTTGACATATTTTTGGTAAAAAAAAAAAACGCAATAAGCGTATATTTATTGGTTTGCGCAGAAGTTATAGCGTCTACAAAATAGGGGATAGAATTATAAAATTTTTAATATCATTTTTTTTTTTTACTACAGTAGTAATGGCGGGAATCTACGATTTTTAGCGGGACTACAACATTGGCTCTTTTGACACATTTTTTGGAGATTGACATTTTTACAGCGATCAGTGTTATAAAAATGCACTGATTACTGTAAAAATGTCACTGACAGGGAAGGGGTTAACACTGGGGGGCAATCAAGGGGTTAATTGTGTCCCTAATGTGTGTTAAAACTGAAGGGGGATGGGACTGACATAGAAGAAATTACAGATCTATTAGGAACTCACAATTTGTCTTTACTCAGCTCACAGAACAGGGATGTGTGTCACGGTCGCTACTGTGCCAAACGGACAGCGAGGTGTGGTCGCACCCCAGGTGACTCTGGGTGGAATTGAACCCAGGACCTCTCCGTTGGTGCTTCGGGTCTTTTCCTCTGAGCCACTTCTCAGTTGCTATTCTGCTTGCTGGCCATCGAAGCCTGGTCCTGAAATATGTGCTGATTGCCTTCTCCTTGCAATCTGCACCTGCCTATCCTGGTCCAGCTGAGGCAGGTTACCCAATTAACCAGGGTAAAAAACACTGCCTCACTCTGAGAGCCTTGTCAGTTCATTGTTCTCTGATCATCCTGTCTGTGCCAACAGTTCCTGTGGTTATCTTCAGCTACAAGACTGACCCCGGCTTCTGACCTTTTGGCTTATGTACCCTGGAATGCTGCTGTCTCCTGCCCTTTGACCCCGGTCTGTACTTTCGGACTTTCCCTGCTTACTCCAGCCCTTGACCTACGGCTGTACCCTGTCTTCTCAGCTTCAAGACTGACCCCGGCTTCTGACCTTACTCTAAATTCTGGAATCCTGGGCCCGGCTATACTTGACTACCCTTGGCTAATCCCTATCTGGCCCCTGTGCACAGACTCACAGCCCAGGTAGTGTCTTACCTTATTACAGTGGGCTGTGTGTACCTGCAAGGATGAGCTTACAAGTCTGCAAAATGGACTTCACTCAAGGTAAGTCCTCACAATGTGTGTGTTTACACATACACGTCCCTGTTCTGCCTCTTGTGCCCGGAGATCACTCACGGCCGATGGTCATCGCAACCGACCTTTAATGAGCATCGGCACTCCTGCCATCCAGCTGGCGCATGCCTGCTAGCCTGCTTAAAGCTACGACGGTTCGCCCAGTAGAGCCGACCTGCCGCAGTATAACTGCGGCGGCTGGTCCACAAGCGGTTAAATAAGTGACAGCCTAAAGCCTAACTTCAGCTAACACCTTTTAAGCAGTTACAGAAACAGTTTTTCTTTTCCTTTTGCAATAAAGGTTTTTCCTAAGTGAATACATGTTGCCCATTGTAAGCATCCTTTTCAGTGTTTTTCTCTAACTTACACTTATGTTGGACAGCTTGGTCTGTTAAAGGGAGTTAAAAAATAGTCTTACTGGCAGGGTCAATAGTGGGGAAAAAGGGCTTCTGTGTTAATGCTATTGATAAATTGTATTATATATGTATTTTTTGATTTCGGGTGCAATTCAACATCCTCAGGCATCGTTCACTGTGCAATCAAAATGTTAATTAACATTGCAGCTGAGACCTAGCCTCACTCAAATGTAGTGATTTGTCACTGACACCTGCAGGTTACAGACAAACAATTGTGAATCAATCAACATGGTTCCCAATCACGCTATCATCATGAAAATCAATCATGGTGACAATTGGAAATTTGTATACAAGTTCTTTGAAAAAAAAACTCTGTCAGAAGATGTCATGGATCCCTCTCTATCTCTCTGCACATAGCAGAGAGTAAAAGGCACACTTTTTTCAATGCATTACAGTATTTAACCACTTCAATACCCGGCCATTGACAATTGACGGCCAGAGATGGGATCTCCCATCCTAAGTGGCCGTCAATTGACGGCCTGGGCTTTGCGGGTGGATATCTGAATGATGCCTGCAGCCAGAGGCATCATCCAGATATCCTCTTCTTCAGCCGGCGATTCTGCACGACGTAAGAATGATCATAGCGGCGGTTCCACCGCTTGATCGTTCTTACAGGCCGCGGGAGGGGACATCCCCCCCTCCCGCCGCCATCCGGTGCTTCTCCGGGCTCTCCCTTGCCTTCGGGGGGCCCGGAGAACGAATTGTCCGGCGTCGGCAGGAAGCATAGAGATGACTGGTGACCAGATGGTCACCAGTCATCTCTATGACCGTCGGAGGACCCGGGCGCGATGTGATAACGTCACGCCCGGGTCCCCGTAAGTAAACAAAGCCGCGATTGCAGCTGTAAGCAACAATTCATGAGATCGGTGAAAAAAAAATTCACCGATCTCATGGTTTCCAGCCTGGAGGAGAGATGTGAGGTCTTATTGACCCCGCATTTCTCCGTAAAGAGGACCTGTCACACACATTTCCTATTACAAGGGATGTTTACATTCCTTGTAATAGGAATAAAAGTGTAAAAAAAAATAAAAGATATAAAAAAAAATGTAAACGCCCTGTCCCCGATAGCTTGCGTGCAGAAGCGAACGCACACGTAAGTCCCGCCGACATATGTAAACGCCGTTTAAACTACATAAGTGAGGTATCGCCGCATGCGTTAGAGTGCCAGCAACGAATCTAGCACTAGATCTCCTCTGTAAATCTAAACTGGTAACCTGTAAAAAATAAATAAAGCATTGCCTATGGAGATTTTTAAGTACCGAAGTTTGGCGCCATTCCATGAGTGTGCGCATAATTAAAGCGTGACATGTTGGGTATCTATTTACTCGGTGTAACATAATCTTTCACATAATACAAAAAAAATTTGCTAACTTTACTGTTTTGTTATTTTTTTAATTCATGAAACAATTTTTTTTTACAAAAAAAAGGTGTTTGAAAAATGATAGCGTAAATACCGTGCGAGATAAAACGTTGCAATGACCGTCGTTTTATTCCCTAGGGTGTCTGCTAAAAAAACATTTAAAACTCCGTAATTTTCTAGCAAAAGAATGATGATTATTACATGTAGGAGAGAAGTGTCAGAATAGGCCCGGTATGGAGGTGGTATAAAAGCCCGGTATTGAAGTGGTTAAAAACAAATTAATAAGTATTATAGTTCGTGTATTACTACTTGTACTCTCAAAATACCTGAGCTATATTGCCTCTCAAACGGAACTGTTGTTACAGTCCCTACTGTGCCAAGCAGATGGCGAGGCATGATCGTGCCCCAAGTGGCTCTGGGTGGTATTGAACCTGGGACCTCACTGTTGTTGCTTAGGTTCTTTACTTCTGAGCCACTCCTCAGTTTGGTATTCTGCTCACTTTCCAGCTAGGTGGTTCTGAATGATGTGCTGATCGCCTTTCTCTGGATCTCCTTGCAATCTGCACCCGTCTCTCCTGGTCCAGCTGAGGCAGGTTACCCAATCAACTAGGGTATAAAACACTGCCTCACTCTGAGGGATTTGTCAGTTCATTGTGATTGTCCTGTCATTGCCAAAGGTGTCTGTGTTCCTGTGCTTTGTTTCAGCTACAAGACTGACTGCGGCTTCTGACCCTGGCTATGTTTATCGCGTATCCTGAATTCTGGAATCCCTGACCACGGCTTAACTTTGACCATCCTTTGGCAAATCCCTGTCAAGCCCCCATGCACAGATTCACAGCCCAGGTAGCTTCTTACTTTGTTACCGTGGGCTGTGTGTATTTGTAAGGGTGAGCATACAACTCTGCAATATGGACTCCAACCAAGGTAAACCCTTACAACTGTTACTTGTTACTACAACTCATATTTACTACATGCTTGACAGAAGTATAAATTACTTATAGGCCTTGTCTTAACTGTTTGAACGTGTTCGCTTCTATGCTAGGGGTTGATGCTATTTTCATAGCATCAGCCCTAGTGGCCTAATACATCCCTATATGCTCAAGGTGGTATAATGTAGAGAACCCCCAAACTCCTGTTGCGAGGTGTGACACCTGGGGTCCCTTGCTGATAATCACTTGCATATAGAGATGTATTGGAAAATTGATCTTAAACTATATTTTAAACGCTAAGCTCTGGTTGCATGCCGTAATGCGTCTATGCTTAGTAGCTCAACGCCTTTCTTTATGTGACACAGAGATGATGTATAGATCCCCCTAACTCCTGTTGCGAGGAGTGACGCCAGGGGCTAATACTGAGTTGTCGCATAGAGCAGTGTTTTTCAACTCCAGTCCTCAAGGCACACCAACAGGTCAAGTTTTCAGGATTTCCCTCAGATGAAATGGCTGTGGTAATTACTAAGGCAGTGAAACTGATCAAATCACCTGTGCAAAATAATGGAAAGCCTGAAAACATGACCTGTTGGTGTGCCTTGAGGACTGGAGTTGAAAAACACTGGCATAGAGAATCGCATTGAAATCCTTGCTAACCGCAGTTGTGGTTCACTCCATTCACCAGTGCTGTTACAATATATAAAGACTATTCTTGGTTTGTTTGAAAGAGCTGATTACATTGGCCTCTGTACAATGTAGGAGATGGGCCGACTCCTACTGCTATTGTGAGAAGGTGTCCTGTGTTTATACTTATGATAATGTCTGATCTACTGTGTGAAGTCTGACCTGTAGTGAAATCCTGATTAATCACAATAATGGCCAGGTGGGCATGGAGTCATCTGGGCTGCTTTAAGGGATTAGTTAATTAGCTAACAATAATTTATGCTTCTGGTTACAGGTGTATTGTTAGAGTAATATGAGCAGGAGAAGGGGGAACCTCCTCTTCAACTGTGTATAAGACTGTATTCTTGTTCTAATAAACTGTCCATGGTGGGCAACCAACCCATTATCTCCTTGTCTGTGGTTGTCAGCGGTTTGGAATATCTGATATTTGTATTCAGACCTTGAGGAAGCGGTATATGACAAAAGCATACAATGTTTTGTTACAGAGGATCTCTATGAATTTGAATTTTGAATGAAAGGGCTAAAGGTTTGATGAGTTTCTTAGGACCACATTATTTTGAAAAGGAGGTGGACCTAAAACTTGAGGATTTGAATTATGCCTGTGAGGAGGTGTATCATGAAGAAATCAAGGTGTAGATATGAGGGCCCAGTTGCCATTTGGCCAGCAGATAGAACCCCATTGAAGTCTATGGGACTCGAACGTTCAAATTCAAAAGTGCTAATTTTAAAGCCCAATATTCAAGTTATTGTTGGAAAACGTCTTTGAGAACCCGGGTCTTGCCCCAGGGAACATATATCAATGGAAAAAAGTTTTAAAAATGGTCGTTTTTTCAGGTGCAGGACTCCTGGAAAAAATGACAGTTTTTCAAACTTTTTTCCATTGATACATTTTCCCTCGGGCAAGACCCGGTTTCTCAAAGACGTTTTCACAGGCAAACTATAGACACCCAGCAGGTACGATATTTAAATTATTTTTTTTATTTTTATTTAAGCATCATTAATCAACGTCACCACCACGTCAGCGCGCTGTCTGCTGGCGGGGATTTTGGTTTGATCGTGTGTACAGCGATCAAACCAAAATGGCCAGCTGACAAATCTGTTCAAATCGGTCGGTCCGACCGATTTGAACAGATTCATTTGCTCGTGTGTACGGGGCCTTAGCGTTATTGGACTGAAAATTGTTTCTGTCTCTTGGCTCATGACACTTGCTGTACTGAGGTCCCCAAAATAGTGGGTTAGGGCTCATTTCCACTGGCGTTTTTACAGCCACTTTTCTGAGCATTTTTTGCAGCTTAAAAACGCCTGTCCATGTTAGTCTATGGCCTCATGCCCACCATGACGTTTTTGAGCTGTAGATGGCTGAGACGTTTTTAAGCTGCAAAAAAAACGCTCCAAATAGAGCTGTAAAAACGCTAGACATTAAACACTAGACATTAAATTTAACGCTCCAGCTCCAAAAAAAAAAACATGTTTATTTTAGGAAAAAAATGGACAGGCGTTTTTAAGCTGTAAAAAACGCTCAGAAAAGTGGCTGTAAAAACGCCAGTGGAAATTAAGCCTTAGTTTGCTTCTCAGAGAGTGATTGGAGAAATCTCTGGCATGAAATTATGGTTTATGTAAACTGAGTGAATCCTGGATACTTGAACAGAACAAAGCATCAGTTAAGAGGGTTATATTAACCAGTTGACCACTGGGCACTTAAACCCCCTTCCTAACCAGACCAATTTTCAGCTTTCGGTGCTCTCACAATTTGAATGACAATTACTCAGTCATACAACATTCTACCCATTTGAAATTTTTGTCCTTTTTTTCACACAAATAGAGCTTTCTTTTGGTGGTATTTGATCACCTCTGGGTTTTTTATTTTTTGCGCTATAAAAGAAAAACGACTGAAAATTCTGTAAAAAAAAAAAAAAAAAAAACTTGTTTCTGTCATATTAGTGGGTTATTTCTCACACACAGCATATGCATACCACAAATTACACCCCAAAACACATTCTGCTATTCCTCCCGAGTATGGCGATACCCCATGTGTGGGACTTTTACACAGCGTCGCCACATACAGAGGCCCAACATGCAGGGAGCACCATCAGGCGTTCTGGAACACCCAGACCAATTCTGACATTTCTCTCCTACATGGAAAAATCATCATTTATTTGCTAGAAAATTACATAGAACCCCAAAACATTATATATGCTTTTATAGCAAAGACCCAAGAGAATACAATGGCGGCCGTTACAACTTTTTATCTCGCACGGTATTTTCGCAGAAATTTATTGAACGCGTGTTTTTAAAAAAAAACTGTTTTGTGCTTAAAACAAAACAGTAAAGTTAGCCCAATTTTTTTTCAAAATGTGAAAGATGAAGTTACGCCGAGTAAATAGATACCCAACATGTCACACTTCAAAATTGCGCACACTCGTGGAATGGCGCCAAACTTCGCTACTTAAAAATCCCCATAGGCGGTATTGCAGAGTATTGGGGTATTGCAAAGTATCATGCAGGGTATTGGGGTATTGCCGAGTATTGGGGTATTGCCGAGTATTGGGGTATTGCCGAGTATTGGGGTATTGCCGAGTATTGGGGTATTGCCGAGTATTAGGGCATTGCCGAGTATTGGGGTATTGTTGGGTACTGGGGTATTGTTGGGTACTGGGGTATTGTTGGGTACTGGGGTATTGCCGAGTACTGGGGTATTGCCGAGTACTGGGGTATTGCCGAGTATTGGGGTATTGCCGGGTACTGGGGTATTGTGGGGTATTGTTGGGTATTGTGGGATTGTTGGGTATTGTGGGGTATTGTTGGGTACTGGGGTATTGTTGGGTACTGGGGTATTGTTGGGTACTGGGGTATTGTTGGGTACTGTTGGGTACTGGGGTATTGTGGGGTATTGTTGGGTACTGGGGTATTGTTGGGTACTGGGGTATTGTGGGGTATTGTTGGGTACTGGGGTATTGTTGGGTACTGGGGTATTGTGGGGTACTGGGGTATTGTGGGGTATTGTTGGGTACTGGGGCATTGTTGGGTACTGGGGCATTGTGGGGTATTGTTGCGTACTGGGGTATTGTTGGGTACTGGGGCATTGTTGGGTACTGGGGTATTGTGGGGTATTGTTGGGTACTGGGGTATTGTTGGGTACTGGGGTATTGCTGGGTACTGGGGGATTGCTGGGTACTGGGGATTGCAGGGTACTAGGGGATTGCAGAGCTGGGATGGATTGAGGGATGGCTGGATCTGTGACTGCATTTGTCACAGATCCAGCCACAGCTCAGCTGCTGACACCCCGCTCCCCCCCCCCTCTCCTCGCACACTGTACAGAGAGGAGAGGGAGGAACCGGCGTCATCAAATGACGCCGGCTTGTTTACAAGTGATCGCGCCGTCATTTGACGGCGCGATCACGTGGTAAACGGCCGCTATCAGCGGCAATTTACCGTGATCCGTGATGCGCCGGGTCTGGAAGACCCGGCGAGCACGGACACTTTCGCGAGCGCGTCCCAGGGGACGCGCAATCGCGGAAGTGCACGACGACGTCCCAGGGACGTCGTGTCAAAGTAACTCCACCGCGCCGTAGCAGTAAAATGCTTATGGCGCGGTGGGGAAGTGGTTAATGTTCCAATAGTTATCTCTTTTTCAGATGTTAGTGTAAGAAGAATTACACTAGTCTCCTCGTGTCCCTTGGTGATAGTGGTGAGAGCTAGACATCGATATTTATTCATTTATTTTTAACTGTTTGAATAGCAATTAATTCTGCAGGGTCGCGTACACACGTTCAAACATGTCCGACGGACCGTTTCCAGCGGACATGTCTCATCGGATTTCGGTCCGATGGCGTGTACACACCATCGGACGAAAATCCCCTCGGGCTGAGGACGCGGTGACATTGTGTTGACGCCGCCACGTCACCACTCCAGGAAGTAAAATACTAAAGTGTACTAACCAGCGGACATATCCGACGGACAAATTTCAAAGCATGCTTTGAAATTTGTCTGCTGGGAAAACATGTCCGCTAGCCCGTACACACGATCGAATATATCTGCTGAAACTGGTCCGACCGTGTGTACGCGGCCTAGCAGGTCAAAGCAATCATTTATAAAATGCTTGGAATTCCCTCTTTAATAATTGGTTCACTTTTTCAAAATTGTATTTCATTTTCCATCATTTAAACCAGTGTATTCAGAGAGCAGGGTTTTTAATAGTGTAGCAAATAAGACACAGGGAATCATTTATACGGGTAATTTATATGTATTAATAGGACAGTCATAAACACGTGTAATTATTTTAAATGGTATAATTAACACTGTGTGTTTACTTGCATTTAAGCAAATGTTGTTTAGCTGTGTTTAGAAAAAGAATTGGGGTGTCCAGGGGTAAATTGGAAACATTTAAATGCCAGTACATTTAAGCAAAGGAGAAATGTATCTGGGAAGTATAATTTTGTTTGTTCTTCCTAGATCAATTTCTCCTGCTTTAACCACTTAAGACCCAGACCAATACGCTGGTAAATGACCCAAGGGGTTTTTGCGATTCGGCACTGCGTCGCTTTAACAGACAATTGCGCGGTCGTGCGACGTGGCTCCCAAACAAAATTCGCGTCCTTTTTTTCCCACAAATAGAGCTTTCTTTTGGTGGTATTTGATCGCCTCTGCGATTTTTATTTTTTGCGCTATATACAAAAATAGAGCGACATTTTTGAAAAAAAATCAATATTTTTTACTTTTTGTTATAATAAAAAACCAATAAACTAAATTTTAGTCAAACATTTAGGCCAAAATTTATTTAGCCACATGTCTTTAGTAAAAAAAAAATCGCATAAAAAAAAAAATTAGCTACCTAGCGGGAACAGCGACACTAATACAGCGATCAGAAAAATGATCGCTTAGTGACGCTGGCAATAGGGAGTGAAAGGGTTAACTAGGGCAGTGATCAAGGGGTTAAAACTTTATTGGGGGGGGTGGGGGGGCTACCCTGACACTAACACTGACTGACTGTCACACTGTCTGTCACACTGACACTAAATACAGTAATCATACATGTATGATTACTGCATTCAGTGACACTGTGACAGGGGGAGGGGGGGGGGGGCGATCGCGGGGGTTAAATGTGTTTTTGTGTGTGTGTAAGTGTGCTGTTGGTGCAGACTTACTTGGTGTGTTGTGATCACTCCTCAGCGGCGCTTGAAACAAACGCCGAGGGAGAGATCACGTCGCTTCCTCCTTCCTGTGTTTACACAGGAGGAGGAAGTGACAGGGCGGGCGGGCGCGCGCATTGGCTGGGAGCGATCCGGAGGGGGCGGATGAAAACGGATAGCCGCCCCCACTTGTCGGATCGCTCCTGCAGCCGCGCGGACCGCCGCATGTACGGGGGGGGGTCCGATCGGACCCCCGATCCCCCCCAAGGCACCAACGTATATATACGTTGATGTGCCTGTCGGTGCCATTCTGCCGACGTAAATGTACATGCGGCGGTCCTTAAGTGGTTAAGGACAGGAAGGATTTCCCCCTTAATGACCAGGCCATTTTTTGCGATACGGCACTGCGTCACTTTAACTGACAATTACGTAGTAATGCGACACTGTACTCAAACAAAGTTGCTTTCTTTTGGTGGTATTATTTTTTGAGCTATAAACAAAAAAGTGTGACAATTTTGAAAAAATATATATTCTACTTTTTTTTATTATAATAAATAACCTCCCAAAAATCAGTTTAAGCCAATAAGTATTCTTCTACATATTTTTGGTAATAACAAAAAAAAAACGCAAAAAGCGTAAATTGATTGGCCTGCCCAAAAGTGGAGGATATATTTAGTTATTTTTTTTTTTTTAAATAGTAATGCTGCTTCAGTTTTTAGCAGGACTGCGACAAATTGGACACTTTTGACACTTTTTTTGGGACCATTGACCTTTATACAGCGATCAGCTCTATAAAAATGCACTGATTACTGTGTAAATTTCAATAGAGGAAGGGGTTAACACTAGGGGTGATCAAGGGGTTAAATGTGTTCCCTGGAAGGTTTTTCTAACTGTGGGGGGATGGGACTGACTGAAGGAGGAGAGGTCGCTGTTCCTAATAACTAGAAACTCACTAGATCTCTCTCTACTCCTCTGTCAGAATGAGATATATCTATTTACATTGACTGATCCCCGTTCTGGCTCTCTGTGGAGTGATTGCGTGTGGCTGACAAACATCACGTCAACGGGCCACATGCATCTGCCCCAGCGCGTGAGCCCCCTATCACTTTTAGGCCTCGTACACACGAGGGGATATGTCCGCTGAAAACGGTCCGATGGACCGTTTCAGCAGACATCTCCGATCGTGTGTATGGGCTAGCGGACAGATTTGTCCACCGGACAGATTTCAAAGCATGCTTTGAAATCTATCCGGTGGGAATCTGTCCGCCCGACATGTCTGCTGGTTAGTACACTTACCAGCAGACATGTCGTCCCGCACCGCCGCCGCCGAATGGATTCGGTGCATGCGCGGAAGTGTTTTACTTCCTGGTGCGGTGATGTGGCGGTGACGTGGCGGCGTCAACGTCACCGCCGCGTCACCGACACGTCACCGCGCCGTCCGCCGGCGGGGAATTTGATCCGATGGTGTGTACACGCCATCGGATCAAACTCCAGATCGGACATATCCGATGGAAATGGTCCGCGGACCGTTTTCATCGGATATGTCCGATCGTGTGTACGAGGCCTTAAAGCTCCTGTAGAATTACACCGGCAGGTCCTTAAGCAGTTAAATAAAACAAATGCAAATGAGGGCCTAAATGTCCTTATAACAAAATGTCATCATTATTTGGGTAGGTAAATTAGCCATAAAATTAACCATGGCCTACTTGCTCTATTAAACTTGCCCTGATGATATAGGCTTCAATGACCTCTGGTCAAGAAAGGGTTAACCAGGCAAAGTATCTTCACTTTATCCCTCCAACTTTCTGAGCCTCCAAATTGTTCTTTTAACCACTTTAGCCCCAGACCATATGGCTGTCCAAAGACCAGAGCACTTTTTGTGATTTGTGATTCGGCACTGCGTCGCTTTAACTGACAATTGCGTGGTCGTGCGACGTGGCTCCCAAACAAAATTGGCGTCCTTTTTTTCCCCACAAATAGAGCTTTCTTTTGGTGGTATTTGATCATCTCTGCGGTTTTAATTTTTTGCGCTATAAACATAAATAGAGCGACTATTTTGAAAAAAATGCAATATTTTTTACATTTTGCTATAATAAATATCCCCCAAAAAGATATAAAAAAACATTTTTTTTCCTCAGTTTAGGCCGATACGTATTCTTCTACATATTTTTTGTAAAAAAAAATCGCAATTAGCGTTTATTGATTGGTTAGCGCAAAATTTATAGCGTTTACAAACAAGGGGGTAGTTTTATGGCATTTTTATTAATATATTTTTTTACTAGTAATGGCGGCGATCAGCGTTTTTTTTTTCGGTACTGCGATATTATGGCGGACACATCGGACACTTTTGACACATTTTTGGGACCATTGGCATTTTTATAGCGATCGATGCTATAAAAATGCATTGGATTACTATAAAAATGCCATTGGCAGTGAAGGGGTTAACACTAGGGGGCAGGGAAGGGGTTAAGTGTGTTCCTATTTGTGTTCTAACTGTATGGGGGGGTGGACTCACTAGGGGAAATCACTAATCTTCTGTTCATACATTGTATGAACAGAAAATCAGCGTTTCCCCCGCTGACAGGAACGAGAGGTATGTGTTTACACACATACCTCCCGTTCCCCGCTCTGTAACGTGCAATCGCGCGCGCCCCCTAGTGGCCGAAAAGGAGAGGACGTAGAGCTACGTGCTCCCGCGAGACTGCACCACCGTCCCGCAGTAATATGGCGGTGGGTGGTCGGGAACTAGTTAAAGGGACCCTTATAACGGTAAGCAGTGGCAGCCTGCCATATTTCTTTTGGTACAGGCTCAGCAGTCATGGCAGTTTTAATTTGTCACAACTATTACTGTCACTTTTTAATTGGACAGCTTGATCTGCATTTTAAATGTGTAGAAATATTTATGTAGAGCTACCCACAGCTTGGTAATTTGGGTTCTTTGTTCTGCGCCTCGACTCTAATGCCGCGTACACACGATCACTTTATGTGATGAAAAAAAATTACGTTTTTAAAAAACGTCAATTTCATTGACCGTGTGTAGGGGAAAACGTTGTTTTATGTCTTGTAAAAAACGACAAAAAAAATTGAAGCATGCTTCAATTTTATGTGTCGTTTTTCAAAACGTCGTTTTTTGTTTCACAAAAAGTCACCGTGTGTAGCAAAAAACGTTGTTTAAAACAACATTTTTCAACCCGCACATGCCCAGAAGCTAGTTATGAAGAGAGCTTCAATGGAAAAGAGTGGTGAACGTAACCTCGCTTTTTGTGAAAAAACGATGGTGTGTAGGCAACATCGTCCTTGAAAATTGAAGTTTCAAAAAACGTTGTTTTTTACTTCACAGAAAACGTCGTTTTTTTTCATCACATAAAGTGATCGTGTGTACGGGGCATAAGAACAACCTGAGCTCCTCTGACACACCTGGTGGAATGAAAGTTACTTCATGCTGTCACGTACCTTCTCTGCAGTGTCTGTGTAGAGAGAGGCCACTTGTACAACCCTGGCTCTGAGATCATTGATGTTGCGACATTGACCACGAGAGCATGGCGAGGTATGAGTGCCTGTAAGATGTTCCGTCAGCCCCAGCAGCAGGTGAGTCACCAGGAGCAGGTCAGGTCACTGGAACAGCAGATAGTAGCAGACCCTGGACTAGGAAGGTGGCAGGCAGCAGGTGCTTGACGGGCAGCTAGCAGGTGGCTGGTGTGGCAGGATGGGTAATGCTCAACAGGTGATTAACCAGAATAAAAAATAAAAAATAAATAGAAACTGTGCCTCTTCCTTCTCAAGTTGCTGTACATCAATATTGCTCACTGATTGGTTACTACACATCATTACTGCTTACTAGGGATGTTTGGGGACCTGGGTCCTGCCCCAGGGGACATGTATTAATGCAAAAAAAGAAAACATGTTTAGAACAATTCCTGCAGCAAAATTAAATTTCTAAAGGAAAAAAGTAGTCTAAGGCCGCGTACACATGGCAGGGAATCTCGACGGGCAGAACACATCGTTCCGCCCGTCGAGGTTCCCTGCCGGCCGTCGAAATCGGCGACCCGCCCGTCGGGAATGGCAACCAGCCATTCTTCCGGGCGGGCCGTCGAGGAAATAGAGAGCGTGCTCTCTATTTCGGCTCGACGGGCTTGTGTACGGTGGCTTAAACTATTCGCAGGCTATAATGAATTGTCGGTAGAGTTGAGCGGACACCTGGATGTTCAGGTTCGGCGGGTTCAGCCGAACTTGACCCGGACCCGTACCCCATTGAAGTCAATGGGGACCCACATTTTTGATGGGGCACTATTTCTCCCACTGACACAAATGATGGGACACTATTCCTGCCAATGATAGCAATGATGGGACACTATTCCTCCCACTGATACCAATGATGTGGCACTATTTCTCCCACTGACACTAATGATGGGACACTATTCCTGCCAATGATGGGACACTATTCCTCCCAATGATACCAATTAGGGTTGTCCCAATACCACTTTTTTTAGGACCGAGTACAAGTACCGATACTTTTTTTCAAGTATTCGCCGATACCGAATACCGATACTTTTTTTTAAATGTGTCCCCAAATGCAGCCATGTCCCCCACATATGCAGCCATGTCCCTCCAGCCATGTCCCCCACATATGCAACCATGTCCCACACATATGCAGCCATGTCCCTCCAGCCATGTCCCCCACATATGCAGCCATTTCCCCCCTGCCATGTCCCCCACATATGCAGCCATTTCCCCCCTGCCATGTCCCCCACATATGCAGCCATGTCCCCCCAGCCATGTCACCCACATATGCAGCCATGTCCTTCCAGCCATGTCACCCACATATGCAGCCATGTCCTTCCAGCCATGCCGCCGCACAGAGAACATCACAGCATTCATTTGAATAGCTGTTTTGCCCGCGCGTATAGACACTCCTCCTTGCTTGGGATTGGACAGATCACGATCACCCATCCAATCCCGAGCAAGGGGGAGTGTCTATACGCAGCGGTAACACTACAGCTATTCAAATGAAAAGTGTGATGTTCCCGCACGCTGTTTAACCCATGCGGTGGCTTTCGATGCGGCGGGGGGGGAAGGTATCGGGGCAGCCCTAATACCAATGATGGGAGACTATTCCTCCCACTGATACCAATGATGCGGCACTATTTCTCCCACTGACACAAATGATGGGGCACTATTCCTCCCAATGATGGGGCACTATTTCTCCAACTGACACAAATGATGGGACACTATTCCTGCCAATGATAGCAATGATGGGACACTATTCTGGTGCAATTAGATTTGTGAAGTAGGACTGACTCCTAACTAATTCTCTCCCTATAAGCACAATCGGGAACCTTTCCCTACAGTAGCTAATGCAGAGTATCTCACAGGAACATATGCATTGCTGGTGCAATATGCAGAGTATCTGACAGGAACATATGCAGTGCTGCTGCAATTAGATTTGTGAAGTAGGACTGACTCCTAACTAATTCTCTCCCTATAAGCACAATCAATCAGGAACCTTTCCCTAATGTAGCTAATGCTATGTAGATAGATCGCTGAGTATTGTAATTTGATTTCTGATGCAGAAAAATATAAATCTGTCCCTGAGAGCAGTTGCAGCCTTTCCCTACCCTAGTTAAAGCAGAGCGACGAGCTATGCTGTGTGCCTCTAGCTTATATAGAGGCTGGGTCACATGCTCGGTCACATGCTGCACTGGCCAATCACAGCCATGTCATTAGTAGGCATGGCTGTGATGGCTTCTAGGTCACACAAGTAAAATAAATGCTGATTGGCTGCCCTGCAGCGCGCCGTTACATAGCCAAACTCCGAACCTGAACTTTCAGCAAATTGTTTGGGTCCAAAAAAAAACTTTACAGTTCGGGTTCGCTCAACCATAATTGTCGGGTCCTGGCAATACAGATAAAAGTCATTGAAAAAAACGGCATGGGGTTCCCCCCGAATTCCACACCAGGCACTTCAGGTCTGGTATGGATATTGGGGGAACCCTGCGCCAATTAAAAAAAAAATGGCATAGGGGTCCCCCTCAAAATCCATACCAGACCCTTATCCGAGCACGCAACCTGGCAGGCCGCAGGAAAAAAAGGGGGGTGAGAGAGTGCCCCTCTCCTGAACCGTACCAGGCCGCATGCCCTCAACATGGGGGAGGATGCTTTGGGGTCCAAACACCAAGTCCCCATGTTGATGGAGACACTGGCCTCATCCCCACAAACCTTGCCCAGTGGTTGTGGGGGGGTGTATCGGAATCTGGAAGCCCCCTTTAACAAAGGGGACCTCCAGATCCCGCCCCCATGTGAATTTGTAACGAGGTACATTGTACCCCTACCATTTTCAGCAAATTTCAGCAAAAACGCTGTGACAGCTGTTATATAGCTTAAGACAGGGCCACCTGGTTAGGTGTGCGGGTGACCACGCCCCCTCTGATGCCACGGGGAAACGCTGCGGGGTTACCCAAAGACTTGTACGGGTGACCCCGCCCCCCTCTGGTGCAACAGGAAACCCCCATGGTGTCAGAGGGGGCAGGGTCACCCATACACGTGGAAAATAGAAAAAATTAACTGCGCTAGGATGCAAACTTATTGTTGGAATAAATACAGCCTGAAGCTCTTGTTGAAAAGCAGCAACTAACCTGAAAACATAACAGTGAACAAAAGTGAAAAAATACATATAGTTGTGCTAGATCTTAGACCACCCTTATGGGGATAATAGATAAATCACCTCCACTAAAGAGGTATCAAATGTAAATATACAGTGCAAATTATTGAAAATTAAAAACCATATCATAAACTATAAACAGTGAAAGTGACCAAAACAAAAATTCAAAGTCAACAAGCAAAGGTCATAAATATCAAATGTAAAGCAAAACGTAAATATGAACCATGCAATAAACTATAAAGGTGCCAGCAATGAAGTGACCATATAGTACTGCATGAACTTCAAAACAAAAAAGAGTCCATATGTGACTTCAGTGAGAATGTACTGTAGACCCATGTGATAATCCGAGATGTGAGCTGGACTCTCTTGTCAGAGTCTGAAGCCAGAGTGAAATCCACCACCATATAGTAGGTAAACTGTTTACCAGAGCCAATGGTCCCTTGTAACATAGGACCTAAACCAGCGTGTGTGTGTTGTACCCAGCAAACAAATGTCAGCCACTGTATCCGCAATGTTGTAGACCGCCAGACTCCATGACATAAGCACCAGATGGTATGGCATAATATACAAGGAAACAAATGCCTCAAATAGTATAAAACCAGTGGTATTTATTGTATAAAAGTTACAAACTGTAAAAAACTCACATTTCATGTGTAAAAGACCAGCCTTAAGCCTGTTGTGTCGGCCAGACGCAAACAGGCAAACCCGTCCGTTCGTAAGCTCGCTTGCTGATGACGTGCATAACGAAACAGCTGTCGAGGCACAACTAGGTCATGTGATTACGTTACCTCTGGTCCCCCTGGTTCACTGCCGTCACAGGTGGAACGCACGCCAGGCTTCGCCGTTACAGGATAATATCCCTTCAACTCATGAAAAAAGGAAGGGCGAACAGGGGGATTGATTATATTTGAAACAATATTCCCTTGTAAAGAGGGAACTCCCCTAAATGTGACCTTAGCTTGTTCAGGTATCAAGGAACGTAACGCCTTATCAGTTCTAAGGACGTTCCAATATTTGTTCAATATAGTTTTAATATCCTTGTGTTGCACTAAATAAGAGGTCAAAATTGACCATTTGTAAGAATTATCTTTTCATGGAAAGGATGTTTCCATTACAGATACACAAAGTAATTACATCATCGAATTGCTTGAATTTGCGACCAAACACAACTATTTTTGGTTAGATCGTAGTTTTTTCATCCAACAAAAGGGAGTGGCTATGGGGGCCAAGTTTGCCCACAGCCTCGCCAATTTATTTATGGTCAAGTGGGAGTAGGATGTCATCTATTCTGAGGGTGGCACCTCCCTGGTCCTATGGGCCAGGTATATAGATGACATCCTCCTCCTTTGGGACGGCAGTTCAGAGTCTTTGAAGTCTTTTTTCTCCATCATAAATTCCAATGATCTAGGTATTTCATTGACTTATGAATCTAGTTACACTAAGGTACACTTCTTGGACTTTGAAGTCAAACTTAATGAACGACAGGTTAAGTTCCAGACGTTCTTTAAGCCAACCGACAGAAATGATTTAATTCCCGTAGATAGCTGCCATCACCAATTGTGGCTTAAGGTGGTCCCACAAAGCCAATTTCTAAGACTTCATAGAAATTGTACAGAAACAGAGATCTTCAAATAACAAAGCCTCCACTTTAACCAATACATTTATAGATAAGGGGTATGACCCAATATCTGTACAATCACAAAATCAAGATATCTTGAAAATAGATAGAGGCTCTTTACTGTCAGATTGGCCTCCACGAATACAAGATAATTCTTAAAAATAGTCAATTTTGACCTCTTATTCAGTGCAACACAAGAATATTAAACTATATTGAACATTGAAACTAGACATGTGCACAGAAAAAAAAAATGTTTTTTTTTGTTCTGTTTCGTATCGTTCCGTTTTTTCGTTTTCGTTCGTTTTTCGTAAGACACCCGTTTTCCTGTTTGTTCCCGTTCGTTTTTCGTATGACGCGATTTTTTCGTATTCCGATCGTTTCGTATTTTCGTTACTGTTTTATTTTCGTACATGCGGGATGGTTCGTTATTCTGTTTAATTCATGTTCGTTACTTGTTAGACAATAATTTTCGTGAATTTTCGTCAATGATTTGCAGTATCTTGAAACCCTTTACTTTTGGTATTTTCAGTCGTATGTTCATATGACATCTATAACAAAAGATTTGCATTCTGTATTTTAAATTCCTTTTTTCTGTTCGTATTTTGGATTCAAAATACAGCATGCAAATCTTTTGTTATAGATGTCATATGAACAATGAACATAGGACTGAAAACAAACAGAAAAAGGATTCAAACAAAATACAGAATGTAAATCTTTTGTTATAGATGTCATTTTTGTTCTTTTGCCGTTTTCGCTTTGTCGTTTTTTTTCGTCGGATCATTCGTTCGTATTTGCGGTTGTTCGTTATGCGGCTCATTTGTAATCTCGTAGTTTTCGTATTTTGGTGCTTTCATTTTTTCGTATGTACACATTATCCTGCGGGTACGAAAATGAACATTTTCGTACGAAAATAACATTCGTACGAACGGGAATGCACATATCTAATTGAAACGTCCTTAGAACTGATAGGGTGTGACATCCCTTGATACCTGAACAAGCCAAGGTCACATTTAGGGGAGTTCCCTCTTTACAAGAGAATATCGCTCCAAATATAATCAATCACCCTGTTTGCCCTTCCTTTTTTCATGAGTTGAAGGGATATTATCCTTGTAAGAAGTTTGTTGTGTGCTCCCATAACGTATGTGGAAGGTCAAAATCCCTGGAGTTTACCTCTACAGTTACCAATCGCATATACCTGATCAAAGGGTTCTGCACGTGTGCAACTTGATTCGTTGTGTAGTTGATAACATGTCCATGTGGCAAACAATACGATGGACGCACTACAACACACTTTTTCAATTCGAGTAGGAGAACATATTGCCAAAATGAGGGGCGGGGCATTACCAATAGGTGTTACACAACTTGAAATGTATTGGATCTATGAACTCCAATCATACCATCCATGGGGAATCAATGTTGAATGGGACATTAATTCATTTCTCAATAAAGCGTAGCCCCTCTATATATGACCAATATAATCATGGGACATATTCAAATTAGGGGCTTGAAATATAGGCTTAGGTACACATTTTTCTGGTTTTACTTAATTTAACTTCATCACAATTCATTAAAATGTATTATTATTATTATTATTATTTTTATTTTTTCATTTTTTTTACTTTCTTGTTGTATGTGATGGAGTTCATGTGATCTTTGTATGTTTATGCAATACAATGCCATATCTAGACTCCCACTGTGAGGGCCAGTTCCTTGTCATTTGTGTAGTTCTAGAAATACCTAATAAACATTTCAAAGTACATAGTTATATATAACTTCTTTACCCTTTAGGTAATTTTATGTATCATTACATTTTATTGGGGAAATAAGTCCAAGATTCAGTTGGACTTAAATGTATTTATTTTTATTGTTTTATGCTGTGCACTTCCTGACACTCAGTGTCCATGGGAGCTAGTTCCAAATAGGGAAAACAGGAAGTATCACTATTTCTGGCCAGATTCAAAAAGAGGCTTGGTTCACCTTACATGGTTAAGCATTGTATACCAAAAGTGTAAAAATAAGTCCATTTATTGATGGGTCCAATCCAAACATACAATTTTTTTTTTTTATAATAGTCCATGTGTATAGATTGGGTAGATATGATTTGCTGATATATTGTAGTCTATCATACCCGCGCCCTCCTCCCGCACCAGGGTCACTATCAGAGTACTGCTTAGAAGTACAATGGTTTGCGCCGGGTGGGGGGCCAAGAAACAGTTTAAATAGGAGCCACCCCCCCCTACAGCCATGATTCTGCTGTGGCCAATCATGGGGAGGGAAACAGAGGGCAGAAAGCTGTCACAGCGCCGTTGCCGAGTTCTCTGGCAAATAGAGCAGCGGCGCTGTGACAGGGAGAGGAAAGCTGTGGGCTGTCTGTATCTGCCCCGCCGCCCCTCTTTCCTTTCTGTAAGCCGAAGGGAGAAAGGAGAGAGAGCGGCTCAAATTGGATTTGCCGCACCGCTGCCCAGCTTTCTGCCCGCTGTTTCCCTCACCATGATTGGCCACAGCAGAGGGCCAAACACAAGACACTGGGGGCATCATGGGAAATGTAGTCTCTGCAGAGTTCCAGCCCCAGTGTGTCCATAGACACTTAGCTACAGCCCCCAGCATGCAAGCATTCTGCTGGAGGGGAGGGAGAGGGTGTTAGAGGAGCAAAAAAAAATACTGTGCTTGGGAAAACAGAGAGGGAGCCACATTGTACCCCCGTATCCCGTGCCACCAGAGAGGGAGCCACGTCGTACCCCGTGCCACCAGAGAGGGAGCCACGCCGTACCCGTGCCACCAGAGAGGGAGAAAGACAGAGCCACTGCCAGGATACAGACTTGCTACACTACTGACTATAGTCACCCCGGGCAACCCAGAGTGAGCGAATGTCCAGCCAGAGGGATCACTGTTGCAAATTCGCTGGGTCTGTGAAGAGGGCCTGTTGGCCATTATCCAATACTATTCCCAGGGACTGAGCCATTAGGAAGTGCCTAGCCTGCTATTCTCTAGGCCGTATTGACCACCACAACATCCCTCTCTGTCCTCTTCCCACGGCGTCCCTCTGTCCTCTTCCCACGGTGTCCCTCTGTCCTCTTCCCACGGCGTCCCTCTGTCCTCTTTCCCACGGCGTCCCTCTGTCCTCTTCCCCACGGCGTCCCTCTGTCCTCTTCCCCACGGCGTCCCTCTGTCCTCTTCCCCACGGCGTCCCTCTGTCCTCTTCCCCACGGCGTCCCTCTGTCCTCTTCCCCACGGCGTCCCTCTGTCCTCTTCCCCACGGCGTCCCTCTGTCCTCTTCCCCACGGCGTCCCTCTGTCCTCTTCCCCACGGCGTCCCTCTGTCCTCTTCCCACGGCGTCCCTCTGTCCTCTTCCCACGGCGTCCCTCTGTCCTCTTCCCACGGCGTCCCTCTGTCCTCTTCCCACGGCGTCCCTCTGTCCTCTTCCCACGGCATCCTTTTCCCACGGCGTCCGTCTGTCCTTCACCCACGGCGTCCCTCTGTCCTTCAACCATGGCAAACCCTCTGTTCTTCTCCCAGGGCGTCCCTCTGTCCTTCTCCCGTGGCATCCCTCTGTCCTCTTCCTATAAAGATGACAGGGTGGGTCTTAAAGAAGAAGGGGTGTGACTTTGACAGAAAGGGGCGGGTAATATTTAAATTAGGGGGTGACTATTACTGACTAGAGTCAACCCGGGCAACCCAAAGTGAGCGAATGTCCAGCCAGAGGGATCACTGTTGCAAATTCGCTGGGTCTGTTAAGAGGGCCTGTTGGCCATTATCCATTACTATTCCCAGGGACTGAGCCATTAGAAAGTGCCCAGCCTGCTATTCTCTAGGCCTTATTGACCGCCACAACATCCCTCTCTGTCCTCTTCCCACGGCGTCCCTCTGTCCTCTTCCCATGGCGTCCTTTTCCCACGGTGTCCCTCTGTCCTTCACCCACGGCGTCCCTCTGTCCTTCACCCACGGCGTCCCTCTGTCCTTCACCCACGGCGTCCCTCTGTCCTTCACCTACGGCATCCCTCTGTCCTTCACCCACGGCGTCCCTCTGTCCTTCA
This sequence comes from Rana kukunoris, assembly GCA_029574335.1. NCBI lineage: Eukaryota > Metazoa > Chordata > Amphibia > Anura > Ranidae > Rana > Rana kukunoris. The sequence goes on along the minus strand of CM056058.1, from coordinate 68,871,823 downwards.
CCCATGGCGTCCCTCTGTCCTTCACCCACGGCGTCCCTCTGTCCTTCACCCACGGCGTCCCTCTGTCCTTCACCCACGGCATCCCTCTGTCCTCTTCTCATGGCATCCCTCTGTCCTTCAACAATGGCAAACCCTCTGTCCTTCTCCCAGGGCGTCCCTCTGTCTTCCCGCGGCATCCCTCTGTCCTCTTCACATGAAGATGACAGGGTGGGTCTTAAAGAAGTGGTGTGGCTTTGACAGGAAGGGGTGGGTCGTATTTAAATTAGGGGGTGCGCAAGTTTAGTCAGGCCTAGGGCAGCACAAAACCTAAATACACCACTGTCTGTACCACTGGACTGGGATTAACTCATGAATCAGCAAAAAACAGTGCTAATAAATATTAATGTGGGAGTAAACTTCCATCTCTGACTTGTACCTATAGGTAAACCTTGTTATAGGCTTACCTATAGGTACTGTAAATATCTCCTATACGTATACCATTTAAGAGATACAGTATTTACTGTATATGCAGCCGATAGAATCATTGGCACATGCGTTTTGAAGAAACGGCTACCTGGGCCATTCCTTCAGAGCCCTCTGCCGTAAACAGCGGCTCCCCCACGCATGCGCAAGAGTGACATCATCATGGTTTCAGCCAGTCACACAGCCGTAGTCCGCGGATCCGGAAGGACACTGGGTAAAGATTGAAGCGGCCTCCAGCGGTGACAACGCTTCTCTGGAGGGCTTAGTTTTAGAGTACTGTAAGTTTCACATATTGTGCTAGTATGTGAGAAATACTAGCACATTATGATATTACCTTGCTGGTCAGAAAAAAACTCACCCAGCGGCTTACTATCGCTTTAAATGCAATGTGAATAATACTATTATAACTAGTCTAGAGTGGACTAGTACAATGTCCCCTGAGAGGTACCTCTTAGAATAAGCAATAGGTGAAGGTCTCTGTGTAGCAGCTGTAAAGGGACAGTCTTTAGTCTTAACACTTCAGCTGGCTCAGTCTGCCAATATGCAGCAGTGATGGTGCACACTGGACAGCAAAGTGTCACTCTCCAGTCTCCCTCCCAGCAGGAGAAAGCTGCTCCCTGTACAGCCTGAGAATTTGCAGCTCTTTTCCCTCCTCCTGGCAGTCTCTCTCTGGGAAATGCAGTTCAAAAGCTCTTGATTACAGTAGAGTGTCTCTCCTCTGGACTACAGTTCCCACAGTGCAGTGCTGCATTATTCAGTCTATTGAGCTTTCCTGCTCAGCAGATTCCTCCTCTTGTTGATATAACAATTAACCAGTTCAGCACCGCAGAGCAGCAGCTACAGAGAGCCAGTGTTACTCTTACTCTCTATTGTTAACCAAGCATCTGGCTAGGTCAAGCCCAACACTACCAAAAAATGTCAGAGTCTTGACTCTTTGATTACTTCAGGATACCTGCCCTTTATACAGTCAGACTCTTTTGTTTTCTTTGAGTGATAAATCTCTTTTAACTAACTCTTAACCTTCAATTTAACCCCCAAACTTACCTCTAGACACTAACCTTAAAGTCCAGGCAACATTTATATCATTGCAGTAATTATTTCTATATTATCTGAGCTGTGTGCTAAAATGAAATTATTCATGTCACTGGTTTACTAATGCTATATGCCTAATACATATTTAATGAACTTAAATGGGCATGAACTTTAAACAAGGTTCTTCTTTTCTTGAAAGAATAAGCTAGTGATTTTAGATATAATAGAAGTTACAGGGAAAGTGATACGCTAAAATGAAAAACATAAATCAGCCTTTTCAAGGGCAGACGCAGTTTTTGTTCAAGTATTCATTAATGAGAAATTTTGCAGAATTAAAATAGCTTGTACAGATTTAATTAAAAACCTAGCTAACAAGAAAAGTAGGTTTTAACCCCCCCCCACCTCCCCATAGACCAAAAAGATGTTCCACCCCCTCCCCCCGCCATATATTAAAACTCATTCATGCCTTGTGACTATTTCTGACATGTGTTGCTTACAATTTAAAATCTGAAAATTAAAAATTTCGGACGGAAGAATGTCCTATTTTTCCTCCGTCCGGCGGAATCGGATGCAAATGGACAGACGGTCCGTTTCCATCCGATTCCCCATAGGGGATAGCGGAGGAGAGACAGGGCGGTCCCTGCATAGTGTGCGGGGACCGCCCTGTCCGCCCGCCCTGTCCGCCCGACAGCTCAGCGGAGACCCCCCGCTGAGCCGAAGGACACACGGAGCGGACCGAAAAACGGTCCGCTCCGTGTGAAAGGACCCTTACAGAGAAGGACTTTTGCTAGAATTATTGATCTCACTCGGACGATCGCGGTGATGCCTCACTTGTGTGATTTAAACATTGTTTACATTTGCGTGTGTGACTTACATATGCGTTTTCTTTGCTGTGTGGGATCGCGGGGATGGGGGTGCTTTAAAAAAAACGCATTTTTGTATTTATTTTTTTAACATTGTCCCTACTGTCATTCTTTTTTCAATTAAATTGGTGTCATTGGCATCTGAATAACAGGAAGTGACAATGTGATGTCACTCTCTGTTTTTTTCATCGGAGACCCGAATCCTCTTCAAATTAGTTTGGATACAGTGTTGTATGACCAAGGGATTGTGAATCAAATTATCACAGCACTGGAAGCTGAAAAATTGCCTGGGAATGAAAGGGTATCACAGTCTGGTACTCAAGTGGTTAAATGTAACCATCATTTTAAGCTGAGGAAGCTACCTCTGTTTGATCTGCAACAGCCATGGTGCTGCACAAGTCATCAGCTATGACTCCAACCATTTAATGGTTTGACAGTTTAGGTGAAAGCATAAGCAAATGTGAGGCCTCGTACACACGACCGGTTTCCTCGACAGAATCAATCAAGGAACCAGTCGTGTGTACGTTTTTCATCGAGGAAACTGTCGAGGAACTCGAAGAGCAAAAAAGAGAGCAAGTTCTCTTTTTCCTCGACAGTCTAAATTTGCTTGTCGCGTTCCTCATCGGGCTGCTTTTCGACAAGAAACTCGAGCGTGTGTATGCTAAGAAACACGTGCACCTTCGGTAAAAGTAGCGTTTATAATGGAAATAGCACATTTGTCACGTTGGAACAGATTGAAAAGTGCAAATGTCTCTTACCAAACTTTTTCATAACACGCAGTAACATGAGATTAGCAAAAGCAGCCCCTGCCGTTGTATGTGTTGAAGTCACCGCGTTTGAGAACGAGGAGATTTGGTCTTTAACGTGTGTACGCAAAGCAAACTTGTCGAGTTCCTCAGTCGTGTGTACGAGGCCTGACAGTTAGCATTTCTGTAATGCCGGGAATGTAACAGTTTTTTTTAAACCGCTAAATTGATGGGTTTAGTTCCACTTTAGACTCCTTTCACACTGGGGCAGTTTGCATGTGCTTTTGCACTAAAAATAGCACCTGCAAACCGACCCTAAACAGCTGCTGCTGTTTCTCCAGTGTGAAAGCACTGGAGCAGTGTGCTAGCAGGATGGTAAAAAAAGTCCTGCTAGCCGCATCTTTGGAGCGGTGAAAGGATTTCATCATTGGAACCTTTATCGAGCGATCCGGGAAAAAAACCCAGCCCCTACGAATGATACCGCCTCCTTCAGAGGCACCCGACCGAATGACGCTCTCCAGGTGTGACAGCTCTTTTATAGCTGAGGGCGAGGCCACCTGTCATGTGTGTGGGTGACCCTGCCCCCTCTAGCTGCAAGTAGTTTTAAATTACCTTTTTTCCATTAGAAATTAAATTTTGTGCAGGGACTTTTCTAAGCATGGGAAACATGCGCTACTTTACAGGCATACTATAGCCACCCCAGGTACGAAATTTAAAGTAATATTTCACTTTTATTGTTTCACTTTAAGCATTATTAAAATCACTGCTCCTAAAGAAATGTAAATTTTTAAAACTGTTTTTGCATTGATACATATCCCCTGGGGCAGGTCCCGGGTCCCCAAACACTTTTTTTTATGACAATAACTTGCATATTTGCCTTTAAAATTAGCACTTTTGATTTTTCATGTTAGTGTCCCATAGACTTTAATGGTGTTCCCATGTTTGAACACATTTTTTGCCTGTTCTGCTGCTAACCGAACCGTGTTCGGCTCATCCCTAGTCAGTACACACTGTGCACTTCTGTGTAGAGAACAACCCTAGGTAGCCATATTGCAATGCATTCTCTGAAGATTACAGAGCTGCGGACTGAAAAGAAAAGGAAATTTTAATAACATTAAATTACAATATGATTAGTGTCGCAATTATATGCACTATATTATTTTTCTTTATTTGCTATTTTTTCCCCCACGAAAGTTATATTATATGGCAGCAGTTCGGCACTATCCCACAAACCATTGTAGCTGTACGTCGGTCCCTTTAAGTGGGATAGCACTGCATCGCCGGGGTGTCTTCACTCTTGACTGGCCGCCGCCGAGCGATCGTGGGCTAGAGAGGTAGAACAGGGACTTGTGTGTAATTTCCTCTAGGTCAGTCCCTTCCCCCTGTATTTAGAAACACACTAGGGAACACAATGAACCCCTTGATCGCCCCCTAGTGTTAACCCCTTCTCTGCCAGTGACACTTTACCAGTAATCAGTCCATTCATATAGCACTGATCGCTGTATAAATGCCAAAGGTCCCAAAAATGTGTCCGATGTGTCCGCCATAATGTTGCAGTCCCGATAAAAATTTCAGATTGCTGCCATTACTAGTAAAAAAAAAAATAATAATAAAAATGCCATAAATCTATCCCCTATTTTGTAGACACTATGGGCCAGATTCAGAGAGCCGTAACTCCTGTCTAACTCGTGTTAGACTGGAGTATTTTCAAATTAAGCGCGTTTTTTAGCTAGTCGGAAAGCTCAAACCATGAATAGACGGCTGCGGGCTTCAATTCGACTGGATTACGTGTTCGTACGCCTTAAGATCTACGCTGCAATAAAATTGCGGCCACTGGGTGGACTTCCCTTCGTTTTCTGCGTCGGGGTATGCTAATGAGCTTTTGCCGGCGATCCCAGAAATTACGAGCTTCATTCGCAATCTCTTACGGCACGCGTGTACACACGAGCAAACCAAAATCCTATCAGACAGATTTGTTCAAATTGGTCAGTCCGACCGATTTGAACAAATAGATTGCCTCGTGTGTATGAGGCCTTAAAGACTTTCCTGAAGAAAGAAAAGGTAGAGAAGAAAGGTAGAAAGCAGTGCTTCTATTTCTTCTAATGTGTATGTTTGGCGTGTTCTGAGCTTATCCACAAATTTTGCTTACACAGACAGAAATAGTGATTAGCTTTGGATAGTCCCATTAATCAATGTCAACATGCAGGAGAAGGACAGACACAGTAATATAAAGGTGGGAGAAAAAGAGAGAAACAATTTCCCAATTGAGTCAGCTCCCTTGTACACAAAGAAACACAAGTATTAAAATATTAATGTTCTCAGTCTAAAAATATAGACTGAGATGTTTTGCTGTACAGCAAAGTACATAAATACGAGGTCTTAGAGACAGATCTGTAATACATAAGGAAAAGCTTGCAGAAAAAAGAGACAGCAGATGTCACAATATTGAATCTGACCTGTGAAGACCAAACAGTGCACTCACATTGAAAACTGAATTATATTTGTCTTATATTTTACAAAACCTCCTGTATAGAATAGGGTAATCTACACACAATAAAGCCCTGTACACACGTTCAGTTTTCACGGCGGTAAAAAGTCCACCGGGAAAGCCAAGGGGAAAGCCGAGAACCAGGCAGGAAAACTGCCATGGATTCCAGGCCGTGTGTATGCTCCATGGGCACTTGCTTGCAGTGTTTCCCATAGAGTATTAGTGAATCTGTCAGCAAAAAAGCCGCTGGGAATCCCTACGGGAAAACTGCTAAGGAGCATACACACGTCCGGTTTTCCTGGCCAAAAGCTCTCTTGACAGTTTTCCTGGCAGGAAAACTGGTCGTCTGTACAGGGCTTAAGGCAATCTATCAGGGACACTCTATTCTCATAAACTAAAAGCAATGGGTGGATGACTGTGTTGATGGGGGACTCTGCCTCTGACTGCGCTATTGTATTCTGCAAATGGGGGGTGCAAGGAGCATTCCTAGTCGGCAGAATACAATGGTTGATGCTAGCGGCTATACCCACTGGCATTAACCGTATGTAAATATAAATAGAAAAAAGCTATAAGCTGAGTTTTTCAGCCCCTTTTAAATACCCCCCTCGGCTTATATCGAGTCAGTTCTTGACAGGCGTCCATTTTTTTAAAAGTTGCGTCTTCCTCCAGCCATTTCGGTTTCATTCTAGACATTTGACACTGTATTCCGCCTATCACGGAGGTTCTCTCATCCTCGGACAGTTTCCCAGCAGACAATGGGCCAGATTCCCGTACATTCTGCGGCGGCGGCGCGTAAGCTAGTTACACTACGCCACCGCAACTTACTAGAGCAAGTGCCGTATTCTCCAAGCACTTGCTCCGTAATTTGCGGCAGCGTAGTGTAAATGGCCGGGCGTAAAGCCGCGTAATTCAAAGGGGGTGGCTTCTATTTAAATTTAGCACGCCCCAGCGCCGAACGAACTGCGCATGTGCCGGCCGTAAAAGTAGCCCAGTGCGCATGCTCCATAGTATGCCGCAAATACATTGTTTTCGACGGCAACGTAATTAACGTAAAGACCTATTCGCGACGAGTTACGTAAACAATGGAAAAACACGACGCTGTCCCGACTGCCATACTTAACATGGCTTACGCCAGACCTATGCAAGGTTACCCCTCATATAGCAGGGGTAACCTTACGCGTACACAAACTATGTAAACTACGCCGACGGCGCGCAACTTCGTTCGGGAATCGGCGTATCATTCTCATTTGCATATTCAATGCTGAAATCGACGGGAACGCCACTTAGCGGCCAGCGTAGAATTACATCTAAGATACGACGGTGTAAGTGACATACGCCAGTCGGATCTACGCCATATCTATGCGTAACTGATTGTAAGAATCAGTCGCATAGATACCCGGGCACAGAAACAGAGATACGACGGTGTATCTGGAGATACACCATCATATCTCTTTTGAGAATCTGGCCCAATATGTTCCGCCAAACACGGACGTCCTCTTGTCCGAGGATGAAAGAATGTCCATGATTGGCGGAACACTGAACACAGTGTCTGCTGGGAAACTGAGTCCGAGGATGACAGTTTTAAAAAATAGACGCCTGTCAAGAATGCATGTACTCAGGCACAGGGAGATTGCAATGGGCACAGTGAGGTTGCAATGTGCACAGTGAGGTATGGCACAGTGAGGTTGCAATGGGCACAGTGAGGTATGGCACAGTGAGGTTGCAATGGGCACAGTGAGGTATGGGACAGTGAGGTTGCAATGGGCACAGTGAGGTATGGCACAGTGAGGTTGCAATGGGCACAGTGAGGTATGGCACAGTGAGGTTGCAATGGGCACAGTGAGGTATGGCACAGTGAGGTTGCAATGGGCACAGTGAGGTATGGCACAGTGAGGTATGGCACAGTGAGGCGTGCAAATGGGAATTGTTGATCCTCTTTCCGCTTACAGTAGTTGCTGCATTCTCACCCTAGGCTTATACTCGGGTCAATACGTTTTCCCATTTTTTTGTGGTTATACTTGGCTTATACTCGGGCTGACTTATACTTGAGTATATATGGTAATAATGAAAATGAGATGTGAAATTCACACCCAAACTGAAGTCCATGTGCCATCATACAAAAGTTGTTTTGAAACATAGCAACAAATTGTGCAACTAGAAATGGGATTCCATGTGACATCAATGTTGAGGTGAGGACACAGACAATAGAACCACCACAGGTTATTGAGGAGGCTTACCAGAGTGAGAGGACTCAAATAAGCATATGCCCAGTGAGTCAACAAGGCTTATGGTGCAACCACCAAAATATGGGACCTCCACATCTGGGTTCTAGATCAAGTTGTAATCCTATTGGTCAAGAGATGTCACCAAGATGCGGTCTTCAGAAGCAGCCAACTTGTCAGACCAAATCCTCTTAAGTGTTCAAAATAGCATGACCAAAAAAGAAAATACTCCACATAGTGTGCATCCATATAAACGTAAAATGTATTAAAAGAAAATTGTAAACACTCACATTTAAGTGGATCAAGCGCTTAAAATTTAAGTTTGTGGGTAACGCAATGACATCAGCATGGCCCGTCCCGGCGTGTTTCATCTAAAGAGACATCATAGGAACCAGCCCTGCTTTGGTAAAATCAGCCTACTCATACATGGATAAAAATTTGATCAGAATCTGCTGAACCTGACACATTTCGATCTGTGTATGGCTGGCTTAAGTGCAGTAAGGAAGACTTTATTGATAAAAAATGAAAGACACTTGGTAGGTGACATGAATGAGGAAAGAAATACATGTGTAATGGAATTACATAACTGCCAGTTTATCCAAACTGGAAAGTCTAAGGCCTCGTACACACGATCGACGATCGGACATATCCGATGAAAACGGTCCGCGGACCATTTCCATCGGATATGTCCGATCGGGAGTTTGATCCGATGGCGTGTACACACCATCGGATCAAATTCCCCGCCGCCGGACGGCGCGGTGACGTGGCGGTGACGCGGCGGTGACGTTGACGCCGCCACGTCACCGCTACGTCACCGCACCAGGAAGTAAAACACTTCCGCGCATGCGCCGAATCCATTCGGCGGCGGCGCGGCGGCGGTGCGGGACGACATGTCTGCTGGTAAGTGTACTAACCAGCAGACATGTCGGGCGGACAGATTCCCACCGGATAGATTTCAAAGCTTGCTTTGAAATCTGTCGGGTGGAGAAATCTGTCCGCTAGCCCATACACACGAGCGGAGATGTCTGCTGAAACGGTCCATCGGACCGTTTTCAGCGGACATATCCCCTCGTGTGTACGAGGCCTAAGGCCTCGTACACATGATCAAATCTGTCTGCTGGAAACAGTCTGCTAGACCGTTTCAGCAGACAGATTCGATCGTGTGTACGGGCAAACAGACGGATTTGGCCACCCGACAGATTTCAAAGCATGCTTTGAAATCTGTCGGCTGGGAACCTGTCTGCCCGACATGTCTGCTGGTTAGTACGCTAACCAGCAGACATGTCTTCTCGCACACGCGCCGAATGGTTTCGACGCATGCGCGGAAGTGTTTTACTTCCTGGTGCAGTGACGTGGCGGCGTCAACGTCACCGCCACGTCACCGACACGTCAGTGCGCTGTCTGCTGGCGGGGATTTTGGTTTGCTCGTGTGTACACGAGAGCAAACCAAAATGCCAGCAGACAGATCTGTTCAAATCGGTCGGTCCGACCGATTTGAACAGACACATTCGATCGTGTGTACAAGGCCTTAGGCCGCGTACACGTCACCGACACGTCAGCGCGCCGTCTGCTGGCAGGGATTTTGGTCCGACCGATTTAAACAAATCTGTCTGCTCGTGTGTACGGGGCCTAAAGGTGCAGCACTGCTAAGCTATTGCTAGACTTGTCAGGCTTCACAAGTTTGTTGCACAATTGCATGAATCCAGATCAAACTTTCTTTGCAAACATTCTGCAAGTCTGCTGCAAGTTTGGGTTCAGGGGTCACTGTGGCTGAATTTTCATGCTGTAGACTTTCAGAGCTATTTCTGTAGAATCTCCACTGCAACTTTTCTTTTGCTAGAGACTTGCCATGCAAGTTTGACACAAATTGGAAAAGTGTCAACTAGAACTTGTGCTTCAAGTGCTCTGCAAGTATACAACTTGCCAATAAAATGTGCAGCAAGTTAACAGACAGCCCAACACTGCCACAAATTTGTTAGTTATCCTTGCTATCTGGGTAGTGCCAGAACATGGTTAGGATTTTGTTTTTGAGGTTTTGCCTTGTTTATTTCATGGAACACTGTACAACACCTGTAAATAGACTTGTAAATGGTACCAATAAACACAGTACGGTTTTATTATCTCTCATTTTTTGTCACTTAAGGTACTGGTCCTTTAAATAGTAGTTCCTTGCTAAAAGTGCCCACAGGCCTCCACCATATGTGAGCTGGGGGTAGCATGTACAAAGCTCCCTAGGGTGGTGAGCACACTTTACTACAGATAACAAATCCACTGATGTGGTGACAAACCAGTGCAATGCGGTATAAAGCACTGACTGTGTGACCCAGGTGAGTCTAAATTGCCAAAAGGGAGATGTGCAAAACCCGAATTGGATATTGAATGAGAGGTCTCTATATGTGTATGAGAAGAGCTTGGGAAAACCCTGTGTACAGGACTTCTCCAGGCTTCCTTTGAGATACTCTACCATCACTATATTGTTATAAAATATATCAGCCCTCAAAAATTCCACTTGCCTGCTCACAGATTGCGAGTGGATTTTGAGGGCTGGCGAGTGTGGACTGCCTGGGAGTGGGGCGAGAATCGCCATTAGTCTGGATGGCTAGGGGAAGAGAGAGGAGAGCCGGAGCCGGAGCCGCCGCCTGGTCGATTACATCGCTGGGGAACATAACGGCTTTCATTTCAATAGCTGTGTGTTCCCCTCCTTGCGCCGTCATATACAGCCCCTTCACTTTGTCTGGGGAACTTTGATGGACAGATCATACATCCCTGGATTGGACGGGTGATCTTTTTATCAAAGTTTCCCGGACAGGGGGGAGGGGCTGTATATGACGACGCGCGGCAGGGAACACACAGCTATTGAAATTAAAGCTGTTATGTTCCCCAGCGCTGCAATCAACCAGGCGGCGGCTCCGGCTCTCCTCTCTCTTCCCCTAGACCTAAATCTGGGTGCCTTTTGCTTAAAATAAATGGCAGTGAAACCGTTGTTTTAACCAATCAGCTTTTGAGTTGGCAACACCAGTGCCATCTAGCAAGTGTACACAAAATTCTGCATTTTCACATCCTTCGATTGGCTGTTCAGGGAGCATACTAATCAGAGATGGTAATTCGCATCTGCAGCAAACTGCATAAGCTAAACTGTAATCCCCAGGGTTTTCTATGGTAGGAGAAAATAACTTTGTAACTTTGTAATAATAACTTTGAAAATAACTTTGTAATAACTGGTATTATCTGTTATTTTTTAACTCAAAAATCTACCATCATGCATAATTACAGGGAATCTCAACTGTGTATTATAGAGCCAAATTACATTTTAGATATTAAGAATATAACAGTCCTACACAAATGAATAGAAACCTGGGGGTGGAGTGTATATTTGTAATTTTTATAAGGTTAATATTGATGTTTCTGCTAGAGATTATATATGTGGTGCATTTGTGGCTTTAGTAAAAGAAGACTTGTTGAATTACTGTATGTTAATTGGATTTCTTGCTTTAGTAATGCCTTTCAGTCTCACTACATGAGATACCTGTCTGTGATGCAACACCCTATTGTACTGTGTTTCTGTATAGTATAATATCAATGGTTTCTTTAGCCATGGCATCATAATGATGGTGTTAAGAGGTGGATTAATTCAGGTAGGTCACCATAGGCCCCCTATTGTATTTTTCAATACCAAACTTGGATCGCCCACAAGGGATCCGAGAAGAGGAGGATCAGGTGTGTATTTCTAGAAGAGGAGGATCAGGGCTGCTCTGTGCAATTATATTGCACAGAGCAGGTAATTATAGACAAGTTTATTTTCTATAGAAGAGGACACCTAGCTGCTAAGTGGCAATACTGCAGTCCGAACAAGACTGTCACTCGGGCCAGGTCCAGACCGTGGCCCGCCATTTAGTGATCCCTGCTCTAGACTAATGTACTGTGAGTCATAGCTCTTGAGCAAAGATACAATAATACAAATTACAAACACATTTTTTTTGTTTAATTTTTTATGACTGACATGAAAAACCTGAATAAGATCAGTATTTTAAATAAATAATGTAATAACATAATGTTGTTCATAGTATACCTTTTATAGCACCTGAAACTTCTTTCTAGTTTTTTACATTTTTTACATAAAAAAAAAAAAAAAAAGCTTTTACAATATAAATCCTGAGTGTCAGAAAGTAATAGTGGATAGAGAGTTTTATTGTTAAACTTAAATGTAGCAGTATCTTTAAAATTTCATTTCAGCCTTTGATTATTCTGAGTGCTCATGAGATCTTTTTTTAGGGTCAGTACCACTTCTCTTTTGATCCGTGTCTGAACGATGAGAAGCCTTTGTCTCTTCTTTGTGATTGTCACTTTCCTCAAGCTTTCCGGGATGGAGCTTTTGTTGAGACATAGATTGACAATAGATGTTCGCGATAGTCTTTGATCTGCACTTTCTTTTTCAAAGTAAATTGTAAAGCCAACTCTGAAACAGTAAAAAAGCGATATAGCTTGCTTCTAAGGCATACTGCATACTGTTCCCACTAAAACATCTTGGCAAGCGTGATAACATGTATTTTGTGATTATGTATACGGCTCCTGTATTTATTTGACAGTATTATCAATACACAGAGCTTTTTTTCTCAGAAAATAGGTGCAGGAACTCAACCACGACCCGTTCAGATTTCACAAACAGTAGAAGGGTCTTAAAGGGGCATTAAATACCAGAATTGCATTACATACAGTGTGCAGAGTTCAGGGGGTTACAAAGCAGTCACTTGTAAACACAGAAACCAGACTTCTGTGTTCACAAGTGATTGTGGTGAGCGGGCACCAAAGGGTCTGAGCCAAAGGTGGTGGAACTGAGTTCCCCCAAGTTCCCCCAGAAAAAAAGCCCTGTCAATACATATTGTCACGAATAGCCATATAGACAAGCAGATTTTTCCTTATGACAAAAACAGACCCACCAGCATCAATGAATTTTAAATAACACTTTAATGCATATACAGTGTTTTAAAAATGTAAATTTGTTTCTGAACGAGTGTGTGCCATTATGTATCAAGAGATACAATAACAAAATAGAAATACATAGCCCAATAAAAGAAAAGAATGCAATATTTATATTCAGTCTAGAGATTTACCCTAAGGTACTTTTTGGACACAAGATGTCCTCAGTCTGATGGCCAGTAATATTCAACTCACTTCCTCTGAGTCCAGGATGTCCTGGACTGTCCCCAGCCTTTAAACTAGAGAGTACAAAGCTTTTAGTCTCTAAAATTAGTTATCAGTAATCCTCTCTGTCACTTTAAATTGTGTATGGTACCCCTCTAATCAATGTAACAACAACAAAAAAATACCTTGCTGTCTCCTTTTATTATCATACTTCTTGTCAACACATGAACTGATTGGTTCCTTAAACTGCTACTTTCTTTTCCATGCCTGCTATGCTGTACAGCAGGGGTTGGTAACCTCTGCCCTCCAGCTGTGGTGAACTACAAATCCCATCATGCCTCTGCCTCTAGGATTCATGCCTGTAATTGTCAGGGTCTTGCAATGTCTCATGGGACTTGTAGCTTCAAAATAGCTTGAGGGCCGAGGTTGCCTATCCCTGCAGTGCAGGGAGAGGCTGATGCCAGGTCAACATCAGATACTTGCACTGCTTGCATTTAAAAAATACACTTAAAACGGAGTTCCACCTAAAAATGGAACTTCCGCGTTAAGTGATGGGGACCCCCTGACATGCCACATTTTTAGAGGCATCCAGCTCCCACTACCTCCTGGGGCTCCGTAAGGAAGTTTCCCCCTCTCCCCTGCCTCCCTGAAATCTTCTGGAACATGTCACAGGTCCTAGAAGATTGCCCGGCCATTCACAGTGTGCAGTGCGGCTCACGCATGTGCAGTGCCTGCCTAGCTGTGAAACCACAGCCAGCTGCCCACAGTAAGAAATCCGGCATGGCAGAGAGGAGGGGGAGATGAGCGGGGCTTCATCACTGGATCATGGGACAGGTGAGTGTCTGATTATTAAAAGTCAGCAGCTACACTTTTTGTAGCTGCTGACTTTACATTTTTAAGGCTGGGTTCACACTATTGCGAATTTGGTGTGGGTTTTCCAGCTTCCAATTGGCATGGCAGGAGATTGGGACCGGCTCTCTATGGAACCGGTTCATACATCTCCGGAGCAGCTCCATGCCAATTGCACAGGAGTCCTGTGCATCTTCTGGTCCATTTTAGGTCCAAATTCAGCCCAAAATCTTACCTGAAATGGTGAATAAAGACGCACTGGACTCCTGCTATGAGCCGCTCCGTGCAGCAGTGTGAACCCAGCCTTAAGAGCTGCATTAGTTTGTATCTTTAATATCTGCCTGGCCATTTGTTGATCGCCTAACTTGGAAAAATCTTCATTACTTTGACTAATACCAGGGTTATGGCTGCAGCTAAAGGCAATAACCTTTGTATAATTTTTTTCCTCAGGCACCAGACTTTCTGATAAAAGTGGTGTGAGTGCACATTCACCTGGATCACTTTAGAAATGACAAAGGGGGGGGGGGGTAATGGCCCCTCCCACCACTTTCCAGTGGTTCCTGGGTTTACCTGGGCGATCAGTAGCTCTGGGAACTGATCCGGCGCTGGTGGCGGCTAGGCACAGAGATGTCCGGATGAGGAAATATGGCCTCCTCTCATTTCTATGACCCAAGGAGGACCGGATTGATGTCATGACATTACTTCCGGTCCCATGTAAACAAGTTAAAAATGTAGAGAAGAGTAGAGAAGAGATTTGGGTCTGTCATGCTGTATTGTTATCACAGGGGATGCTTACATTCCTTGTTTTAACAATACAAGTGATATAAACATTGTTTTTTTTAGAGGGACAGTGAGAGAAATCATTTTAGCACTGGAACTCTTTTGTAACTCTAAAGCAGGGATCCTCAAACTACGGCCCTCCAGATGTTGTAGAACTACACATCCCATGAGGCATTGTAACACACTGACATTCACAGACATGACTAGGCATTATGGGAATTGTAGTTCCTGAACAACTGGAGGGCCGTAGTTTGAAGACCCATGCTCTAAAGCCTCGTACACACGACCGGTTTTCTCTGCAACAACCAGCAAGAAAACTGCTTATTGCCGAGAAAACCGTTCAGCTTTTTCGTCTGGAAATCTGGCCAGAATCTTAACGAGGAAAAAAAAGAGAACACTCTCTTTTTTTCTCGTCAAGATTCTTGTCAGCCTGTTTCCTGACGAGAAACCCGAGAGTGTGTATACTTACCTGTCGCCGTAGAAACCCACGCATGCTCAAAATTACTTTGACGCATGCGCGGTAGCTTCCACGGCATAGGTAGGGTAAAGCAAGATGGCGGCGATAGCATCGAATGTGACAAGCGCATGCTCGTCGTAGGCGATGATGTCACCGTGTTATTTCCTTTCAAGAGAACCGCGGTTCTTTTGAAAGGTTCGGTGGGTACACTCGGGTGGCAAGAGATTCTTGCCAAGAATCTCGTCAGGTTTTTACTGACGAGATTCTTGCCCGTGTGTACAGGGCCAAAGCTGGAAACCTGTAGAAATGTTTACAGTGTCACCTTTGGAGATTTATAAGTACCATAGTTTGGCGTCATTCCATGAGTGTGCGCAATTTTAAAGCATGACATGTTGGGTATCTATTTACTTGGTGTAACATCATCCTTCATATTTTATAGACAAATTGTGGTATATATTGTGTTTTGTTGTATTTTTTTAACTCAATTAACTTTAACTTAAATAAAATAGTGTTTGAAAATTTGCTGTGCTGAAAACGTGTGACGTAAAAAATTCAACGACCTCCATTTTATTCTCTAGGGCCTCTACTAAAAAATATGTATGTTTGGGGTTCTAAGTAATTTTCTAGCAAACAATACTGATTTTCAACTATGTTCAGAGCTTAGTGAATAAGGTGGAGCGGTCTGTTTAATCCATAATTCAATCATGTGCTGGCAAAAATTATGTTTTTTATTTCCTTCAAATGTTATTGGGTATCCTTTGCAAAGTGAATGTTCACTCTTCACTCGGGGAAATATTCTCTTGCAAAGTGCAACCTCCCTGGCAACGTGAATGGCCTATTTGCCTTTAATAAATCAACCCCAACATCTACAGTAACTCTTGTTTGTTCTTTGTTGCACACTTTTTCCAGGACATGGTGTTTGTTAACTGGTACCTAAAAATGATTGATTCTTGAGTTGCTGTTTTCAAAATTCATCAGGAAACAAGTACTGTAATTGTAAAGAAAATTCTATGTACCTCTATTCTTGCATGGGAAAAGCTGCTTACTGATAGTCATGAATAAACTGATCTGGGTTCCTTTTTTGGGGAGGTTCCCTGAATCCCACCTGAAATCTGACAACCCTAAACATTGTGACTGAACCACTTAAGGTTTATGGGAGCCAAATTGCAAGATTTTAGGAAAAAATGGTAACAGGGAGCCAGTATTTTAATGATTCATCCTAAGCCATGGATGCAATGCAGATCTGTGTGAAATTCTACTTTTTACGGTCACCAAGCAAACTATTTCTAAATCCTGATCTTGAACTTTCAAGAAGTTAAAAGCAGGATAATGGAAACCATGATCTATGAGAAGATGGCAAAAATATTGGATAGAATAAACAATTTTGAACAAATTTGGACCTTATAGGTTAAATTTCCTCCCACCCACTTTTGATAGATGTTGCCTACAACTGTGAGATGGGAATTGAACAATGGCTGCCCTTATCTGATCATAGGTACCCTCTACCCAACCCTCCCTAACCTTTCCTCCCTCTTTTACTCTTTCCACCCAATCTTTCTCCTTAGGGTCCTTTCACAGGTCCGTTCCGTTCGTCCGTTTTTTGGACGTCCGGTAACGGACCTCAATGCTTCCCTATGGGAGCGGATCCGTTAGCGGATGATGCATCTGCTAACGTCCGCTAGATCCGCATCCGTTTTTGCGGACGGAAGAATGTCCTATTTTTCTTCCGTCCGCCCAAACGGATCGGATGAAGACGGACAGACGGTCCGTTTCCATTCGACTCCCCATAGGGGAGAGCGGAGGAGAGACAGGGCGGTCCCTGCACAGTGTGCGGGGACCGCCCCGTCCGCCGACAGCTGAGCGGAGACCCCCCTGCTGAGCTAACGGACTTCCTTTTTTTCACCTTGTCTGCGTTTCCCCTTTCTCTTTTACTTTTCTCTCCCTTCCTCTTTTAATATTATTAATTTTACCATCTGCTCAACTTCTCCTTCTCTGCCTTTAGTCTTTTTATCCCTTCTATGTACCTGGATGAACCTCAACAAGGTCCATAACATATTATGTCATTTAGCTAGCAACAATCCTCTGGCCATACTTTATATATTCCCTTACTTATGAGACATGGCCCTAATCTTGTTTTTCTGCTTTTCCTTTTCTGTCTGTATTGTAGTACTTTTACTGTACATGACCTTGTAAAATGTGTACATCTTAATGAAAATAAAAGAAATGCACCTTTTTGACACACTTGAATAGTAATGGTTATTGTAAATAGTTTGAATATATTTATAGCTATCAGAGCCTAAGAATGCTATTAGGCTTGATGACTTGGCGATAAGACATCTAGGCAAACTTGTCACCTCTGTGAGGAGGAGGGTTTCTTTCTCATTAACCTCATAATGTACATCAGTAAATCATCACAACTGCTTTACTTTTTCATATACAAATCTTAAAGGGTTAGTGCACCTTTACCAAAATACCTGTAGCTGGAAGAATAAGTTATAGGCTGCTCTGAGTAGGGAGAAAATAGGGAGAAAATACATATAACATAGTAGTCGCCCTGGGACTTTGAGTGAGGCGAGTATGGTTAGCCAAAAAAACAAGGCATGATTGTATAAAAAGTCAATTTATTACAATATGTTGCGCATATAAAACACAACAGCAATAAATGCTGGCTGATAAAATATGCATACAATGTGAAAAGAAAAAAATCCACATACATGGTAAACAGTATATAACCAATGTACAAACATCAGAAAAATCTGCAAGCATTAGTAGTACCCGACAAAGTTTCACAAGACCATGCTCACTATTCAGGGGTAAATGCTTAACTATATCTGTAATACAAGTAGTAAATCAAATGAATGTATGTTGCAAAAGATTGGCAGGGAGGTGAGTATTCATCGGGGTCAGAGTAAAGGACCCCATACTCACCAATGGGCTGGGCCAGGTCACCAGTTACTGATTCCACAGGCGGCGGCAGCAACAAACATCTAGTTTCGGGAGCTAAGGAGGCGGAGCAAAAGGTAACCCCAACGGGGGAACAACCGGAGCATCGACATGGCTTCAGTGGGTGCAAGTGTAAGTGTCCCTAGAGGTATCACCTTGTTCATGATAATTGTCCCATGATAGTTTTGCCATGGCATCAGTGGGGGTAGAGTAATCCGTTTACATCACCGCAGCGTTTCCCCGTGGTGTCAGAGGGGGTGGACGCGTCGGTGGACGCGTCGGTTGTGTTTTTTTTTTTTTTTTTTTCGGCATCACGGCAGAATAGAAGATGAATGGACATTGCTGGACTTTTTTTTTTTTAATAAGGTCCCGAAGTGTCTCCTGTCTTTTTTACAGTTTTTGACACTACTTGTGGTGAAATGGTAGGGGTACAATGTACCTGTTACCAATTTACATAGGGCAGTGGGATCTGGGGGTCTTTGTTAAAGGGAGCATCCAGATTCTGATAAGCCCCCTGCCCGCAGACTCCCACAATCACCAGGCAAGGGTTGTGGGGATGAGGCCCTTGTCCCATCAACATGGGGACAAGGTGTTTTGGGGTCAATGAGACCCCAAAGCATTCTCCCTATGTTGAGGGCCCCCATCATAGAAGGTCAATAGATTGGTCTGGAAAGAACGATTCTTCATGAATCCCTGCTGATTACTGCTAATAATACAGTTTTTATTACTTAAACCTTGTATATTGTCCCTTAACATACCCTCCAAGAGCTTACAAACTATTGCTGTTAGGCTAACTAGCCTGTAGTTCCCAGGGATATATCTTTTTTAAATATTGGTGTTACATTGGCTTTTCTCCATCAAACAATAATGAGACATCCCTGCTGTCAGTGGGGGATTCCTAGCTGACAGAAGCATGTAAATAAAAGAGCCAACATTAAAAAAAAACAGTGATCCAGACTAATAATTTTGGGTATAGTATGAATTTTAGGAGGGAGCCCATGCCAAAAATAAATAGTGTGGGGGTGCCCCAAAATTCAGACCCTTATCCAGGCATGCAGCCAGGCAGGCCAAGAAAGCAGTTGGGGAGCCAGCAAGTGTCCCCTCCTGAATCATACCAGGTCACATGCCCTCAGCATGGGAGACACTCTGTCAGGTCAGTAAAGCACCTTGTCCCTATGTTAATGAGGGCAAGGGCTTTTTCCTCACAACCCTGACCTGAAGGTTTTTGGCGTGTGAGGGGTAACTTCTCAGAATCCGAAAGCCCCCTTTAAGAAGGAGGCAACCAGATCCTAGCCTGTTAATGTTAAAGAGTATGGGGTACATATCCCTTGTCACACAGCAACAAAAAATTCAAAAGTAAATATAAACACAAACACAGTTTTGACAAGACCTTTATTAAAATAATAAATACAAATAAACATGTCCTTTGATGCAAATCCATTCTCAATCATGATGAGCCAGCCTACCCGCATGACAAAATAAAACTCTGCCCATGGAAAATGACTGCCCCCTGCCACTAAGTAAACATAGGGGTGAAGCCACACATTATCGGGTGACCCCTCACCCCCATGATGTCACTCAGAGACTTCGCTCCATGATGTCATATCAAGACATAAAGAAACCTGGGAATGGTATATAAAGATGGATAAAAAATCAATCATAATTCATTATTCACAAAAAAATCATAAGAGACCATCCCCAGTCATGCCTTATTAGTGTGAACCTATCTGCCCCCGCCCCCCACCCAAACTCACTTCCCTTTCCCAGTGATCTCACACCATTTCTCCCCTGTCATAACTTCCACTTAAATACTTAGTGTTGGAGCATTGAGAGAGCAGTGATATCACCCCTTCTGTAAGGGACAGTGCTTTAGGCCAAGGAATTGGCTGCTAGACCCAAGCACTGCATAACGGGAGGAAATCACATGCTCCAGAATTCCTGAGAGTACCATGTATTTTGTTCCTATGGCAATGGAGAAAGGATTAGTGGGAAATCCCTGAAAAAGGGGAATGAGAATGGGTTAAGTGTTATACAAACATTGTTACTTTGCTCTGAAATGAGTAGAGCTTGGCTTCTTCTTGCACAGTGTTTGTTCCAGGGTTTCAGTGACCTTTCTTCACTCTGCTTATATACTTCATTGTACAAATATGCATTTGCACAGCATTTGTATTCAGTTTTACACAGCTGTTATGCACATATTTCCTTAAAAAAAAAAAAAGCTTTTTAGAAAACTGTAATTTCATTTGTTCCTCATTGACCCTTACCAGATTACTTTTTCTTAATACTTCATTGAATTTGCATTAGATGATTTAGCTTGCCTTGAGAGCTTATAGTTTAAAGCACATTGGCTGTTCTGTGTTCTATTTTCAAGGTCATTTGGGCTACTTTGCAAATATACTGTATATTACTGTAAATATTGGAAAATGTTGAAAATATAGGTCTATGCTTACTATTTTATTTCAGTTACACAAAGTCAGCTGCTTTGTAAAATTTTAGGTGACCCGAAGTCATATATTTAGAGGTTAGTTATCTTTTCATTCTCTTTTTAATATGCAATGTGATGAGATTGAACTTGACACATATGTTCAATATGCAGCGCACAAAATAAAGAGAATGCCATGGGGCAAACCAGTGAATTATCAGTAAACTACCATGAATGTTCATGTTTTTTGTAATGCTGCCCCTTACATATTTGTAACATGGAATTTCTCACTTTGCAGGCACGGGGAAGTTTATCAGGTGTTCTTTAATAAATGCATTAATATACATTTACTGGAGGACTTCTTTTCAAGGTGAGTATTTCATATTGTGCTAGTATGCAATGCCAGTGCCTTGCAGATGTTTTATTTTTTAGTTTCTTATTTTTTTCCAACAGAACCAGTTTACAACCGCTTAAACCAGTGTTTCTCAGCCGCTCTAGTGCCATGACCCCTTGATAACATTTCCCAAGTTGTGGGGTCCCCTAACAGTAAAAATTTTCATATCTTGGGTTGTCAGCACCCAAGGCAAAACAAGTAATTTGCGTCCCTAACCCTTACATTTGTAAAGTATTAAAACCCCATTTTAGTATGTATTTTAATATGTACCACTCTTTGTTCTCCTTTCTTTCTCTTTTATCTCTCCATCCTAATTTCTTCTTCTTTTCTTTTCCCATCCCTTAATCTAGCCGTCTTTCTTGCTCTTTCTCTTAATCTTTTGCTCCCTTTTTTATTTGTTTTTCCCCCTCTTTTCCTTTCCACGTATTCTCTATTTTTATTCCTTCCCTGACTCCTTGGGGAAATTGGGGTGAGTGGGGGTGGGAGAATTGGGATGAGTGGCAGTGCTGGTGGGAGAGTTGGGATGAGTGGCAATGCTGGTGGGAGAGTTGGGATGAGTGGCAATGCTGGTGGGAGAGTTGGGATGAGTGGCAGTGCTGGTGGGAGAGTTGGGATGAGTGGCAGTGCTGGTGGGAGAGTTGGGATGAGTGGCAATGCTGGTGGGAGAGTTGGGATGAGTGGCAATTCTGATGGAAGAGTTGGAATGAGTGGCAGTGCTGGTGGGAGAGTTGGGATGAGTGGCAATGCTGGTGGGAGAGTCCTGATCAACCAACATAGGTGCTCTTGATCAAGGTAATTTGCTGATATAAGAACTGTAGTGGGGACTTTTAATGGGAACTATAATCACAGGTAGTGTTACATTCCTCACCAGTCAGCTGACCTAGAGTCTCTGCCCCCCCACCCATGTTGTGAACTGAATGGGCAGCTGCAAAGAGGCTGACTGGGCGGCTGTGGGCCCAAGGGACAGCCCTGCTGGGTGGCTGCAAAAGAGGTGCAGGCTTCAGGAACAGCCCAGGATTTGGTGACCCCTGGCAAATCATCATTTGACCCCCGAGGGGGTCCCGACCCCCAGGTTGAGAACCACTGGCTTAAACTAATATACCTGCTAACTTCAAACTCAGAAATAGGGGGCGTCTATTGATACTGGCTACTGGGGGATCTCTTGTTGCCAGCAGGGCTCTTTTGTTACTGGGGCAGATGTATTGTTGCTGGAAAATATATTTTGTTCCTGTGATGGGTCTATTTTTGATGAGGGGGTCTACTGTTGCTGGGAATATTTTTTTGTTGCTGGGGGAAAAGTGTTCTTGTTGGAGGGGGGGGGGGTCTATTATCATTAACTAATTCCATTCAAAAAACTAAACTCCCTCAATGATCCTTGGCTATGAATTCTATAAAATAAGCGGTACTAGAAGGTAGATAGAGGACAAAGACAAGTGACAGTGCTTAGTGATAGGTCAGGGTGAAGAGACTACCTGCACCTGTTTAAAAAACAAAATGTATACTGTAAATCTGAATAAATATCTATATATATACCTGTAACAAATAAATGAATAATCTTCTTGTAGAACCACTCCCATATTAAATGAATGGCCAATACCTAGATAAACTAATGCTCCACCTACAGTGGCTATCTGGACACACAGAAAAAAATATGTCCGTAAAAATGTATTTGAAAAGTTGGCAACCATGGAAGATGCTCAGATGAAAGTTGACTATGTGGTATTAGTGCTAGAAAACATAATTTTGATAAGTCTCCTAATCATATTACCTTGAGAAGTGGCTGGTGAATGCTGGCCAGCCTGTGACTAGAACAGGTGGCAATAAAAATATCTTTCAGCACTCTATTTCATTAGAGTAGATCAATAATCATCTAAACCTCATTCTCATCCCTGTGTCATTTAGTAATGCTGTTTAGTAGAAATGAGAAAACCAAGAGAAGCTGAATGATCATAAAATCCAATTCCTGCATCCTGAACATAATGCACAAACCCCATTAAAGACTAGGGGAGCTGAATCTTGCTATTTATTTCTGGTCTTTTTTAAGGCCATTTTGACTTTTTTAATGCAGCTTAACCACTTCCATACAGGGCATTTTCACCCCCTTCCTGCCCAGACCAATTTTTAGTTTTCAGCGCTGTCGCATTTTGAATGACAATTGCGCAGTCGTGTGACGTCGCTCCCAAACAAAATTGACTACCTTTTTTCCCACAAATAGAGCTTTCTTTTGGTGATATTTGATCACTTCTGCGGTTTTTATTTTTTGCGCTATAAACAAAAGAAGAGCGACAATTTTGAGAAAAAAAACACAATATCTCCTGCTCAGTGAGCAGAGAGGAGCTTGTCAACCGCCAGCTCAGCGGAGATCAACGGACTGATCTCCCACTGAGCTGGCAGACTTCAATACGGAGTCCACCTCCTGTGGAAGGGGCTTAAGACATGTGGAAGATGGTGGAGCTTTTAAGGAGGGAGGGAGAAGATGAGGGCAGTAGAAGGGGGATTGCATGCAAAGGCCAGAGCTGAAAAGGGGTGAAATTGAGATTTGGATTGGGGATGCAGAGGTTAGCAGCTGTGAAAAAGAAGGCAAAGTGCACCCCTGAACTCTGCATGCAGTTGTGTGTGGGAAAGGGTCATGGTTTTGGAGGGTCATGGTTGAGTTCCTGCACCTATTTTCTGAGAAAAAAAGCCTTGTTTAAACCTGCATGTGATTTGCATACCTGTAGGATGTACACCTGCAAAAGTGACCTCATACCAACTTGTTTATTAACAAGCGTTTTGAAAATTACAGGTCTGCTAATGACTGGTGGTATGAAAAACAGCAATTTCTCACAGTTAAAACCTAAGCTGCCTATTTATTGAGAGGCAAAATCAATATTTTTTTTAAAATGTCTAATCCTAATCTTAATGTCAGGGATGAAAAAAATTGGCTAGCACACAAGAGGTTGAAAATATGTTTTTTTCCTAGCTGTTAATGGCAACACCAAGCTTATTTTGATGATCAGAGACAAAGGAAGTCCGAATGGCTGCTACTACTACTGTAGAACTACTGTAGAAACCACCTTTGATTAGAAAATCACCTAGGAAGGTGAAAAGATCAAGGAAATTACAGCGGAGGAGCAGGCTGACTCGCTGCTATTTCCTTGATGTTGTTACCCCGCTTGGTGATTTTACAAATGAAGGTGATTTCTAAAGTAGTACGGACGTCCGCATTTCCTTTCTCATTGCAGTGTGTGACTGGTGGCTCTGGAGTGGTGTTTTCTCTCTTGTTCAACAAGGCACATGCCACAGGCAAGGTAAGATTGCCCTTGAATTAATGGCCCCATTTCTACTCTGGAACAATATCTAAATGTACTGGAACGTAACAATGTTGACACATAACAGAGCAAAGTAAGTTATCTTAACGGCATTAACCACTTCGGGTCCGCGCTATTGACAGAATACGTCAACAGTGCGGACCTGAGGCGCCGGGGTCACGTCTTTGGACGTGATTTACTTGTAATTCCCTGTGGTGCGCGGCGGGGAAAAACAGTCCCGACGCTCACCGAGGATTTGATGCTTGTACCCGGCATCCACGATGTCCGTCAGGTACACGCGATCGTCGGTGACAGAGCAGGGACGTGGAGCTGTGTGTGTAAACACAGAGCTCCACGTCCTGTCAGGGAAAGGAGACAGATGCTGTTTCTCTTGTACATAGGGAGACAGCATCGGTCACCTCCCCCAGTCACCCCCCTCCCCCCACACAGTTAGAACACACCCAGGCAATACATTTAACCCCTTCCTCACCCCCTAGTGTTAACCCCTTCAATGCCAGTCACATTTATACAGTAATTAGTGCATATTTATAGCACTGGTCGCTGTATAAATGTGAATGGCTCCAAAAATGTGTCAAAAGTGTCCGATGTGTCCGCCGCAATATTGCAGTCCCAATAAAAATCGCAGATCGCCGCCATTACTAGTAAAACAACAATATAAAAAAAAATCATTCTGTCCCCTATTTTGTAGGTGCTATGACTTTTGCGCAAAACAGTCACTTATTGTGATTTTTTTTTTTTTTTTTACAAAAATACTTTGAAGAATACGTATCGGCCTTAACTGAGAAAAAAAATATATATAAAAAAAAAAAAAAATTGGGATATTTATTAGGGTTGTCCCGATACCGATACTAGTATCGGTATCGGGACAGATGCCGAGTATTTGCGCTAGTACTTGTACTCGCGCAAATACTCCCGATGCTTAAATAGAATACTTTCCCCCCCCGCCGCCAACGCCGCCGCCGTCGCAAAGCCGCCGCCGCAAACCGCAACTATAATCGCCATTACAGCAGGCATTACAAGTGTTCGTTTGTATACTTGTAATGCCCGCCACGCCATCTATAGACACTCCCCTTCTCTGGATTGGACGGATCTGTCCAATCGCGAGCAAGGAGGAGTGTCTATACACGGATCCGTGTGTATAGACACTCCCCCCTTGCTCGCGATTGGACGGATCCATCCAATCCAGAGAAGGGGAGTGTCACGGTCTATAGATGGCGTGGCTTGTAAAGCCCGCTGTATTTTGCACGGGGATTAACACCGGCAGCAGCAGCGGCGGTGCCAGGTATGAGGGGCATGGCTGCAATATGTGGGGGCACAGGACATGGCTGCAGTATGTGGGGGACATGACATGGCTGCATTTATGGGGGACATGACATGGCTGCAATATGTGGGGGACATGACATGGCTGCATTTATGGGGGACATGACATGGCTGGAATATGTGGGGGACATGACATGGCTGCAATATGTGGGGGACATGACATGGCTGCAATATGTGGGGGACATGACATGGCTGCAATATGTGGGGGACATGACATGGCTGGAATATGTGGGGGACATGACATGGCTGGAATATGTGGGGGACATGACATGGCTGGAATATGTGGGGGACATGACATGGCTGCAATATGTGGGGGGACATGACATGGCTGCAATATGTGGGGGGACATGACTTGGCTGCAATATGTGGGGGACATGACATGGCTGCAATATGTGGGGGACATGACATGGCTGCAATATGTGGGGGACATGACATGGCTGCAATATGTGGGGGACATGACATGGCTGCAATATGTGGGGGGACATGACATGGCTGCAATATGTGGGGGGACATGACATGGCTGCAATATGTGGGGGACATGACATGGCTGCAATATGTGGGGGACATGACATGGCTGCAATATGTGGGGGGACATGACATGGCTGCAATATGTGGGGGGACATGACATGGCTGCAATATGTGGGGGACATGACATGGCTGGAATATGTGGGGGACATGACATGGCTGCAATATGTGGGGGGACATGGCTGCATTTGGGGACACATTAAAAAAAGTATCGGTATTCGGTATCGGCGAGTACATGAAAAAAAGTATCGGTACTTGTACTTGGTCCTAAAAAAGAGGCATCGGGACAACCCTAATATTTATTATCGCAACAAGTAAAAAATATATATATATTTTTAAATTGTCGCTATTTTTTTGTTTATACCGCAAAAAATAAAAACCGCACGGGCGATCAAATACCACCAAAAGAAAGCTCTATTTGTGGGGAAAAAAAGGACGCCAATTTTGTTTGGGTGCCACATCGCACGACCGCGCAATTGTCAGTTAAAGCGACGCAGTGCCGGAAGCTGAAATTTCGCCTGGGCACGAAGGGGGTTTATGTGCCCAGTAAGCAAGTGGTTAAAGAGCACCTTATTACTCCAGGGACCAATCAAAGTTGGTTATTAAAGTTATTAGTAATGCTAATTAACCTAAACTTTACTCCACATGGGTGACTGACTCCTCAATATAGCTCCTCAGCTTGTATTAAAGCATCTGTGTTTTCTTTTTTTAACCACTTAAAGATAGAGCCTTTTTTCGAAATTTGGTGTTTACGAGTTAAAATCAGGGTTTCTTACTAGAAAATTACTTAGAACCCCCGAACATTTTATATATATTTTTTTCTAACACCCTAGAGAATAAAATGACAGTCATTGCAATATTTTCTGTCAAGTGGAAAAGAAGGGGCGCTAACTGCTAATATATTGAGCATAAATTATGCAACATTAAAGTGAGCAATATACAGTATGTGAAAATCGTGCCACAACAGTAAATAAGCAAATAAATAGCAAAACAGTGAATACAATAATGGTGCAAGTAACAATGGACAATTGATGTCTACCCAGAGTCCATCAAAAATTAAGATGTGCAATATTGTGCTGAAAGACAATGTTGATCTTAAGAAGTGTTAAATCTTCCAAATAAAATATTCCACCTTCACCAAAGTGCCACCTCAAGTGGGGATAGATGGCTCCTTACCCGATGGTGTTGACCTATTAATTAAAATATGGTCAAATGAGCTCGAAAGTCAGCTGCTATCCGTGGGGGACTCGATTTCAAACCCAGTTGTTAACAGATTTCATAGAAGGAGAGAAACAGCTTCCATAGTATAAAACCTTTTATTATAGTAAAAATGCTATAGATACAGTGCCAAGTGGCCTCTTACTTGGAGTGGTGCCCGTATTCCCAGCACTGAGGCTGTAGATGTGTAGGGATATGGAGAGAGATGGTGAGGTAAACTGGTGAAGCCGGCGTGCGTTCCACCGCCGTCAGCTTGAGAACCAGGAAACCGGAAGTAAGCTAGTAGTGCGTGCCCAGGTACCGCCTCGACGTACGTTTCGTTGTTGTCGTCATTACGCTTCCTGATGACGACAACAACGAAACGTACGTCGAGGCGGTACCTGGGCATGCACTACTAGCTTACTTCCGGTTTCCTGGTTCTCAAGCTGACGGCGGTGGAACGCACACCGGCTTCACCAGTTTACCTCACCATCTCTCTCCATATCCCTACACATCTACAGCCTCAGTGCCGGGAATACGGGCACCACTCCAAGTAAGAGGCCACTTGGCACTGTATCTATAGCATTTTTACTATAATAAAAGGTTTTATACTATGGAAGCTGTTTCTCTCCTTCTATGAAATCTGTTAACAACTGGGTTTGAAATCGAGTCCCCCACGGATAGCAGCTGACTTTCGAGCTCATTTGACCTTATTTTAATTAATAGGTCAACACCATCGGGTAAGGAGCCATCTATCCCCACTTGAGGTGGCACTTTGGTGAAGGTGGAATATTTTATTTGGAAGATTTAACACAGAGCACTTCTTAAGATCAACATTGTCTTTCAGCACAATATTGCACATCTTAATTTTTGATGGACTCTGGGTAGACATCAATTGTCCACTGTTACTTGCACCATTATTGTATTCACTGTTTTGCTATTTATTTGCTTATTTACTGTTGTGGCACGATTTTCACATATATTGCTCACTTTAATGTTGCATAATTTATGCTCAATATATTAGCAGTTAGCGCCCCTTCTTTTCCACTTGTTCATACGTATAATTCAGTACTCTGTATTATTTAGGGAGCAGCTCTTAGTTTACTTTTTTATTATTTCCCCCCCCCCCATTGTATTTTGGCGCGAGATTCCCCCAATTTTTTCCAATATTGTCTGTCACACCGTACTTGCGCAACAGATTTACAAGCGCACATTTTTTGGGAAGAATACACTTTTTTGAATTAAAAACATAAGGCAACAGTAAAGTTATCCCATTTGTTTATGTTTTGCGAAAGATAATGTTAGGCCAAGTAAATTGATACCCAACATGTCACTCTTCAAAATTGTACCGGTTCCAGGAATAACGACAAACTTTTTCCCCTAAAAATCTCCATAGGTGATGTTTAAAAACAGGTTGCATGTTTTGAGTTATAGAGGAGCTCTAGGGCTAGAATTATTGTTCTCACTCCAACAATCGCGGTGATACCTCAAATGAGATGTTTGAACACTGTTTTTTTATTTTTCTTATTTATTTTACAGTTGTTTAAAAAAAAATTGTGTCACTTTTATTCCTATTACTGTATTAATGTAAACATCCCTTGTGATAGAAAAAAAGCATGACAGGACCTCTTAAATATGAGATCTGGGGTAAAAAATTCTATAAAAAAGAAAAAATATGTTGTTTGAAAAAAAAATAAAAAAAAACGTCCTTTAAGAGCTATGGGTGAAAGTGATGGTATCTTCCCCTCACTCAGCTCCATACCACAGACAAAGAAAGATCTGATCGCCTCCGCCGCTACCGTTGGCTCCGGAGGGCACCAGAGCATGGCGGGGGGCCCTTTCCCGCCATCGATAAAAGTGATCTTGCGGCGAATCCGCTGCATTGATTACTTTTATCTGAAAGCTGACTGCCTGCTGAAGAAGAGTATACTGGGGTTATGGCAGCTAATTGGTGCCATGAAGACGATATTTTTCTTCAAACAGCCCAACATATAACAACAGCGAGCAATCGGCAAATGGTTAAATAACAAACATGCTCTGTGCAACTATTTTGCACTGAGCAGCCCTGATCCTACTCTTCTCAGGTCTCTTATTGGTGCTCCTGGCTCCTCCCCCCTGCCGAGTGCCCTCATAGCAAGCTGCTTTCTATTGGGGCTCTCGTGCAGGCTCGCTCTTGAGCCTCTCTGTCTGTTGTTGTAAGGAAATAGTAAAGTAAAAATAACTTAAGGCTGGGTTCACACTATTGCAAATTGGATGTGGGCATCCAATTCACATGACAGGAGACTGTGACTGGCTCCCAATGGAGCCAGTTCACACATCTCCAGGGTGGTCACGGAGCGCACAGCAGAAGAGTCCTACGTGTCTTTGGCTCTGTTTCAGGTCCAAATTCACCCCAAAATTCGAACCTAATTCAGACCTGAAATGTTGTGAACAGGCACACACCAGACCCCCTGCTCTGCCCTTCGTGGCCGCACATAGTGTGAACCCAGCCTAAAGCTATAGAACCACTTTAACCACTTAAGGACTGCCTCCTGCACATATACGTGGGCAGAATGGCACGGCTGGGCACATCCACGTATATTTACGTTGGTACTAGTACCCAGCAGTGAGTCACGGGCGCGCACCCGCGGCACGCTCCCCTGACCCGGTCCGAAGCTCCGGGACCACGGGCTCGCGGAACCGATCGCCGCTGGAGTGTGGCGATCGGTCCACGGAGCTGAAGAACGGGGAGAGCTGTGTGTAAACACGGCTCCCCCGTGCTCACTGTGGCGGCAGCATCGATCGCGTCATCCCTTTTATAGGGGGGATGCGATCGATGCCGTCACACCTACAGCCACACCCCCCTACAGTTATTAACACACACAGGGAACACATAACCCCTACAACGCCCCCTTGTGGTTAACTCCCAAACTGCAACTGTCATTTTCACAGTAAACAATGCAATTTAAATGCATTTTTTGCTGTGAAAATGACAATTGTCCCAAAAATGTGTCAAAATTGTCCGAAGTGTCTGCCATAATGTCGCAGTCACATAAAAAATTGCTGATTGCCGCCATTAGTAGTAAAAACAATACAAATAATAAAAATGCAATAAAACTATCCCTTATTTTGTAAACGCTAGAAATTTTGCGAAAGCCAACCGATAAACGTTTAATGTTTTTTTTTTTTTTTTTACCAAAAATAGGTAGAAGAATACGTATCGGCCTAAACTGAGGAAAAAAAAATTTATATATATTTTGGGGGGATATTTATTATAGCAAAAAGTAAAAAATATTGCATTATATTTTTTCAAAATTGTTGCTCTATTTTTGTTTATAGCGCAAAAAATAAAAACCGCAGAGGTGATCAAATACCACCAAAAGAAAGCTCTATTTGTGGGGAAAAAAGGACACCAATTTTGTTTGGGAGTCACGTCACACGACCGCGCAATTGTCAGTTAAAACGACACAGTGCCGAATCACAAAAAGGGGCAAGGTCCTTTAGCAGCATTTTGGTCCTGGTCTTAAGTGGTTAAGTTCCTAAATGCTCTCACAATGTTTGCGTGTAATTTCTTATGAGTCCCCTTTAGTATGCCTTACCCTGCTTCTTGCTGGCTATTATTTGTCACCTGGCTTTTGAGTCACCAATCTTAGCTTTTTTTTATGTTTATTTAAATAAAAAAATATTACAAATTCACAAAAATATAAAAAAGGACATAGAACAGGTGTCATTAGGACCATATACATTCATTCTATGATGTATTGCCTACATTTTAATTGAGATATGCAGCAATTTATATATATATATATCTAAGAAGCAGAAATAACAAAACTAAAATCACATTTATTTGTTTAAAAGTATTTGTCTTCATTGAAAATGTTCCACTATGTCAAGTATGTCAATCAATATCTTAACATTTCTAAATGGCAATTATTGGAGAACATCTAAATTTCCTTACATTAAGGAAACTGATGTTGCAGCAAAATTAGATGAAATATATTGAAGGTCTGTAAAAATGTCTTCCTGGTTTTATGTATCTTCTTGCTTTTAAAGCTCTTGTTTTGTGAGTGCCTGCCTGTTTTTCCGTTCTGTGTTGGGAGGATCAAATGTCTCTCTGCTTATGAATCTTTTCACTTGTGTCTCCTATTGTATGGTTTTCCCACTCTCTTATCCTGGTTGTTTTATGTTTGTGAGCATGTTATACATTTTAACTATAGTTCTATAGTGCTTGTATATCTTTGATTGATTGTCTTTACCTGTTCTCTCCCATTGCATTTCCTAAGGCCGCATACACACGATCGGTCAAAACCGATGAAAACGGACTGAAGGTCTGTTTCATCGGTCCAAACCGATCGTGTGTGGGCCCCATCGGTCAAAAAAAATAGAACTTGCTTTTAAATTTAACCGATGGACGCCTAACCGATAGGTCAAAACTGATTGTTGGCATGCAAAAGCATCGGTTAAAAAGCTGCGCATGCTCAGAATCAAGTCGACGCATGCTTGGAAGCATTGAACTTCATTTTTTTCAGCACGCCATTGTGTTTTACGTCACCACGTTCTGACACGATCGTTTTTTTAACCGATGGTGTGTAGGCACATCAGACCATCTGTCAGCTTCATCGGTTAACTGATGAAAACGGTCTCATCGGATGGACTGATCGTGTGTACGCGGCCAAAAGTTCTGTTATCCTGAGAGCACCACTTTTACTTCCTGCCCTACCATATGTGTAAGGAAATTGGGAGATTATTTTGCAAAAGCAGTGCCAATTTAGTGTGAAATTAAGAAAGGTCTTCAGAACTTAAAGGAACACTAAAGGCAGAATTTTTTTTCTGGTAAAATAACAAACATGTTATACTTACCTCCACTATGCAGCTCGCTTTGCACAGGGTGTCCCCGAACTCGGTCTTCTGGGGTCACTCGGCGACTGTCTCGGCTCCTCCTCACAAGAGCTTTCCACCTTCATGGAATCTCCCTCGCATGGTGGAAAGCTCTTGCGAGCGTGCTCCCGTGTCAGAGGCGGCCATTGCCACTGACTGTATCACTCGGCCCCGGCGCGCAGCGTCATTGGATGTGATTGACAGCAGCACCAGCCTATGGCTGCACTGCTATCAATCCATCCAACCTAGCCAATCAACGGCCAGGCTGGGAACCGAACAGGATGACGGGCACGAAAACGGGACTTTCGAGGGGTGAGGTAAGTAAAACGGGAGCTCAGGGGGGGGGGGCTTTGCTGTCAGATTGTTTTTCACCTTAATGCATAGGATGCATTAAGGTGAAAAAACATTTACCTTTAAAACCCCTTTAATATTAAATGGATGTTACAACATGGGAGGACAATCAGAACATCAAGAAGGATGCTGTTCCATCTTTCCTATCCTAGATACAGTATGAGTGATGTTGTCAGAGATGTAACAAAAATCAAAGTGACCCATGGCTAATATTAATGTGATTCCAGATATGAAACCAGACACTGATCAGAGGGGAAAGGGTTGGTATTTAAAGCGTGACTAAACTCTCTCAATATGCAGGACAATATTTAATCCTTATGCTGCTAGCATTAGTAAATAGATAGGAAGGCATATTATATTTACTTATTTTAAACTTTGCTCCATATTTCTTCTGTTACTTTCTGGTTTCTATATAGAAAAGAATATTGCGCAAACCTTAAACATATTATTAGATAATCATACAAAACACATAACCATGTGAGTGAATCAATCAAAGTCAGGGGTGTCCAAACTTTTTTTGAAAGAGTGCCAGAGTTGAACATGCATGAGGTCGACCATTTTGCCTGACATTCTTTGCACCATTAAAATTCGGTCTAAGTGTGTTTGCCCGAGCACAAATACACTACCCAACAATAATTCTCTTGCCTTTATGGGTGTGTGTGGTATAGAGATGAGCTTGGGCATGTTATTTGGCTATACCATATTAACTGGTGTATGACACGCATCACTTTTAGAGCGAATTTTCAGGTTTTTTGTTTTTAAATAAAGAACCGTGAAGCAAAATAAGGGTCAGTGCCCATGGATGCAGCCTAATCAGTGCCCATATGCAGACCCACCGTTGCCGTGAATGCAGACCCACCATTGCCATGAATGCAGACCCACCGTTGCCGTGAATGCAGACCCACCGTTGCCGTGAATGCAGACCCACCGTTGCCGTGAATGCAGACCCACCGTTGCCGTGAATGCAGACCCACCGTTGCCGTGAATGCAGCCTTACCGTTGCCATGCCTTACCATTGCCAGGAATGCAGCACCCCCATTGCCGTCAGAGTAGCCTGAATAATGCCCATCTGCAACCTCAGATGGAACAGGGAGGGGGCAGCGCTACAGATTACATACAGAAGAATCTGGTTTCTTGG
This sequence comes from Rana kukunoris, assembly GCA_029574335.1. Taxonomy (NCBI): domain Eukaryota; kingdom Metazoa; phylum Chordata; class Amphibia; order Anura; family Ranidae; genus Rana; species Rana kukunoris. The sequence continues at coordinate 68,838,324 of CM056058.1, read as the reverse complement.
TGGCCTCTGTACACTACCCTACCTACTACTGACCTCTGTACACTGTATTATACATTAATTCTGCTATTCAAAGGTGTTACTGGCCAGATGACCAGGTAAAAATAAAGGAATAAAGCATCAAAAGAAAAAAGAAAACAAATGTAGCCACCACATCTGAAGTTAAACTTTAGCTTTCTGTCATTTTAACTGGTTCCCGCCTTGCGTATAGCTTAATGACGCTGGTGGGAACCTCTCATCGATCTGGGCAGACATAATATGACGTCCTCCCAGATCGCTACCAGCCATCCATTGTATACAATTGTGTTGCTAGCTGTGATTGGTCAGTATGATCACATGGTATAAACTGGGCCAATCCCAGCCCATCTGTACCATGTAATTAGCTCTGACCAATCATAGCTAATCACAACAAAAGAAACTGAATGAACTGATTTAATTCAGTAAAAATGCTTGCATATAGCAATGTAATGCACTGCTATATTCAAACATAATGTGTAAAAAAATACTAATCACTCTCCCTGTTACTATGGTAACATTATATTGTTCTGGTCAAAGTGTGTTTTTTCGTACTGTCACCAGTCAGTGTCTCTGATCACCACCACACACACCTGTTATATTATAATGCTGTACTGCACTGGTGACAGTAAAAATGGATTGTCTACATTCGAAAAAAAGTGGTAATTTGGGGGGTATTTCTACTGTCCTGACATTTTTGGGCGATTTTTATATATATACTATAGTTTGTGGACTATATCTTTCCTACAAACTAAATAATATAGACTGATTTGGGTTATGGAATGCTAGTAATAATTCAACACTTAAATACTTAAATTAAATAATTTAAATAAATAAAATACCAATATGTGGAAGTTAAAGGCCGCAGCCTTTATTATAGGTATCAATAAAATATTTTCAACTGTAAATATATCATAAATATAATAAATACTTGTCTTCAATAAATTCCAAGACAATACAAATCTGGCTTAGCTATTAAAGCTCAAACCACAATACTATCACACTAAAGTCCCTTTTCAAAGAAAAGGACAAAACCTCATAACTTAGCGGCGACAGGGAGGGAGGGAGGAATGTTGCTTCTTCAGATGTTAATAAACGGCTGTTACAACTGATGCATTTTCTTTCTTGTATAGGTCTGGATTCCTGCTGATTGGACCGTTAATATTGCCAATAACAGTAAGTATATTTCAAATTTTTTATGCGAATTTGTTACCATATGCCAGCATTCCATGTGTGTTGGGCGGGGACATTTCATGTCCCTCCCTTTACATTTATGGAATGCTAGTCATAATTCAACACCTAAATACTCAAATTAAATAATTTAAATAAATAAAATACCAATATGTGGATGCTCAAAAAATAATTTTTATATTAGAAATAACATCCAGTGTCTTGTGACGACCCATACCATTCCCAGCCAAATGTAAAATAATATCAGGTACCGGCCATTTTAGAGAAAGGAACAAGAGAATTCTGCGTAAATTAAACCAGGATAACCCTCTATGTCCATACCAATATAATTTTACATCACAAGGTGACAAAGTAATATTGGTATCATAACATCTGAAGTCAGCTCTCTTATGGGCCCAATAAATAAAAGAATGGCCGATGATACAGGTGACAATCGGAGAATCTGAAATTAAACAGAATTATTAGCACGAATGTAAGTACTGTAAGGCCGCGTACACACGATCAAACATATCTGCTGAAATGGTTTGATCGTATGTACACACATCAAACCAAAACATCCCAGGAGATATGTCCGATGAAAACGGTCCGATGGACCGTTTTCATCGGATATATCTCCTCGTGTGTACGCGGCCTAACAGTTGGAGGACCATCTACCAATATTCTTAATAGCAGATACATCAAGACCTAAACTAGCAGAATATATGGGTAGGTGTCGCAACCGCAAATGATTTAAGTACTTCTTCAAAACAGAATTAAACTGAAAACTAGTTTAACCACTTAAGACTCAGACCAAAATGCAGGTAAATGACCAGGCCCCTTTTTTTGCGATTCGGCACTGCGTCGCTTTAACTGACAATTGCGCGCTCGTGCGACGTGGCTCCCAAACAAAATTTGCGTCCTTTTCTTCCCACAAATAGAGCTTTCTTTTGGTGGTATTTGATCGCCTCTGCGATTTTTATTTTTTGCGCTATATACAAAAATAGAGCGACATTTTTGAAAAAAAATCAATATTTTTTACTTTTTGTTATAAGAAAAATCAAATAAACTAAATTTTAGTCAAACATTTAGGCCAAACTTTATTAAGCCACATGTCTTTAGTAAAAAAAAATCGCAATAAAAAAAATAGCTACCTAGCGGGAACAGCAACACTAATACAGCGATCAGAAAAATTATCGCTTAGTGACGCTGGCAATAGGGAGTGAAAGGGTTAACTAGGGCAGTGATCAAGGGGTTAAAACTTTATTAGGGGGGGTACGGGGGCTACCCTGAACCTAACACTAACTGACTGTCACACTAACACTAAATACAGTAATCATACATGTATGATTACTGCAGCCCTCAAAATTTCCACTCGCCTACTAGCATTTGGCGAGTGGATTTAAGCTGGGGGCGAGTGATGACAGGGCTGCATGACCAATCTCCCTCCAATCTGTGCCTACACTTAGAGTCCCGATGAGATTGGCGGCTGAAGAGGAAAGGTGCATGCTCGGGAAAAGTAGTCTGGTGAGCCGCGCACAGGCAGAGAAGTACACAGGTGCTCTTCTTACAATTCTTATTAGGCCATGGGACCTAACAGTATGACCTTTCTGAGCCTGCCCCCCTCCCCCCGACCAATGTAGCTGGAGAGCAGAATGAGTGAGGTGGAGGATTGCGAAAATTACCACTCCGGTGCAGCGCTCACTGAAAGTTGAAAATGAAAAGAAATTGAGGGCGCTATTAAGTGAATATAGTATAGACTAAGTGAGTCACCTGTCTATAGTGAAATGAAGTAAGTGTACTTTGTGTGCGACTTGAACCTGGTAAGGTGGTAAATATATACGAATGGAAAAATTTGGAGTAAAGATCCTAGATTAGATAACAAGTGATAATTAGAATAATCACCAGCCTATATATACAATAGACAAAAAAATATATATATATATATATATAATATCTTCATGCAATACATTGAATGATCACCAGTGTAGAGGATTAATAGCTGGGTAAAAAATGAATAAAACCTGAATATGTCAGAATTATATCACAATCAACCAGGCAGCGCTGGACATATGCAACATTTAAACTTTAAACAAATAAATATACAAATATTGAATATTGTCCTTGGAATAGAAAAGTTCTTAAATGAAGAATGGCAGTCTTTAATGCAAATATTGGACTGAACAATCCTTATTCAAACAAAGTCCACTATAGCCCAAGATGATAGGTTTGGAAAGACACCGCTTCACGTCTGTGCTCATAGAAGAAAGAGGGGGGTGTGTGAGAAAAGAGAACCCCCTCTTGAGTAGCCTCTTACCGCAAAGAAAATTTATATCGGCGTGTCACAGGTGCAATCTCAGCCTCAATCACTGCTCAGCGTCTCTGAATGGCTCAGGGTTCATACATGAAAAAGATGGTAGGAAACAGACACATAGCGTGATCCTGCTTAAAAATCTTTAATCGCCCAATAAAAACGTCATCCAATACACTCACATGTATAAAACTTTAAAATGGCATATCTCACTGATTTACCCAAATCAGGTCAGGTTAACCACATCACCAAATGCTCGTTGCTGGTCAAGCTGCGAGGAGGGGAGTGATCTCTAATGCCGACTGACAATCAGACTGCTTCACTTGGTTCAGCCCTTTCTTTCAAAAGCGCTTGTATTGTGTTTTTGCATGGGGGGTTTGCTTTAATACAACTGTTTGATTATAGTGTAGAGGATTGCTCACTCTAGGTGAGACATATAGTGCAATTGGAAATACAGTGCAGTAATATTCTCTATGGTGCAAAGTCCCATGAAAACCACAACTATTTAGCAGTTGACAATTGTTGAAAGCTGACTCATGGATGTGTCTGATTCCTCCACCATTAAAATAAGGACTCCACCCAAAGTGCTGGGGAGATACTAAGCGCTTACCACAAGAAGAGACCTCTTAATTAAAAGTAGGTCAAGAAAGCAGGACAGGATGAGTGCCTGTTTCACTGGGGGCGTAGCTGGATCTCGATGGGAGCCGTATTAATGACCGTGGAGCTCACAGAGTAATGAAGGCAGATAGGAAAAAATCATAGTGCATTACCTTTATTAAAACTTTAAAAATCACACATACAGCCAAATGGCCTCTTACTATGGCAAGTGCCTGCCTGGCACTAGTACTGTAGCGTATCGGATACTCTCCGGAGGAAGGATCTCGCCAGGTCACTTAGTGCGGCTGGATGCCAGAAATTTGGGAGGCGCGGATAGTCTGATGCGGGAGAGAGAGCCAGATGTCGCCGCCGACATATGTTTCGTACTTAGTACGCCATCAGGGGGCTGATGACGTACTAAGTACTAAACATGTGTCGGCAGACAGTTCTAGTGCCCTGTCCCTCTGGTCTGCCCCCAGAGCCCTGTCCCTCTGATCTGCCCCCAGTGCCCTGTCCCTCTGGTCTGCCCCCAGTGCCCTGTCCCTCTGGTCTGCCCCCAATTGCCCTGCCCCAATTTGTTAAAGTTTTTGTTGGTAATATTTAATTTTGCAACTTGATTCTGCATAAAACATTTAACAGTGTCATTCCATGAGATAATCTACGAGGGCGTGTTTACGGGTGCAATTAGGCTCAGGGCAGTGTATGAATTAAGTGGGGAAACTGGTGGCGAGTAACTCTTGAGGCCTGGCTGGTAGCTCAGGACTTGAAATTTTGAGCCCTGATTACTGCATTCAGTGACACTGTGACAGGGGGAGGGGGGGTGATCGCAAGGGGTTATGTGTAGTGTGTGTCAGTGTAGTGTTGTGCAGACTTACTGTGAGATGTGATCTCTCCTCAGTGGCGGTTGAAAAAAAAACGCCGAGAGCAGAGATCACATCACTTCCCCCTTCCTGTGTATACACAGGAGGAGGAAGTGCAGAGCAGGGGAGCGCGCGTATTGGCTGGGAGCGATCCGGAGGGGGCGGACAAAAACGAATAGCCGCCCCCTCGTCTCGGATCGCTCGTACAGCCACGGGGACCGCCGCGTGTACCGGGGGGGTCCCGATCGGACCCCCGACCCACGTCAAGGCAGCAATGTATATATACGTTGATGTGCCTGCCTGTGCCATTCTGCCGACGTAAATGTACATGCGGCGGTCCATAAGGGGTTAAAGGGGTAGAATCAACATGAAGAAGGAACTGAGAACTACCAGTAGGATGTAGAAGTAAATAATGTTGCACTAAAGCAACAGCACAAACTGAATCATTAAAATGTTTGTGTACAGTGATCCATCGACCCCGACCAAATTGATCGGTCTTGCTCCTCTGTAAAAACAAACGAAGGACTCCTGGCTGTAGAAATACGGCAGAAGACGGTAGACCTAAGCCAGAGTATTTATTATTAGGCACTAATTCAGATATTCTAAAAGCGTCGTAAAAACAGAGGCAAAAAGCAATCCGAAATAGCAATGCTTCAAAAGAAAAGAAACAAACAGCATCAGTAGCAGTACACAATTGATTTAAAAATTCGAAAGTAATAGGCAACTTCTTATTCATCAAGACATGTTGTTTACAATAACCTTTCAAAGCAAGCTTAACAGCAAAGAAACTAGAGCAAGGAGCTTCACCATTCAATTTCTTAAAAAAGGACACCCCGGCTAAAAATGTTGCAATCCTAGAATAAGAATAACCTTTTCCCATTAACACATCCAGAAAAGGTCAAACCAATTCTTTAGGGTCACGTGTGATAGACAAATCCAAAGAGCCTAAAAAATAATTCCATAAGTCCCACGCAGCTACATAACTTGTTCGCGTGGACAGAGACAAAGAATTACACAAGGCAGTCAATACAGGGCTCAAATTATGGACCACAGATGTGGAGGACAAAAAAGCCCAATCCTGTCTGCATCTGGAACCAATTCCCGAAATTTCTGCTGTTGGCGAGACAAAGAATCAGCGATGGAATTACTAAAACCTGGTATGTATTTTGCCTTCAACCAAACCTTCAGTCGTAGAGACTGAAAAACTAAAAAAACAAAGAAAGGAAATGACAGGAATAGATTTTGAAACCAAACAGTTGATCGCAAAGACCACACCTTTGTTATCCGAATGCAACAGAGTTCTCCTATTCTTGAATTGATCACCCCACAACTCAAGGGCCACTACTACGGAAAATAATTCCAGAAGCACAATGTTGGAAACCAACCCCTGCTCAACCCAGGAGGAAGGCTATATACCAGCAGACCAATGACCCTGCCAAAAGGCACCATATCCAGAAGAGCCAGCAGAATCAGTATATAAATTCAAAGCAAAAGAAGAACAAAAGGGAGATTGCCAAAGAGCACAACCATTAAAATAAACCAAAAACGAACGCCATACTATTAAATCATCACGAATATCAGATTTGATTTTAACAAAATGTCTAGGAGACTTAACACCAGAGATAGCTCTGTAAAGGCGCCTAGAAAAAATCCTGCCCATAGGTATAATCCTGGATGCGAACGCCAACAAATCCAACAAAGACTGAATCGTCCTCAACTTAACTTTTTCTTTTGAAAGAATAACACCCAACAACAACCTGATCTTCACAATCGTTTCCCCAGAAAGCTGAGATTTCCCCAGAAAGCTGAGATTCCGCGTCAATCTGTATACCTAAAAAATCCAAACACGTGGTCGAAGAAACAGACTTCTCAGGGGCCAAAGGGACCCCAAAAGCTGCACAAATCATTTTAAATTCCCAAAAAATATACAAACACTCCAATGAGTCAGCCAACAAAAAACATCAAGATAATGAATACAGCGATTAGAGCCCGAACGATGACAAATAACCCAATTGAGAAAAGTAGAAAAAAAATCTAAATAAAAACATGAGCCCATTGGCAAACATTTATCAAAGTACAATTTTCCTTTAAAAAAGAGACAAAAATAATTGAAAGCCGACGGCGGTATAGGTAATAACCTAAAGGCCGACTTAATGTCAGCTTTTGCCAACAACTCACATTCACCTGCAGAGCTAATCAAATCCAAAGCATCTTCAAAAGAAGAATAAGAAACTGAACAAAGATCAGAATTTATACCATCATTTAAAGAAAAAACAAAAGGAAAAGACAGATGATGTATAAGTCTGAAAGAACCAGGCTCTTTTTTGGGAACAACACCTAGCGAAGATACGCTAAAATTAGGAAACGGCGGCATATCAAAAGGACCAGCAACCCTACCATCTTCAATTTATTTAACAATTTTCTTTCTCACAACATCCCTATGCACATTAACAGAAGCCAAATTATCAAATACAACACAACCAGAGCCAGAAAATGGAGGCAAAAGGAAACAAGAACTAAAACCCTCAAATAACATGTCTGCACTCCTGCGATCCGGGTACCGAAGAAGCCATGGCAACATGCTTTCCAGTTTCACTGGAGAAACCGCTTTTAAGAAATGTTTCCCTGGAAAGAGGAACCTGATGTCCCATTTTTTTAAAGCAGCAAACAGCTGGAATGCATTCCAGCACAATGGGCACATTTGTGCTTGTAGCTGCAGTTAGCAAGCCATTTACACTGACCCTCATTGTAATTAAAACAAAGTCCTTTAAGATAAGGTCCAGAAGTAGGCATGGCAGATGTAACAACCTGTGTCTGAGGTAAAAGCAAGTTCAGCCAAAGGCCTTCATACCCCATCTTAAGTTTTTGCCTAAAGGATTCATCATAAAAGAACCAAAACAAGCCAGGAAAGTTCTTGTATGCTTCCAATATTATCTATACGTGCTGGAAAAGACTAATGCAGAGTTCTGGACGACGTTCTCCCAAAATACTAGCATATATACTAAATGCCTGAAGCCAATTATTAAAACTACGAGAAACAATCTTACGTCTATCATCAAATTTCTCATCAATATCTTTCTTCAACCTATTATCTTTCATAGAACTGAGCAAGGAGAGTAAATCAACATATTGTCCCTTCCATATTTTTTCCTTAATTGCTAAACTCAAATGGAACCCTAAAGGCGATAGCTCGCATGAAAGCACCTCCTTCAAACAAGATTCTGGCACATTAGAAGAGGGTGTCTCAATAGGCAACGCCTGCAGCCCAGGAGAAGAAATTGCCACATTATGAACTACAGGAGAAACCTTAGTATTAGTCAAATTATCCCTCCAAACAGAAGTAAGCCCAGACTGGTCATCATGTAAACAGTCAATGCGGGAGAAACAGGCAATAATTTAGAAAACAAATTATTAATCGACAAAGCAAACTCTCTTAACATAGAGGCATTAGCATGCTCACCTCTAGGAAATCCAGGCTGAGTAGCAGGGATGCTGGAAACAGGATCAGCAACCACGGACAAAGCTGCAGCAGTTTCAGTTTGTGCATGTCCAGTTGCCTTGGAAATGACATTAACAGCCGGCTTGTTCACTAATGGAAACTTGGCAACAGAAGGGTTAATATGGGAAGCATCATTAACCGAGAGTTGAAAACATTCAATGTCATGTCTATCATCAAAACGATTGGTAGCAGATATCTGTGTCTGTATCGATTGTCTATCATTGGAAGGCAGCAGATTACCCGTTTGTTTGATAGTTTTCTTCTTTTTCCCCTATTAGGATCCTTATGCGACAGCGGGGATTCAAACCTCCTGGGTCTCTTGTGCGTCCTCTTCAACTTAGCCTCAGGGCCGACTGCGCATGCGCTGTCTCCAGAGATAGAATAGCTACCGACGTCACGGCAAACATCAAATGACGCGGATTGCGTCATGGGGTCAACAGGAGGGGGCCAACGAGAAAAGGAGGAAGCCTGGTCAAAGTGAGCGTCCAGAGGAAGTGACGACAACGGAGCCACATCAACATGGAGGAGACCATGAGAAGGAACTGGAGGAGCGGACGTGGACGGGACAGGAGGAACCAAAGTGTATGGAACAGGAGAAAGCGGAAGGAGGCAAGGAAAGGCACAATTGAATCCAGCGCTTGCCATCCTCAGTACAGGCCGGCTCCAGAACCTGGCGCAGTAAGGACTTCATAACAGCAATGTTGCTTCTTCAGATGTTCCTAAACAGCTGTTACAACTGATGCATTTTCTTTCTTTTATAGGTCTGGATTCCTGCTGATTGGACCGTTAATATCACCAATATAACAGTAAATATATTTCAAAACTTTTATGCAAATTTGTTACCATATGCCAGCATTCCATGTGTGTTGGGCGGGGACATTTCATGCCCCTCCCTTTACATTTATTTTCACCAAAGAAATGTGGCAGAATACATGCTGGCCTAAAATTATGAAGAACAATAATATATTTGCAAAATGTTATAACGGAAGCAAATATATTGTTTTTTTTCTATTTTTATTAAGCAAAATATAAAAAACATAGTGGTGATTAAATACCATCAAAATGAAAAAAAAAATGTAGTTTGGGTACAGTGTTGCATGACCACACAATTGTCATTTAAAGTGTGACAGCGCTGAAAAATAAAAATTGTCCTGGGCAGAAAGGGAGTTAAAGTGCCCTGTATTGAAGTGATAAAAAAAGATAAGTCTAAATGAACTATTACCTCCAATAACAGATGGACCTGGAAAAACAAAAAACTGCGTTAATATCTGAAAATAAGAAATATTAAAACTGAGGCAGCAGCTGGCTTGTGATACACAAGACAACATAAACAAAAAAGCAAAGCCGCGCCACACAATAAAACAATAACATTGATTTTGGCAAGATAAATGTGAATCAAGTCCTTGGAGCATATAAAATTCAGCATGAATCTCCTTTAGGTCAGTTCATACACAACAATCCTGGAATTGCACACCACCACAGTGACAGATATATATTAATGTGATCCCTTCACCGGTAATGTTTGGCCGCTTACCAGAGGGCAAGCACAATGCACAATGGGCTATAGCCCAGCCGCGGCCTTTGAATTCCTGGGAACGATGAGGGAAGGAAAGTTCCAGCAGATCACGTAGGGAGCAGGCTCATATTCATCCAATGATGTAAATGAAAGAGAAGATGCACCATAGCATAATTCAGTTTAGCAAGAAAGCAGCTTATTTAAAACACATTATACTTACAAAACGACAGAATAAAAACAGCATAAACGAAAGTGCCGGCTGGCAGATACTAAGGAGCCCTTCCTCCTTGCGTGGTGATGTCACTGCGCGTCCTCCCAGACGCGTTTCGTCATCAAACAGGCATTCTCAATGGGGTAGGACCTGCTGTGTGCTTTGTATTAAAGGGGTTGTAAAGGAAAACATTTTTTTTCATAATAAGCATCTTTACCTGCAGACATTCTTCTTTTCACTTCCTCATTGTTCGTTTTTGCTCAGAAGTTGCTCTATTTCTTCTCTCTTCTGTTCATTTCCTGCTTTTCTGCTTTTCTGATTTTACTGACCACCGTGAAGGGAGGCTTTACTACGGTGGTCAGTAACGTGCTCGCCACCTCCTGGGAACTACATCTGTGTGGCAGGACACTCGCTACGTGTTAGACTTCAAGGAGGTATGAATTACTGGGCTTGCCACAATTCATACTGGGAAATGTAGTTCTTACATGAACGAGAGCTGCAAACCAGGAAGTGAATGGGAGAACAGAAACTAGAACACCAGAGGTGATATAGATGAAGGAATTTAATAGGTATTTACTTTTTTTTTTTTTTTTTTTTAACAGAATCATTACACTATTCTGTCTGTCTACCTTGCAGACATTCATTTTAGGCAAAAAAGAAAAATCCTTTACAACTCCTTTAACTGTGTGTAGCATTAACTGCAAACAGTATACAGCACTGTGTTCTAGCAGTGTAATGGAGACTTCCCATCCTGTTTCCTCACCAAAACTGATTCAGGTCAAGCACTGCTCAGGCATTCAAAGGAAGCTTTGTATTATGGTGGAGGAGGAGATCATGACATATTTAACCTGCCTCTCCAACTCACCTTGCACTTATTCAGAAAGTACAAAGCTTCTTATGACTGGGAAGCACTGAGCCATACTCACTTTTGTTCTAGAAATGGGACCAGAAGTCCCCATAGCTCTGCAGGAACACAGCAGATGCTACATACATTTTGTACAGCCCACAAAGCGGGCATATCTGTTAGTGAAGGTAATAGCTAATTTGGACCAGCCTGGTTCAAATGAACTATTTTAAAGAGACAGTGGAGTTCAGCTTTAAGGATTGATAACCTCTAAAATACTAGATTTTTGTGGATTAAAAAGCATTATATGATTACTTTCTAGATTATTATAATTGGTTGACTTGTAGAAATTATTTCCCTATTGTAACAGGATCCTGGAATGCATTTGCAAACTGTTTTATAGTCTTGGTTTTTTTTTTGTGGTGCCTATTGGCAAACTTTTCTAGATGCACATAGGCTGAAATTGTTTCACCGTAAATGTCCTTTAAAACCAGCACTGTTTTATCTAAGGAAGAGCGTGTTTACTGAGCCATAAACAAAACTGTTTTCCATCTATTCCTCTCTATTAATGTAATGTCAGATCCACCTGACAGGGTTGAGGGACTATGTATAGTCTGGTGGTACTTCTTAGTCTTTGTTCTTAGCCATCTAGATGGATATTGTAGCCACTCAAGTTAAGGATTCTGGCTTCAATGGCTCCCTAAGGGATTATTACTAGTGTGGTGGCAGCTGATGTCTTTCTGGTTTCCATAGCAACTATGCCTAGCGTATACGTCGACAACAATTTAATAGAGTAAAATAGCCTTCAACACAAATCTTTTAAGTAAGAAATATTTATTTTCCTGAACTTTGCTTTTACAGGTGTTGTAGCTTATTACAGCATTTGAACTTTTTCATAACAGTTGCAGTATTTACTTACAGTTCCATAAATAGCATAGGAAACTTTCATGTATCAAATATTCACTGCAGAAAAAGTTCATAAGTCACAGAAACACAATAGCTGTAGTCATTGCAGCAACACAGTTATCATGGTGTTCTTATACACTGTGGCCCAGAGGTGAAATTAGAACCTTCAGGGCCCTGGTTCAAGAAGCCAGGAAGAACCCGCCTTCAGTCGAAACAACATGACTGTGAGCATGACTAAGATTATTTAAGATCTGGGGTACCTGGGAAAAGTGTGTCACAGCAAACAGTGGGCATGGAGTTGAAAAGGAAAAAAGTATACCGCCCCCCCCCAGCCCCCCCGTTATACTTAGCTAACCCCTCGAAAGTCCCGCGCTCGGTCCCGAGATCCTCTTCACCGCTCAGCCTGGCTGCTGATCGGCTAGAGTGGATGGATTGAAAGCAGAGCAGCCATTGGCAGACGCTGCTGTCAATCACATCCAGTGACGCGGGGCCGAGTGATACAGTAAGCGGCTATGGCCGCTCGCTGTATCACGGGAGCGCGCCCGCAAGGACTACACAAACTGCGACCTCTCTCGCATGAATGTGTGTAGTTCTTGTGGGGAGGACCCGAGACAGCCGCTGATTGACCCCAGAAGACGTGGATCGGGGCTACTCTGTGCAAAACTAGCTGCACAGTGGAGGTAAGTATAACATGTTTGTTATTTTAAAAAAAATGTTTTGTTTATAACCTCTTTAAAGGGGGAATTGAATAGAATCTGTGCCTGCAGTGTACACTATAGTATCAATAATCCCATAATACACTTTCCTAGATAAGGCTTTAGGAGTAGAGGCTGCTGTAGCAACAACCAGCTGAAACTGGAACAATTATACAGATCAAATGTACATATTTGTCAGCATACCACACAGATCATCAATTATGTCCAAATCTTTATTGAAGAATGATCACACCACAGAAGACATGCACGGCTCCAAAAATAAGCCTATTTTGAAGACTAATATGCAAGTTATTGGGCATAAAAAGGGTATGGGGTCACGGGTACTGCCCTGGGGGACAAGTATTAATTCAAATAATGTTTTAAATATGTTTTTTTTAGGAGCAGTAATTTCAATGATGCTTAAAGTGAAACAATGAAAATAAACAATTTCTTTAAATATAGTAACTGGGGGGGGGGGGGGGGGTCTGCTGGTAAAGTGGCACATCTGTACCGTATATAGAACCTGCTGCAGAAAAACTGAAATTTCTTATGAAAAAAAAGTAATTTAAATTGCCGACAATACAATACTATTGCCAGCAATATATATATATTTTTTCTGAATGCCTGATGGTTATCCGGACCTGGGGATGTGGAGGAGGTTCTGGTTAGTTGATCGTAGGGTCCAATTAGGGGTGTAGTATTTTATTTTCTCGCATAAGTATTGAGGCACGTTTCCTTGTGTGCATTTATGGGTGAGGCAGAGGGTCTTGAATGTAACCCGGTCCTTTACAGCTAGCCAATGGAGGGTCCTCAGGACAGGAGTGATTGATTGAATGTAGCTACCCAATGCCAGAAGCACTCATGCAGCTCCAGACCATGATCCCCCCACCACCATGCTTGACTGTAGGCAAGACACACTTGTCTATGTACTACTCACCTGGTTGTTGCCACACACGCTTGAAACCATCTGAACCAAATTAGTTTATCTTGATCTCATGAGACCACATGACGTGGTTTCAGTAAACCATGTCCTTAGTCTGCTTATCTTCAACAAAATGTTTTGTCCAGTGAAATTGTTGTAATAGGAAAAGTAGTTAAAAAAGCTGTTTCTTGCAAGCATCCATAGCAGCTACCTTTGTAGGTCAGTGCTGAAAACAACTTGTACAGAGGTGGCTTTTTGGCCAATTATGGCTCAAGGGGTTTAGTACATGCCCCACACTATAAAAAGCCTACACACTATAAAAAGCAGGTCGGCCTTGTTTAGTGTGTTGCAGTGGTTAAGAGAGAGAAGACAGAGCGAGAGAGTGTCATTTTTTGTAGGTAGATAGAGCAGGCAGGATAGTCAGTTAAAATTACAGTGTGTAGAGGATATATATGCACCCCAGGTGTTGTATATATATTTATACACTGTATAGTTTAGCTAGATCCGCTCTTCCTAATTTACTGACAGGCAGGCAGGTGATTGTGCTAGCTGCAGTATTCTCACGTGGTGTACTGCCTGCGTCCTCTGCAGTGTGCAACTAAAGCTACGTGGTGTGTGTACTGCCCGTGTCCTCTGCAGTATGCACCTAAAGCTACGTGGTGTGTGTACTGCTCGTGTCCTAACCCATGCACGGATTAGCCATGGATGTAGCACAGATGAGCCATGGATGGAGCACAGATGAGCCATGGATGGAGCACAGATGAAGCATGAATGGAGCACAGATAGAGCATGGATGGATGGATGGAACACGCATGGCGCATGCATTAAGCATGGATGGATAGATGAGCCATGGATGGAGCACAGATGGAGGATGAATGGATGAATGAGTCATATATGGAGCATGAATGGAGCATAGATTTTGAGGGGACAGCAAAGGGGTAGCAAAGTGTAATTTCCTCAGTGTTGTCACATGAAAAGATATAATAAAAAAAATCAAAAATGTGAGGGGTGTACTCACTTTTGTGAGATACTGTGTGTGTATGTATATATATATATATATATATATATATATATATATATATATATATAATGTGTATGTATGTGTAGCGCTACCCCATTCAGGAGCCGTTGATTAGATTGGGATCGGCGGATTAAGTTACCTCTGTGTGGTGTCTTGGGGTGGATGTAGTGAGCAGAGCAGTAACGAATGTCCAACCTGTAGCTGAAGTTTTCTGAATGCTTTATTTTCCTGGTCCAACACGACCAAAAACATCAACTTGAGGTGAATAGGAAAGGTTGATAAAAGTAGAGTAACTTTCGCAGAGTCAGGCTTGGATAAAGAAAGCATTCCTACCTTCTGTAATTGAGTCAATCACATCGCTACTCCAGCCGGAGTGGATGTAGTGCACCTGGAGAGGCCTCTCACACAGGCCTGGCAGCCAGAGTGTCACTGAGAAAGCTGAGAAGGAACAAGTCACTGCCACCAACTTGGCTCTAGAAGATTAGTAGAGGCCTCTGTCACAGGTCTACTTAAGAGCAATAGAGCATATCCTCTCAATCCCGTTCTCTTGAGATGTGGAACCCCAGTAAGTCACTGAGGTCCCTCAGTCATTTCAGTGTCTCTGAGCCATGAGGGCCCAGAGTCGGGAGCTCTGCGTAGCACGGGCCCCGGCCAGGTAGGCCATAGTGGTGCATGGGCCCGTGATGTGCGCACACCCTGAAGGTGGGTGCCGCACCTGGAACCAGGAACCCGTGAAGAGCCCCGAAAAATGGCGTCTGCAACAGATATATCCTCCCCCAGCATGCCCACGAGGGAAACACTCATCCAATTGGCTGCTTGGTAAAAACGGCTCTGCCTGAATCCCTCTGGCGCCACCTGCCACCAAGAGATGGGACCACATCTCTGCAACGCAGAATGACCCACAGGACAATTCAGGGCTGACAGCTGCCGAATTTGAACAAATCAACCTGGGTGACAGCAAATAAGTCACCCTACTAACTTTAGCGTAGCGCCCTTTCTGAAAGTAAGGGGGCGCTACATATATATGCTTTACTGACCATGTCCACTTCCCTACTGACTGACATCATTCACAGTCGACACTGACACCACTGGCGGAACTACCAGCAAAGGTTGCACTTGCGACTGGGCCCTGGCCTTCTGCCACAATGGCAGGGCCCAAGACTGCAGGGCTGCACAACATGTGAAAGGGATCCGCTGTGGGACCATTAAGGGTGGTGGGATCAATGGGAAGGGCTCTGGGCTCGGTTCTCACTCCTCCCCGAGCAGAGTGATGCTGACTGCCAGTCAGCTTCGCTTCTGCTCTACTTCTTAGCGCTCATTGGAGGGCTGAGCAGTGGAGGGGCGGGGAGAGGCTGTCTCAGCGGACTGCGCTCAGTTCAGTGTCGGTGCCCAGCACTGTGACTGACCTGGAGCAGTGAGAACAAGTGCAGAAAATGGATGGCCGTGTCGATCCCTCCCGCGTGTCCCTCCCTCACGGTGCCCACTCACCCACCCGCCAAGCTGATGTGCTGCAGGAAGAGACCGGGTTCCGCTGCTGGCTGCCCAAATTGTGAGTACCAGCTGCCCCTCCATGCTGATTAGTACAGAGGGCTGGGTCCCTCTGACACTGTCCTCTGCTCTCTACTCCTCTCCTGAACCTTTGTGGGAGCCCTCTCCTCTTCCTGCATCTCCCATTTACCCTGCACTCCTCACCCTATACTGATCTAATCTATAGAACCCCCATCCATACTGATCACCCTGTACAACACTGTGCCCCTCACTATACACCCTGCCCCCCCACAAAACCCTTGACCCCATACTGTTCTACTCTACAGATCACTGCACCCCTCACTATACACCCTTCCCCCACCTTATAGAACACTATTGCTCACTGTTCACCTTGCCCCAACCCCGTAGAACACTGTACCCTTCACTGCTCACCATTTTGTTTAGATAATTCTATGTGTGTGTCTGTTTTTTGAGACGTTGGGGTTAGGAGCAAAATTGCATTGGCGGTGGGGGGCCCAAAAAAATGTTTTGGCCAGGGTCCAAACCATATTAAAGACTGCCCTGACAACAAACAATAACCCATATCTGGCAAAAAAAAAAACATATCATACATGTGTCCTGTGAACTTTACTTCGTCAATCTGATTTCCTCTTTTTCTTTTCCCTTGTGCCCTCCTGCATTTCCCACTTACTTCTCTTTCATGTTCATTTTTCTATCCACTTTACACCCTGACTTGTGGCACTTTTTGAACTCATTCATCCGGAAAGATGATCATACTCATGAGACATGCCTGAAAAAAAAGAACAAACACAGTGCAACAAATGTACGGTCATTTTTAACTCTACTGAACAGCATAGTCTAGTCTAGAGACAATATATTTATCCAGGTAGTATATCTTGCGTTTTATACTCATCTATTATTGAAAAGCTCTTACCAATTCCTTTACCAATTTTGAAGGAGCTTTCTAAGACAGTTTGATATTCCTGTACCTGGAACCTGTAACAGCAAAGTCATGTTGTTTTGCTTTACAACTATTGAATCTTCTTCCAAATGTTCAGCAAACATATTAGGACTGGAGATTACAATGATAAAAAGCTTGTACTTAAGATGTCTGGACATAGACATAAGTCACCAAGAAGTAATTTATACAATTTACATTCATTTCTCAACCTTCTCAAAAATACTTAAAGTAGAACAAAAGGCAAAACATTTTTTTTATTTTATTTTTTCATTTTAGAGAATCAGGGAGAGCTATAACCCTTGTCAGGTTTTTCTTCCATCTAAGTCCTATTGGGGAGATTTTGTCTCACTTCCTGTCCCATAAACTAAACAGAAAGTGACAAGAAATCCCTCTAAAGGGAGGGGAACCCTGATTGTTGTCAGATTCACCAAAACTAGTCACCTTGTTGAAAGCTTTTGGTTCTAATGACAATTGTTCAATGTTAAAGGCTTGTAAACCCTCAAGTTTTTTTCACCTTAAAAAACATCTTGCTGTGTTTTTTTCTTGTTTTTTAAATAACAAACATGTTATACTTACCTGCTCTATGCAGTAGATTTTCATAGAATAGCCTGGATCCCCCTCTTCTCGGGTCCCTCTTTGCTGCTTCTGGCCCCTCCCCCTGTCGAGTCCATTCAGACACTGAGCTGCCATTCAGCTGCCCCCTTCTCTCTCCTGATTGTCTAACTGACTTTGATTGACAGCCGTGGGAGAAAATGGCACCACTGCTGTGTCTCAGGCAATCACGAGGGGAATCTCTGAGTCGTGGACATCACTGGAGAGATATGGGGCTCAGGTAAGTATTGGGGGGTGCTGGGGGGGAGATTGGCTGCTACACACAGAATGCATTAAGATAAAAAAACTTCTGCCTTTACAACTCCTTTATTATACAGTACAGTACATTCTCCTATTTATAACTTACACACTCTCAAATAAAAACTAAACCGATTCCATCATTAGATCTGTGAAAAAAAACAACTATAATTTAGCTTCTGAATTGATAACATAACATGACAAACAAAAATTTAAATTGGTAAATGCTTAAAGTGGAGTTCTGCCAAAAATAAATAAATACAAGTCAGCAGCTACAAATACTGCAGCTGCTGACTTCTACTATATGGACACCAACCTGTCCATTGTGCCCACAATGTCGGCACCCAAAGCCGATCTGTCCCTTGGCTCTTGGGTGTAAGCGCCACCATCTTCGGTAAGGGAATCAGGATGCGGCTTCACTTCCTAGTTCCCTACTGCGCACGTGCGAGTCACACTGTGTGATTTCACTGGTCCCTGCTGTCTTCTGGGACCTGTGTGTCTCCCTGAAGACAATGGTGGGGACAGAAGAGAGGCCGGACATGGCGGAGATCACCACAGATACTTTGACAATCTATGCCCGGAAGTGGAAGCAAATACCTGGATTACACAGGTATCTGCTCCCCCCTCCAAATGTGACGCCATAGGGGGGGAGAAATCCAAAAAGCGGAAATTCAATTTTTGGGTGGACCTCCGCTTTAAATTCAGTCCTTCCATGCAAAACTAGTCTGTTCTTATTTGTGCCATGTAAATACATTTGTGCATTATTTATTGTTAAATCCCAAAAGGCTGTGCTCATAATCCAACTTGTGCTAATGTGCACCCCCCACCAGGTGTACTCCCACTTCAGACTCTGACTACACTTTTACATATGATCGGAGACAGATTTTTGCCTTGTGAATTAAGACTAGGTGTGCTGCCGGAATGGATAAGCTTAGCCACAGAGTTGAGGCTTTCCAAAAATGCTCCCATCCATCCAGACATTAAAAGAAAAATCACTGGACAGTACTTAGTCCATATTAAAAAGTTTATTTCAATAAAAAAAACTACATTACAAATACATTACATTACAAATACACACTCATTTTTTTCAGTGCTTCCAGCACATCACTATATTAATCACATACACTATATTGCCAAAGGTATTTGGACGCCTGTCCTAACACACACATGAACTTTATTGTCATCCCAGTTTTAGTCTATAGGGTTCAATATTGGGTTGGCCCACCCTTTGCAGCTATAACAGCTTCAATTTTTCCAGAATCGCATTTGTGTGGTCAGGCACTGATGTTGTATGAGAAGGCCTGGCTCTCAGTCTCTGCTCTAATTCATCTTAAAGGTGTTCTATTGGGTTAAGGTCAGAACTTTGTGCAGGCCAGTCAAGTTATGGTGTGGTGTTGTTTTTCAGGGGTTGAGCTTTGCCTCTTAGTTCCAGTGAAGGGAACTCTTAGGCCGCGTACACACGATCGAATTTGTCCGCTGAAAACGGTCCGATGGACCGTTTCAGCAGACAAATCCGATCGTGTGTACGGGCTAGCGGACAGATTTGTCCATCGGACAAATTTCAAAGCATGCTTTGAAATTTGTCCACTACAAACCTGGCCGTCGGATATGTCCGCTGGTTAGTACGGGAAACCAGCGGACATATCCTCCTGCAAATGCGTCGTATCCTGTGAATGGATCCGACACATGCGCGCGGAAGTGTTTACTTCCTGGTGCGTGACGTCGCGGTGACGTGGCGGCGTCAACGTCACCGCCACGTCACCACGCTGTCTGCTTTATAGTCACTTTATAGGTCATATGTCCTACTTGATATTTATCCGGACTTGACAAAATCTGCTCTTGGATACAGTTAAATGTTTGGTAGCACATGCTGTTGCAATCGGGTTCTCTCAAGAATTTAAAGCATCAAAAGAAAGATCATATCTAAGTGATGATTACTTATCTAGAATGCTTGATATTGCCATATTGATCACCAGTGCAAACAGAAACACTGCCAAATGTACCTCTGACTGTGTCTCAATATTATGCAATGGATGATTTTAGCATCTTTCACAGTTAATAAATGTCAGCTTTTATCACTGGCTTTCGTGACCCAGTACTGACACACAAAGTGCCTCCTACAAGAAAAGGTTTAACAGATTTGCACTATACATTTTAATATGCTATATCAGTTGTCAGTGGCACAAAAAGGTTAGCAGAGATTGTGGTTGCAATAGGGCTTTATTCGCGTGGGGGCCCATAGGTTTTTATCCAGATTCACACAAACACCTTTTCTTTTGCCACTACTTTGACAACTGTGCAAGTAAATTGCTGCTCCTGCATGGAAGGAGAAATACCATTCAAGGTGGAGGAGATCATACGATTTGGGGGCATTATGTTCCAAGTAGGAGCTTGGGTTTAAGGCACATAATGTAATGGGGCTATGAGCAGGGCCTACTCGCCCTAAACATGGGGGTTCCTTTCCTCTTTTGTACATGCTCATCAATGCCCAGGGCAGATGGGGACACGCTCATGTTAAAGTCAAACATTATGGCGGTGCCCTGGCTTAAACATGAGCCATACACTGTATGCAGCTGTAAAACATACAGAATATCTCTGTGAGCATTCTGTCATTACACACCCTTGCTTGATGTATGTTGTATTAGGAGAGACACTGTTGAGCCCATGCCCTTTCCACCTGTTCAGCGCAACTTGCTCCCAGTGACAGAATGGGGTCCCATGCAGCACCTAGCTTGGACCTCATTTGTGATATCACTTGACTTTTCCACACTCTTGTACCATACTAAGGCCGCGTACACACGATCGGTCAAACCGATGAGAACGGTCTGATGGACCGTTTTCTTCAGACCAAACCGACCGTGTGTTGGCGCCATTGGACTTGTTTTAAATGTAACCAATGGGTACCTAACCGATAGAAAAAAAAATATTGTTTGTAGACAATAATAAAAATCCACGCATACTCAGAATCAAGTTGACGCATGCTTGGAAGCATTGAACTTCATTTTTTTCAGCACGTCGTTGTGTTTTACGTCACCGCGTTCTGACCTGTTTGTTTTTTAACCGATGGTGTGGAGGCACATCAGACCATCAGTCAGCTTCATCGGTTAACCGATGGAAAAATCCATCAGACCATTCTCATCAGTTTGACCAATCGCGTGTACAGGGCATAAGTATATAGGGTTTCTGTACTGCAGGTTTGATCCCAGATACTTTTGGGGGAATCGGCCACTAGAGAAGGAGCCAGACCATGGAACCCCTCAGTACCTGTCACCTTTGCCAAGTACCACGCTTTATGACCAGCTACTATATGCTTCCCACCATTTCCTGGTCATCTGTGGCAACTGCTCTCCAACGTCAACTCCTCCTGCTAAGTTAACCTTTGTAGTGGCCTTGCATCGTACCTGTTGTGAATTTATGAAGAAATAATAAATGTTATAATCTACTGGCAGAGATGTTAAAATTCAAGTAGGCCTCAAAACAGATGAACTATGATTTTGCAATAATTGAATCATTCTTCTGGAACGATTAAAAGCAAGATAGATGAACTAAAGGACTGTGTGACTTCATATGTTTTTCCAAGTTTTCAATGCATCAGCCATTGAAATTTATACAAGCCTCATGTTGAATCAGATTCACTTGGACAATGGTGGCTCTCTTCACAAAACAGAAGATATTTACCTGTTGTTGGTGGGTAAATAAAATTGACAAACACAGCCATAGAAAAAAAAGGATAACTAAGCTGTTATCACATGGAAATAACCCTTATCTAGCAAAACCCATTGTGTTAGATTTAGGAACTGTGTAGATAGCTAACCCATCTCTAATCATCCATTGAGACTGTTCAAAGGTCAATTCAACACTTGTTAGAAAAAATCATAATCTTGTGCAGTCAGTAGTGTGCCAATAACTGAATATAATTTTAGTGTCTCCAAACCTAATGATAATTTTATTAGAAGGTAAAAATATAAAGGTTGTGATTCAGAACAAATTATAGAAAGTAGAATTGTTTGAAGATATCATTCAGTGTTCTGTAAAACATATGAATTGTGATTATAATTGTATAAAAATTTACACATACTGTAACCTGAGTTTGAAGACAAACAAATATTCATGGGATACACCAGAATTATACATTTATCCACATATAGATAATAATTGTATATATATATAACATATGTCTTTCTTAGATAGACCAGTGTTTATAAGATATACATTTATATATATATATACTTGAGATGACTCAAAACACCTGATTGCCATTACACATACAGACACATACACCATTCATCAATACGTATCTTTACATTCATGAAGATTCCTGAACACCATATGCATTGGAACTCGGAGCTCGCAAGAAGTAATTCCTCTTTAACAGTATCCATCTTGAAAGTCACGGCAGCCATCATGGGTGTCCGCTCCATAGGGCAACGGGGGTCGTTTGCCCCCCCCTAGGATCGTAGGAGAAGACACTTGAAACAGTGAGAGCAGGACGGGCTTGGTAGTGCAGCAGAGATGAGACATGCTGACAGCGCAGGGAGAGCTCAGGTGGACTGACCCATATGCACAATGCTGTGTGTCTCACTCTGTTAAATTGTAACATCCCAGCCAGTACAACCACCCCCCTTCCACAGAAATGGAAGAGGCTGCATCTGCTCTGCCCCCTCCCCTCTGTTTCTGTGTGCCGTTGTCCATGCTCTGTGCACAGCCCGTAAACAAGTAGCTGATAGCTAAAGAGCCGACTAAACTACTAGTGTGAGCATCCTGGGAACATCAAGTGAGTTATCAGCATTGTCACTGTGTACTCTGCCCTCTCTCTCCCAAATCTTTCACTTCCTGTCTTGTCCTCCAGCAGTCTTTCATTAACCCTATGCTACTGTATGCCTTTAGCCAGGGTTTTCACTTGTGTGATCATAGACATTGCATGTGATTTGCACCGCATTGCTGTGAAAATCACATGGGATGTCTGTGCGATGCAAATTCAGCCATAAAAACTGTATGGCTGAAATAGAATTTGCACCATAACTGTGCAGGTCCTTTTTTTTTTGGAGTGGATGGGTGTTTACACCTATGCAATCCAATTCCTTCAAAGTTCTCACTGCAATCTGCAAACCGATATGGGGGTGTTATTAATTTTACATTGACACCCGTATCAGTTTGCAAAGGGCAAAGTAAATGGCCGACAAGCAACATGCAATGCAGGAATCACATATATGTGAACTAGGACTCAAGTGGGTTTACACTGATGCAGTGCCGGTGTATACACAGATTTCCGGCATTTATCTCCATTTTCACCAAAGTCCCACAGACTTCTATTAGATTTTTTTCAACATTTTCTGAAAGTGCACCAAATGTTCTCTATACTGAATCTTTGGTGTGCTTTCAAAAAACGCAGTAAAATTACACAAGCTAATAGAAGTAGGGATTAAATACAGAAAAACTGCATATACACTGCGACAAACTCTAGTACACCAGTGTGAACCCAAAGGCTTCAGGATGCTGTGTAATATAAAGGCGTCCAGAGATGCAGGGTGCTGTGTAATGTAAAGGAGCCCAGAGGTGCAGGGTGCTGTGTAATGTACAGGGGTCCAGAGGTGCAGGGTGCTGTGTAATGTAAAGGAGTCCAGAGGTGCAGAATGCTGTGTAATGTAAAGGGGTCCAGAGGTGCAGGGTGCTGTGTAATGTAAAGGGGTCCAGAGGTGCAGGGTGCTGTGTAATGTAAAGGGGCCCAGAGGTGCAAGGTGCTGTGTAATGTAAAGGGGGCCAGAGGTGCAGGGTGCTGTGTAATGTAAAGGAGCCCAGAGGTGCAGGGTGCTGTGTAATGTAAAGGGGCCCAGAGGTGCAGGGTGCTGTGTAATGTAAAGGGGCCCAGAGGTGCAGGGTGCT
This sequence comes from Rana kukunoris, assembly GCA_029574335.1. NCBI lineage: Eukaryota > Metazoa > Chordata > Amphibia > Anura > Ranidae > Rana > Rana kukunoris. The sequence continues at coordinate 68,814,582 of CM056058.1, read as the reverse complement.
GTGTAATGTAAAGGGGGCCAGAGGTGCAGGGTGCTGTGTAATGTAAAGGGGGCCAGAGGTGCAAGGTGCTGTGTAATGTAAAGGGGGCCAGAGAGGGGGTACACAGTAGTGACAAAGAGATATTAAAAGATGCAGGGGGCACAGTCGGGTGTTTTTACATTTTAACGTGGGCGGGGGGCACGTTTTTAACCCCCTGCTAGCGGTCAAAGAAAGGGTTAAATGCGACTGTGTATCACTGCTTCCGAAGCGCCCCCCCCCCCCCCCCTGAAAACATTTCAGCGGACGCCCATGGCAGCCATTCTAAATACTCTGGTACCCAGCAATTCAGACCATTAGCCGTTTTGGAATGGATAATTATGTTGTGTTGATTTTATCTTGTATGCATTTGTGTTCTCTTAAAAACAGATGTATTGAATATTATACAATTGATAATTTTTCTCCCGAATCAAAACCCCCCTTGTAGATTGTTCTCTAAAGATTCAATTTTCAATATATTTTTCATTTTTTCATAGTTTCCATTTTTGGCAAAACAAACGTCTATTTTATTTCACATTGTTAATCACTTACTTACCTCCAGTATAGTAATGGTTGGATGTGTGAAATACAGACGTTCTGTTTAATTGTCATTTTACAAGGTTATTGATTCTTCAGGGAAGTTTATCATTGTGGTATTACATCAAAAGTACTACACGCCCATTTAGCGGGTATTTCAATGTAACACAATCGGTATTTTAATTTCATGTAAACATTTGTTTTTGTCAACCAAGATATATAACTATTTTATATGATTACATGTCTGGTGAATACATTTCATATTTATAGAGTGTTGTAATAAAGATTGATTTTGTATTTTAAAAGTACCATTGTTAAAAATTACTTAAATTACTTAAATAATAAATACTGTGCAGAAAAACTTTCCTTAATAAGCACAACATACCCCATGTGTGTTTTACAGGCTCTGTTCTTCTGATATGCCATATTCTACCATGCACCCCTTGAATAACTTCAGACTGGTCTTAAAACAGTTAACAGCTTTACAGAAGATTCAGAAACACAGCTCAACAGCACACCATACATGAAACAGACTCCTGCCTTAAAGCGGGCTTCCATCTGCGTTTTTTTTTAAAAGTCAACAGTTACAAACACTGTAGCTGCTGACTTTTAATAAGGACACTTACCTGTACTAGGCGCCCGCGATGCCCGCCATCCTCACTAAGGGAAACAGGCAGCGGAGCCCTGCGTGTTTCCTACTGCACATGTGCGCGTCTCACGGTGCTGTATCAATGGGCAGCTGCTCTCTGGGATACACACAGTTCCCAGAAGGCTGCGCACCCCATTCCCCAGAAGACAGTGTGAGGATGAAGACCAGCTATGGACTAGGAAGAGGCAAATTAGGAAGATCCGCCTAACAACCACAATTTCTGGTAAGTAAAAAAAATGTTTTTTTAATTTTTTTTTCAATTTTTTTTGTAGGATTTTGGTGTAATTTTTTTTTTTTAAGGTGGACCTCCACTTTAACCACTTGCTCACCTTAGGACGTCCATGGACGTCCTCGACTTTGTGCGATGATATCTCAATGATGCCTGCAGCCACAGAAATCATTCAGATATCGCCGTCTTCATCCGGCGATTCTGTGTACCATAAGAACAGTCAAAGCGGCGGTTCAGCCGCTTGATCATTCTTATAGGCAGCGGGGGGGACGTCCCTGCCCTCCCGCCGCCATCCGGTGCTTCTCTGGGCTCTCCCGTGCCATCGGGGGCCTGGAGAGCGAATGGGCTGGCGTTCCCTGCAGAACCATCTCTATGACCGTCGGAGGATCGGGCGCGACGTTATGACGTCACGCCCGGTACCCGGAATGTAAACACAGCCTGGAGGAGAGATGTGGGGTCTTATTGACCCCACATCTCTCCATAAAGAGGACCTGACACGGGGGCGTGGCTTGCGCGCGAGGAGAATGGAAGCCTAGTGCCGGAGCTCCCGCTAGCCGGACCTACAGCGACGAATCTACAGCCGCCACACTGCACTATCGACCGCGCAATCCGCCGACTGAAACGCAGGAGGACTCCAGGGTAACTATGTCCCGCAAACGAAAGGAGGAACGTTACCTCCAGAAGCTCACGGCCTTTTCGTTCCAGCCCGCTCGGCGGGGCCTAGTCAAAGATGGCGCCGAGGAAGAGACAGGGCGGACGCCTGCGGCCTTCACGGACCTCCATGGCAGTGACCAGGAAGACACACCAGGGGGAATGTCATCCCCAACCCACGCTGGCTCCCCTCCGCTATCCCCTGGCATTGGAAGCCCTGCAAAAGCGCGGATGCGCTTGGATCCATCACGGCAACAAGGAACTGTGAGTACCATGCTCCATAACCCTGACGCCATTTCCTCACTGCAGTCCTCCATTGCGGCCTTCCCCACAACAGGGCAGCCAGTTTTAGACTCTACCATGAAGGACATGTTAATGCTACTGCAATCCTCACTGATGTCCAACCTGTCCTCACTGATGCACAAATTCTCTACTGGCATGCAGCACATGGGTAATAGAGTGTCATACATGGAGGAAAAAATGGAGGAATGCACAGTAACTGTAAATGATCTTGTGGATGAATGTATGGCTCAGAAGGAAGATAATGAATGGGTCAAGGCCAAATTAGCGGACCTCGAGGACAGGTCCAGACGCAATAATATAAAACTTAGGGGTGTCCCAGAATCTGTCCTCCCTGCAGACCTCCGCACATACGCGGGCACCCTATTTTCCACTCTTTTGCCTGAATTATCCCCTATTGAGCTAACGGTGGATCGCATCCACAGGATCCCCAAGCCGCGCCACCTAGCGGACACAGTCCCGAGGGATGTGCTCCTCCGCATCCACTTCTACCAAGCGAAAGAACAGATTCTATCTAAAGCTAGAGCACTCCGCACATTACCCGCTCCCTATGCGGACATCCAAATGTATACTGATCTCTCCCAACACACACTACAGATGAGGAGACAGTTAAGTTCCGTGACCAAGGCCCTTACTAACCACAAGATAATCTACAAATGGCGCCACCCTGCCACCATCCTGGTAACACACAATGGAATCCCACACGCTATCTCCACTGCTGAAGGGGGTGCAAAGCTACTTCTCTCCTGGGGCATCATTCCGGAGCTTCCTAAAGCCTATCCTAATCCAATGGAGAAATCCTCTCCCTCTCACAGGAGCCCCCGCCATATGGAACGCCCTGCTACCAAGACCCATTGAACCAACCACAGTTGACAGCAGGCACATGCTTTATCATGCGATAGTCCGCACCGGCTGGCAGCTGGTATGCTGCACTTGTTCTTGTTCTTGTTGATTGTTACTGCTCTCCGCTCTTCGTTTCTTTGAGCCAAAACTTTACCCCTCAGTTGCTCAGCAATAAGGCTTTGTCCACCCTGCTGATTTATACTTGTTTCTTTTAATTATTAATTTTGGTTTTGACTGTTTTATAGTCCTCACCTGGATTCCAGCTTCGGAACACTCTTTCACAGGATCCTCATCCATCCCAGCTTGAGCAGAAGTTTAGGTGACGATTAACCGGCCTCTGGTAACCGTAAGTCTTCATTCTTGCACGGTAATCCTTTATCTGGACACTATGTCGTTCTCCATTCTGTCGCTGAACGCGAATGGACTGAACCATCCGGTCAAGCGCTCTTCCATGTGGAAGACTGCACTATCGCTCAACTGCGACATATTGTGCGTTCAGGAGACCCACCTAATACATCAATCACACCCCCGCTGCCAACACCGTCAATTTCCACATGTCTTTACATCTTCATATACAAAGAAGCAAAGGGGAGTGTTGATTGCTATCCGGGACACAATCTCTTTCCAACTACAGGACAGTATACTTGACCCTGAGGGTCGATTTATCATTTTAATCTGTTTAATTAATAATGCTCAATACACCTTGGTATCACTGTATGCACCCAATGAGCGTCAAATAACGTTTCTTAAACATGTTATGAAAAAGATCAGGAAATCTCAAAAAGGTCAACTCCTATTGTGCGGAGACTTTAACCTGGTCCCAGACCAGGTTATGGACTCCACCGCAGGCCCCAAGAGACACGCATCACCCTTAAAAAGTTTTATGTCATTGAACGAATTGTTTGATGTGTGGAGATGTTGTCACGCGAGTGAAAAAGATTATACCTTCCTCTCCCCGCGTCACAACACCTACTCACGGATAGACCTGTTCTTATCTGACAGATCGTTACTCCAGAGGGTCACTGCCTCCATGATCCACCCCACCACTTGGTCGGACCATGCCCCTGTCAGCATAACTGTTGACTCTCAGGCCTCCCCGACGAATTCTTATCTCTGGAGGGTAAACAACTCCCTACTACGAAACAGACACGCTGCTGGTCTTATACAGCAACGGTTGGAGGAATACTTCTCCCTAAATTCCCACTCAGTAGCTGACCCGGTGGTGGTGTGGGCTGCCCACAAGGCGGTGATTCGCGGAGTTTTTATACAACTAGGGGCTAGAGCGAAACGTACTAGAACACGAAAAATAGACCAACTGACAGCTGATATAGAGCTCGCTGAATCCCAAAACAAGACTTTGCCCTCTTCCTTTCTGCAGGCCAAAATATTTTCTCTCCGCCACGAGCTACAATCTTTTCTCTTAGACTCCTTTGAAAAAGCTTGCACGAAAGTTAGGGCCACATCTTACGCAACGGGGAACAAGGCAGGCAGGTTGTTAGCCTTAAAAATACGAGGCCACAGAACTAAATCGAAAATTCCATATATCTCCCACCCCCACACCAAAGAGAAATTGATGAAACCACACGACATCTCGAACGCTTTTGGCACCTACTATGCTGACCTGTATAATTTGCAGAATGACAAACATACGGCTCAACCATCCCTGAAAGAAATAGCAACCTTCCTAGAAAGACTTAATCTGCCCTCATTGTCTGAATCCCAACTAACGTCGCTCAATGAACCATTTACGGCCACAGAACTAGAAAACACAATTAATAATCTACCCAACGCCAAATCTCCAGGACCTGATGGTCTCACAGGGGAATACTATAAAATGTTCCAACATGCCCTTACCCCCACTCTCTGTGAAGTCTTTAATCTAGCAGCGACATCCTCATCCTTCCCCCCAGACATGTTGTCTGCGACGGTAGTAACCCTCCCTAAACCGGGTAAAGAACCGACCTCGCCCCAAAACTTCCGTCCAATCTCCCTCCTCAACGTGGACACCAAACTGTACGCTAAAATGATAGCTAATAGAATGAATGCAATCCTCCCCACACTCATCCACACAGACCAATCGGGCTTTACGAAAGGAAGGCAGGCATCAGATGCCACAAGGCGGATGATAAACGTCATCCACCAAGCAGGAACATCTGGAACCCCCTCTGTACTCTTGTCCCTAGACGCTGAAAAAGCGTTCGACAGAGTGCACTGGGGGTTCCTGTCTTCGGTTCTCACCAAATTTGGATTCACAGGCCACATACACAATGCAATTATGGCACTATACTCTAACCCCTCGGCCAGAGTGTACTCTGCTGACTCGTTGTCATCCCCGTTCACCATTACTAATGGGACAAGACAGGGTTGCCCCCTCTCCCCCCTGATCTTCAACCTGATAATGGAAACACTAGCCCAATCCATCCGTACAAACCCACACATATCCGGCATAATGGTAGGAGGTCATGAACACAAAATCAGCCTATTTGCTGATGACGTCATACTCATGTTATCTGACCCATCCTCGTCACTCCCCGCGGTCCAAGAGGCTCTAGCTTGCTTTAGTAAAGTATCTTACTATAAAATTAACGAAGCTAAATGTCATATATTAAACCTAGGAATCAACCCCACCACTAGTCTCCTTCTGCAACAACTTTACCCATACGCATGGGCGGATCATAGCATCACCTACCTTGGCATCCAATTGACAAAATCTACTAGGCACTTATTCCGCTCCAATTACATCCCCTTTCGTAGTAAACTACAAACTGATCTGCACAAGTTGGCATCCCAAGAATTGTCCTGGACGGGCCGCCTAGCGGCCTTCAAAATGTTCCACTTACCCCAGATCTTGTATCTCTATAGGACTCTTCCAATCAACATACCAATGCAATTCTTCAAATCCCTACAGTCTATCTTATCCTCCTACATATGGCAGGGGAAAAGGGCCAGAAGCGCACACTCCACCCTTATTAAGAACCGTAAGGCAGGAGGTACAGGCTATGTGGACTTTCACCACTACTATCTGTCCACTGTCCTTACCCAAACCAGAGAGTGGTTCCTGCCTGAACCACACACCCCGTGGGGAAGAATGGAGTCCGCTCTACTTCCTAACTCTTCACTAGCCTCCTGGTTGCTCTCCACCACTTCCAAAACTAAACTCCCCTCCTCCTTCCCCCCCACAATGTCTGCCACGGTCCGTGCATGGAACAAATTTGTTCACAGCTGCCATGGGTACCCCGACAATATCCCCTTACGAATCCCGATTGAGACTCTACAATTTAACATAGACATGATATCCTACAAACATTGGCGAGGAAAAGGCTTAATGTTCATTGATGACTTATACACTAATGGAAGCTATAAATCTTTCCCTGTTCTGCAACAGGAATTCAACTTACCCAACTCAGACATGTATCTTTACATCAGAACCCGACATTTCCTATCGGCTTCTCCCTACTGGGATCGTCGTATACCTCCGTCCATCTGGTCCTTTCTTACACACCCCCCTCCCTCCCAAAAGGGCACTTCACTTTTCTACAATGTTCTCCAACAGAAGTCCATATTCTCAAAATCGACAGCCATACTCAAATGGGAATTAGACCTAGATAGTTCATACACCACCCAACAATGGGCTAAAGCCTGCACGGCCACTTATAAAGTTACTAGTTGTTCTACCCTCTGGGAACTATCCACCAAAATTACACAAAGATGGTACTTAACCCCTGACAGATTGTCCAAATTTGGTACAAATCACGGTGATCGGTGCTGGAGGAACTGTGGGCACCGAGGGACGCTACTCCATACTTTATGGAGCTGCCCTAGCTTATCTCAGTACTGGACTGCGGTCTTCCGCGTGATTTCCGAGGCCTCTCACACTACAATTACTCCCCAGCCTGGTCTAGCGCTCCTGTCGCTCGACCTGGACCAGGTCCCATTCCACGCTAGACATACTGTCCTGCACATTCTGCTGTCTGCAAGACTCACCATTACAAGAAACTGGAAAAATCCTGTCCCCCCCAGTATAGGGGCTGCCATACAAACCACACAATTACATTGTATATATGAGAAAGTGCTGGCATTCAGGGATAAGCATAAAGAAGACACAGCAAACCGTTGGAACCTATGGACCTCCTGGTACGGCAGGAATTGCATGAGCTCAATTGCCTTGCCATAAGGTTATTGGTCCAATTCTTTAGAAATTTGAGGGAGAGTTCACCTCAGGGCTCGAGACACAGTCGTGAACCCAGTTGGGGGTGTCTGGAGTCAGAGGTGGCCCTCCCAGGGACTAAGCATATCAAAGGCGCCCTTCCCCTGACTCTATTGTCACATGGTGGCAGATTTCGGGATTAGACTCCTGACATAGTTAAGTGTCTAGTTATACATTGTTGAAATGTCATGAAGCTGTTTGATCACCATGTTTGTACATGCTCCGGTATCGTCTTGAGTCATTACCTGTCATGATATTTTGCTTCATAGAGTGTTCCGACTACGCTGACTTTTAAATGCATAAATCCATGCTGTAATACTCCATTTTGCATTGTTCTGTAAAACAAAACCTTAATAAAAATCTATTGAAGAAAAAAGAGGACCTGACACAGTGATTCCTATTACAAGGGATGTTTACATTCCTTGTAATAGGAAAAAAAGTGATCAAAATTATATATTTTTTTTTTTAAAGTGTAAAAGTAAAAAATAATAATAATAATAATAAAAAAAAAATTTAAACGCCCCTGTCCCGGTCGCTCGCGTGCAGAAGCGAACACGCATGCAAGTCCCGTCCCCATAGGTAAACACCGTTCGAACCCCACATGTGAGTTATCATCGTGTGCGGTAGAGCGTGTGCAACAATTCTAGCACTAGACCTCCTCTGTAACTCAAAAATAGTAACCTGTAAAAAAAAATGAAAGCGACACCTATGGAGATTTTTAAGTACCGAAGTTTGGTGCCATTCCACGAGTGTGCGCAATTTTAAAGCGTGACATGTTAGGTATCTATTTTTTTTTTTTTTTTTTTTCTCAAAGATTTTTATTTGTCATGTAAAGGTTACAAGTGACAGTATGACAATAACAGACTACAAAACATGTGAGTACAGGTAACATGTCACTGTGAACATACAATCTGACTGCTTTGCTGTGATGCGAAGGAGGATTGAGGGGGACCTTCCCTCTACTGATCGGTATACCTGCGTAAACTGCAAACCAAAAAAAAAAAAGAAAAAAAACAATACAAAGCGTAACATCATTGAAACAGTTCGGGGAGGATGGGGGAGGAAGACAGTTGGGCGGGATTTTAACATATATCTGATGTAACAGGGGCTTTCGGATCATTGGGGTTCTACCCAGCATCCGCCCACCCCTAAAGGGGACACACTGTGGGCGGGAGGGTACTACCGTAGGAGGTGATTCATGGGGAGTCATGCTAGATCCGGAACAGTGTGCACTATGAGGGGTGGGGTAGGGGAATGGGTGTGAATGGGGGGGGGGTACCTCGGCCAATGAGTTCATGGGGGGCTCGTTCCAGACAGCCCGGACAAGAGAATAGGGGGTGTACAGGGGGACGGGGGTTGTAGGGATTCCTTATAGTGGGTCCAGCAAGACCAGGTGAGCCTGAACTTGTCATGCATGTCTTTAGATTGATGAATAATCCTTTCCATTTCCTCGATTTTAGATACTCTAGCCTGCCATTCTCCTATCGTGGGGGGGGTTGTGTCCTTCCAGTGTATAGGGATGCATTGAGTGGCTGCATTGATAAGGTGTAGGATCAGGGATTTCCGGTACGTTGAGAGGGGGATGGGGGTGTGATGGAGCAGATATTGTGCTGGCGAGAAGATGGGCGTGTAAGTAGTGATGCTGGAAATAAGTGAATGAACTTCTCTCCAGAACGATTGTATCTTAGGGCACTCCCACCTTATATGGAGGAAGGATCCTTCCTCGGAGTTGCACCTCCAACATGTGGAGGGGGTGTTTGGGAAAATTTTGTGTACCTTGTCGGGGGTCCTATACCATTGTGAGTATATTTTAAACCTGTTCTCCTGTGCAGAAACATTAATGGAGCCCTTGTGAGTGTGTAGGAAGACCGATGCCCAGTCATCTGGCGTCAAGCCCTCCAAGAGGTCGGCCTCCCACACACGCTGGATCTCGGTTCTGGGCTTGACGGTAGAGATAAGCAGGGAGTACATGGTCGATATCACGTGCCTTTGCGGTTCTGCCTGAGAACAGAGACGTTCGAAAGGAGTTAGATCCCTGTGCCAAGGCAGAGGACGCGGCACACTGTGAAAGAAGTGACGGAGCTGGAAGTACAGAAATCGAGGGATATGATGGGATGGGAATTTGGAGACCATCTCCTCATGGGTCAGTAGCGTTTCGTTTTCGAAAAAGAGATGGGCCTTCAGCGGTGGACTGTCGCTAGCCCCTGAGCTAGCACGAGCTGGGATGTCAGAGGGGAAGTCGGGGTTTCGGGTAAGGGGCGTCATTGGTCCCGGCGAATGAGTCGTGTCAGCAGAGGTATAGGTGGCCTTCAAGGACAATAGGGTGGGGCCGATCAGCGGATGGGATTTACCCGATCTGGGGACGGAACTGGGGGTAATCCAAGGTAAGTTCGCGATGGGCATGTCAACAAAAGCTTCCTCTACCTCGACCCAAGCCTTATTATGTTTATGTACGTGCCAGTCCAAAACCCGGGTGAGATGGCAAGCCTTATGGTAATAGGCCAGGTCTGGCAAACCAATTCCCCCCTGTTGTTTTGGGAGGATGAGTCTGTCCCAATCTATTCTCGCGGATTGACCCGCCCATAAAAAGGATCTACAGACTGTTTTCAGGGAGGTGAAGAAGGAAGGGGGAGTTTGATCGGTACCGCCTGTAGTAAATATAGTAGTCTAGGCAAAACGTTCATTTTCAGGATCGCCGCCCTGCCGAACCAGGAAAAATGACCCTTATTCCAGCTGGACAAGTCTCCCTTGATAGTCTGCAGGGCCGGGAGGAAATTTTTGGTGTAGAGATCGGAGAGACGGGTGGGGAGTTTTATGCCCAGGTAGGTGATTTCATTGGGTTCCCATTTAAAAGGAAACTGCCGTTTGCAAAAGGCAACCTGAGCCTGGGGAGGGAAACATTGAGCGCCATTGATTTGCCGTAATTAATTTGCAGGTTGGAGAGGGTTTTAAAGGTTTGCAAGTCGTCGAGTAGGTTGGGCAGCGTAACATGAGGTTTGGTCAGGAACAGTAGCACATCATCGGCGTACGCCGCGATCTTGTGGGTTTTATCCTGGACTGATACCCCTTTGAGATCTGGATTGTCACGGAGTCTGCGAAGGAACGGTTCGAGGGATAGGACAAATAGCAAGGGGGAGAGGGGGCAACCCTGTCTGGTACCGTTGTGGATGGAGAAGGCGCTTGACAGCAGGCCATTGACCCCTACCCTAGCTGTGGGTGCAGAATATAGAGTCATAATCATTTGGAGGAAACGGTTAGGTATTCCCGATTTGAGTAGTGCTGCGGACATATAGTCCCAGGCCACCCTGTCAAACGCCTTCTCCGCGTCCAGGGAAAGAAAGAATCCTTTTGTATCGTGAGTGGTCATCCAGTGGTGGATGTTGAGAGCCTTAGTCGTGTTGTCCCGGGCCTCACGGCCAGGGGCAAAGCCAACTTGGTCAGTCGAAATGAGATCAGGGAGGAATGGGAGCAATCTATTGGCAAGGATTTTTGCATACAGTTTTACATCTACATTAAGTAGGGATATTGGGCGGTAATTAGAGACTAGTGTAGCATCTTTACCTGGTTTGGGGATTAAGGTAATGTGGGCTTCTAGAAGGTCCTTATCAGTATGTGGGGGAAGGGGGATGCCATTGAAGGCTTTCACAAATCTTGGAAGCAGAAGTGCTGGAAACGTTTTGTAATAGCCGGAGGTGAGTCCGTCAGGTCCCGGGCTCTTCCCCGGTTTTAGTTGTTTTAAAGCTAGCTGGGCTTCTGCTAGTGTCACTGGTGTGTCTAGCTGCGACATATTAGGTGCTGGGCTTGGGGGTAGTCCGTAAGCGGCGAGAAATTCTTCTATGAGTTGTGGGCGTCTCAGGTTGGCCACGGAGGCGTGTGGTGTCGGGAGGTCATAGAGCGAAGAGAGGTATTGTACGAATTGTCGGGCAATGTGATCCGACCTACGCACTGAGGCGCCCATCGGGGAAGTGATAGCCCGGATCGTGAGTGCCGATTTTTTCTTTTGCAACGCAGAGGCTAACGGTTTTCCCGACTTGTTCCCAAACTCGTAGTATAATTTATGCGTGAAGGCGAACTTACGTTGTAACCGTGACTGAAGTTCACCTAGTAATGCCTTTCTGGCTGCTAGGAGCGCCTCGTGGGCATCGGCTGCTAAAGTACGTTTATGGACCCGTTCCAACGTTTTCACACGTTCCGAGAGCTCATCAATGCATGCTTTCCTGAGTCTATGCCGCTTCGCCATTAGGGATATAATTTCACCACGGATAACACATTTGTGTGCCGCCCACAATGTGGCCGGCACCACCTCCCCGGATTCGTTTTCTTCGAAGAACTGGGTGAGTTTGGTCAAAATAGCTTGAGTGTCTGCCGGATCTAGGAGGAGGGAATCGTCCATCCTCCAGATCCCTGATTTAGGACAACGGCCCGGCCACTTCAAAGTCATCGTAATCGGGTGGTGATCCGAGAGGACCATCGGTTCAATGGTGGCCGAGGCGAGTAAGTGCAGGTCATTCTGAGAGAGAAAGAGGAGATCAATACGGGAGTATTTAGAATGCATGGGGGAGAAGAACGTAAAGTCTTTTTCGTTCGGGTGTAGCGTGCGCCAAGAGTCGTGCAGGGTGAGTGTGTTCAGTTGGGATGTTATAGCCTTAAGAGCGCGGTACGTTAGGCAGGTGGACCCGTTGGACGTGTCCAGAAGGGGAGCTAGCGGTACATTGAAGTCCCCGCCCAGCACCAGTATGCCCCTCTGGAAAGCCGTTAGGAGGTGGAGTGTGTCCCGAAAGAATTTGACTTGGTGGGAGTTGGGGGCATAGACGTTTGCGACCGTGATGGGAATGCCATGGAGCGTGCCCTTCAAAAAGATGTACCTTCCCAGGGTGTCTTGTTGAACATCTTCAATCTGTATGGGACAATGTTTAGAGAGCAGAATTGAGACCCCCTTAGACTTTGATTCAGCATTGGTGGCGTGATACACCGTCGGGAAATATTGGTTACGTAACTTAGGGACAGCATCAGTTCTAAAGTGGGTCTCTTGAATTAGGACAATATGTGGCTTTTCTTTTTGCAGAGTGTATAATAACCGTGAACGCTTTTCTGGGGTGTTGAGCCCCTTTATGTTTAGCGAGTACATTTTGAGGGTCAATTGGGGTGGAGGTTGATCCGGGGTCGGCGGGGTTTGGCCGAGGGCCTCCATCTCGAGGGTAACGAGAGAAGGGGGGAAGAGGGGATGGGAAGCGTGGATGGGAGAGAAGGAGGGGGGGACAGTAGGAAGAGAAGGGTAGGGTACGTGCGATGGCACAGAGTGAAAGACAACCGAATAGGCTGGCGGAGGCTAGTCCACCTACCTATGAGGGAAGGGGGATTCGGTAAAGTACAACGCGAACGGGGGGAACAGGTCCAATCACAGGGCCTGAGCACCGCCGTCCGCGCTAGTGTGGGGGTTGGAACGATCCCCACCGGAGACGGTAGAAACAATATAGGAGATCAAAAGGTTCTGAGTGTAACTAAGAGTGAAACCAAAATAAACCAAACTAAATTACTAAATCACTAATTCACTAACGGCCACCCCAGAGCAATGCCTTCTAGACAGAAGGGATAGTTAACAAGGGAGAAACGTGTTTCCGAGTGTCCCGTGTGCCACTCCCCAGGCCACATGTGGGGAAGGTGCAATACGGCAGGCCTCAGGGGCGCCGCTCTCGAGGTCCAGAAGCTTAACCAGCTTTGCCACCAGGCCCTACAACCTACAACTAGCGAGCCACTGAACCTCGGATCGCATCACCCTGGCACCAGGCGAAGCGCAGGGGGCACTCATGCGGGCAGGAGTGTCGGTGAGCCGGGCTGTCATTGCCCAAAGGCTCAGGCGTTGGATGGCAGAGGGGGTCTCCCAAGCCAGCTGCTAGCGACAACCTGGGGCCCCGGAGCCTAGCTTAGGGCAGAGAGGTCTTATGAGGGTATGAACAGGCTCGGGGGACCTTGTACCCTCTCAATCACCTACCTCAGCACGAGAGAACATTTTAATAAACAATTAATCAAGGTCCACACGATCTGAAGTTGGACGCGGCTAGTCCACACTACTATAGGGTCAGCTGTCTATGTCCTCTGCGGCGGGTAGACTGTGGGAAGTTGATACTGGTGTGTTTACAGTGTCACTTGTGGATGTAGATGTGGCGGGATCAGGAAGCCTCCACAGGACCGCCGTGCAGCGGTGAAATCTAAGCTGATAGTACAGTCTGTGGGCACCCACAGGTTGTAAAGGGGGGGAACAGAGCTATGTTCTTTTGGGTGGTGCACAAGGTAGAAGGTGAGTCTCTTACCGGAGAGGTGCTCCGCTGCCTCTACTCAGTCCGTGGAGCGAGGGAGTGAAGGGACCGGGCGGTCGAAAGGTCTATTATTCAGAAGTCATCCTCGCGGGCAATCCGATGGTAAGCATTGCGTTCCGGTCTTGTGTCCGCAGCAGCGTGAAGGAGCCAGTGATCGGAGGAGCGAGAGTGAGGGCTGCACCTCATTCATGGGATACGGGAGCCGGGAGGAAGGATCCTCTCTCTATCCGGGTCACGGCGGACATCCTGTTGCGTCGAGGATCATGTGTTAACTGATCAAATCCAGATCCGCCCCATCGAGACACATCCTGTAGGTAGGCTTCCGCCGCGGGGCAATGTGGGATTTGTAGTCCGAGGAGGTTTAGTAAGATGACCAGGTGGGTGGGCTCCGTTCAGTGGCGTAGGGTGGAGATGTGGCGCTCCGACATGTACGGCCTAGGGACGTCTTAGTATGAGCTCACCTCCAGGACAGCCAGGGTAGCTCATGTAGCGAGGAGTGCTAACAGACGTTATTAAAAGTTGTACCGTGCAAACACACATAACGTGGCAACCATTAGAACAGCCATAACAGTCCCTCAAGCGTATTGTTTAAATGCAGGTTAACTCAAGTAGAGGAAGACTACTTACTTCCAGCCCCGTCAATAGTCTCTCCTGGCCCTCCTAGCACCGGGGGTCGGGGACATCTCATGCGGTGCTCCGGGGCCTTGCGGGCCTCCCTGGTTTCTGGATCCCGACGGGGATCTCCGGCGTCGGAAGCGGGAGGCTTGAGTCTCCATAGGTTCCTCCCGGGGTTTAGGCCATCGGTGAACAGATTGCCGGAAGACAGCGTACCAGTCCGGTACTGCCACTAGGGGAATCCCGAGAGACTCACAAAAGCCGGGTAAATCTTCCGGAACCTTCAGCGTGGCAGTATGGCCTCGGTGGGATGCCGACAAGCAGAAGGGGAATTTCCATTGATAACGGATTTCCTTAGCTCGCAGGACTTCCAACAGCGGCTTGAGGTCACGTCGGTTCTTCAGCGTGATCCCTGACAGGTCTTGGTATATTTGGACCGGTTGGTTTCCATGGACGAGTCGCTTGCCTCTGGCCTTCTTTAGGACGGATTCTTTTAGCGCGTAATCGGGCAGGCAGCAGACGACGTCTCGAGGGGGGTCCGAGTCCCTTCCCCTGGGGCGTAGAGCGCGATGAATCCTGTCAAAGGTTATGGCAGTCATGGGGGGCCTTTCTAACACCGAGTTGAATAGTGCAGTTACTGCTTCAGGGATGCGGTCTCCATCGATGGATTCCGGGAGGCCACGCACCCTAAGGTTATGGCGTCGGCCCCGGTTATCTAAATCTTCAAGATGGCGATTCATATCCCGGAGTTGGAGGGTATGGTCGTCCACCTTTCTTGTGGACCGTTTGAGGATGCCTTCGTGATCTGCTACCGAGCGCTCCGTTTGGGAGACCCGATCATCCAGGGCGTGTACCTCAATGCGGAGGCCTGCAATGGCGGCCGCCAATGCCTCTTTAATGTCCGTTGCCACAGCTCGCAGATCGTCCAAAGTGAGGTGACGATGTGCCGAGGTAGGTATCTCCTGCGCCTGTGAGAAAGGGTTAAGAGGGGCTGTCAGGACTATTTCAGAGTTGTCTGGAGGTAGGGGGTTTGCGAGGCTTTGTGTGGGGCCTTGGCGAGTCGGCGCCATGTTACCCCTCTGGGAGCGGAACATATCCGGGATGTGTTGCTGAGCGGTCCCGGTATTCCCCCTCGGGGACCTCGATCTCGAGGCAGAAGACGCTCTGGAAGCTGTACCCATCCTGCGCAAACGTTACTAAGGGTGAATATCTCCAGTTACTGCAGTGCTTGCTCTGAGGTGGCCGGAGCTCTAGATTTAAGCGTCCATCTTCCAGCAAGGTCCGGCCACGCCCCTCGTTAGGTATCTATTTACTCGGCGCAACATCGTCTTTCACATTATACAAAAAAATTGGGCTAACTTTACTGTTTTGTTATTTTTTCATTCATGAAACTGTTTTCTTCCCTAAAAAAAGGCATTTGAAAAATTATTGCGCAAATACCGTGCAATGACCGCCATTTTATTCCCTAGGGTTTCTGCAAAAAAAAAATCTAATGTTTGGGGGTTCTGATTAATTTTCTAGCAAAGAAAATGTGATTTTTACATGAAGGAGAGAAGTGCCAAAATAGGCCTGGTGATTAAGTGGTTAACTAACTAATGCAGGCTTCCATAGAAGCAAAGTCTATTCAGCAAAGGTCCATGGTAATGGTAGGTTCCATAGTCCAGAGATAGGAAACACAGAGGCCCAGATTCAGGTACATCTGCGCATTATTGGACCGGCGTAGCGCACCGCCTTTACGTTAGACTTGCGCAATTTTGCCGCGTAATCACCCTATTCTCGTAGCTTTTGCGCAGAAAATTGCGCATGCGTAGCGTTTTTTCAGAGGCGTAAGGCGGAGTGATACAAATTGGGAAGGACGTGGGCGTGTTACATTGAAAAGAGCCGTGACCCCATGCAAATGAAGGACCGGCCGTCTCGCGCATGCGCGCTTGAAGGAGACCATGGTCAGCTCCGCTGTGCGCATGCTCACAACTCGGGAGCGGCGCAATCAGTGAAATTGGAAGTGGAGCCGGGCAACTTAGTGAACTACGCAAACAGCATAAATAGACAGACACAAATGCACTTCCTTTGCAAAAGCACATCCCTTTGGGATCTTCCTATACAGCAAGGTGCTTTTGTTTATTTTTTTTTGCTCGTCATTTATTTAATTTTTTTGGTTCTGTTTGTGTATGATTTTGGAATGTGGGGGTGATATTCCTGCCGGAAAAGGGGTGTCACCCTCATTTGTGGTGGAGAAGTGATCCCCAGGTCCGTGTGAATGGTGTATGAATGTGACAGTGACATAATTGGAGCCGTGGCGTGGCGTTGCAGCTCACAAGTCCTGCATGGTGGACTGGTGCCAATCCCATGGATGAGGATGTGGGGTGTGTGTGCTAGGGACCACAGTGGTGTGCATGCATGCATTCTCATTGTGGCATGATTCATGTGTGTGTTTAACGTGCAAAGATGCAAATGTGAGCTGGCATGAGATGGGGTCATGAGATGGGGTCCCAGTGCATATGCAGAGTCACCTTGAAGGGAAAAGACAGGAGGAGGTTAGTAGTGCCCCTTGTGATGTGTGCATCATGGGGGGGGGGGGGGCAGTCATGCCTGCCACCCATGTCACTCACCAACCAGCCAGCTGTCCCCATGTTCTGTTCGAAATCTGTGGGGATGGGGCTCTGATTGTATATGTAGCTGTCATGGGTGTCATGGGTGGTGTCATGTGTTGGGCTGGTGATGTCCTCCTGCAGGGTTGTGGTTAATTCCATGATGGCATGAGGGGTGAATCTGAAGATGCGAGACACCTCAGAATCACTCATGCCAAAGATGTCTATGCGTGTGTGATATATCCTCTCCCGTGAAGAGTGAAGAGTGAGGGGCTTGTATCAGATAAGAATATTGTATTAGATTAGATTAAATTAAATTAGATTAAATTGTAAAGTTTAGATAAGCAAAAAAAATAAAAAATCTCCCATGCCCTCCTTAGTGCCCTCCTCAGTGCCCTCTTCAGTGCCCTCCTCCTTCTTTGTTCATCTAAAGTCAGTAGTATAGCTATGTGCGACGATGTCCCTGGCATGTTGGCATACAGATTGTTGTGCAACACGTGTGACTGCTGAGCTCCTCACTAACAGTGTTGCTTTATCTAACAAGTAGACTTTTTTTCTCTTTTTAGACCAGCTTTTATATGCTCTAATTTTAGACAGGACATTTTGCTGTTGCGCACACTGCGTCGCCTGCGCTGCCCCAACGTTCTTTTGTGGATCCCCGTAAGTCCCTCATTAGCATATTTGCAAATCAATGGTCTGTCTAGCGCACTTTTGCGCGGACGGATGCGCCAGTCTAACGAAATTACGTGGGACAAAAAAAAGTAGATTTTTTGCGTATCTCGTTCTGGGGATGCCGCGCATCGAAACGCACGCGCACATTTCGACTTACGCACGTGCATCTCCTGTTGCGCAGGCGTAATCGCTCTGTGAATCTGGGCCAGAGATTGTTTCCTCTGTACAGAGCGCTGTGTTGATTGTCACACAGATGATCAGCAGGTCCCGGCCATGAATCATTGGTGATTGCTGAAAGGCTCCCGCTATGTACAAACACAGCATGTGCCAGTGGGGTTAGCACGCTAACCCCCAAAAGCAGCCAACGATGTATGGGAACATAGTTTTACCTGTGTGTGATCCGCAAATGGTTAAAGTTTTCTTTCTGGGTAATATATGATTTACTGTATCTATTTGTTTTTGAATATTTCAGAATTTATTTTTCCTTGTTCTTGTAACATAATTTTTTTTTTATCAAATAAGGTTAAGTTAAGGAAAAACATTTTTAGGATACACCCAAGTACTTAACCCCCCCCCCCCCCCAAAAAAAAAGTTGAGCCCCCTTAACTGTATGTAAACACACTCCCCAGGGGCGCCTACATGAAAATGTCATCATTTGTGCTGCACATGTTACACATTGACATGCATTCCAGAATGTCAGCAATCATTTTAGGAATATTATTCTCAGTTAACTGATGACCTGTTTTCTTAAACCTTATTAATGAAACATTTTTCGTATTAAAGTTTCTCGCCAAGTTACAACACTGCATCTGTACGGATCTAAATTTGCCGTGCCAGGAATTTTGTAATTCATAAATACTCATAGCGTTTATATTATATAATCACATTTATATTACTGTGCACATTAAGCAGACCATACAATTTCAGCTAAAATTATTAAATTCATCCCTGTAGGTCTTATACACTCTATAAGACAGCTTTTTATTATTCAAACTGAACTCTAATGCTTTTGGACATCTTTAGTTTGAATTTAGATAAATGAATGCCCAATTATTACCGTATATTGTTTAATTGAATAACACAGATTGGCTGCACTTTAGACAAATCGCATTTCGATCCCAGACAGAACATTTACAAAGCTCAGTCACATCTTCCTGGAAATATTATAGATGCATTTTGAGAGGAAACAACATTTTTTTCATTATATTTTCCTTTCAGACAAGATGTACTGACTTTCCTATTATTATATGACTGAGAAGCATATTAACAATTGCATGAATACCAAGCAAAATACAGTTTAGAATTGCTGGATGTTCCATACTATCAGTCAGAGCAGTTTGACACCAAAATGCAGAGGACAAAAACTTTATTTATGAGGATTGCCACAGATTTATCCAATCCCCTTAGCAAACTGACACAGATTAAAGTAGGGATAAGTGCTGCAGTGTATTCAGGGCGATGATTTGTTTTTAGCTAGTGTAATCTTTCCCGAGCCGTTCTGACAAGACTCATGCAAACTCTCATTACAGTACTAAGACCACGTGGCTTCCTATGCAGTAAGATTAAAATCTGTTGTCTTACCTTTATAGAGGCTACCAAGTATATCCCTCTGTGTGGAAGTTTTAAGTTACATTAAATATTTTCAAACACAATTAAAGTGATAGTAGGTTATTAGTAGAATAAAAAAGATGTACACTTACCTGTTCTGTGCAATGATAATGTGTAAAGCTGCTCCCTTACCTCCTTTTTAGTTGTCCCCTGCTGGTGCTGTCAGCTCCTTCTTCCCCTGGGTTCCCCCTTAGCAATCAGGATGCTAAGAGACACTTGTGCTTTGTGTGTCCAGGTAAGCTCCCACTGCTTTCAATGACTCTTTTGAGACCAAGTACAGTAGTAAGTGCAGTGGTGCTGCAGCCAGGACAGCACTGGATCATTCAAAAGAGTCCGGTAAGTGTTTAGGGATCAGTAAAATAAGTAGTGGGGAGATATTTTACTCTTAAAAGATATTAAAGTCTCTTTTTTTGTTTAAAAATAACAAACATGTTATAATTACCTGCTCTGTCCAGTGGTTTTGCACAGAGGAGCCTAGATGCTCCCCTTCTTGGGTCCCTCGCCGGTGCTCCTGGTCCCTCCCTCCTTCCGAGTACCCACCCAGCAAGCAGCTTGCTATGGAGGCACCCCGCCCCATCTCTCTCCACATTGGCTTAATGACTTTGATTTACAGAAGTGGGAGTGAATGGCACCAGCAGGTGTGTCTAAGCCAACTAAGAGGGAGAGTCCCGGACATCTATATCTCAATGCGTTTCATGAACAGTGTTTACTTCTTCTGGACACTGTGAGAGTGGGTAAATATCTAAAATGAGATTGTCCTAATATATGTATAATGACAAAAAAATACTCTAGACAATACCTTACACAATATGTATGTTCCAATGCTTGTTGACCACCTAATATTTAAATCATGCACATCACTCCTGTGTGTACAAGCTCACACATCCAGGAGGGGGAGTCAAATTGATAGTATCACATGAGATTGACTTGTCACCCAAATATGCAGATATACTATTTATAACCAGCTCCATTAACAATGCTGGAATAAACCTTTTAAAAGACTGAACGCAGACTACCTCAAGGCAGTCAGAATACTTATTCCTGAATTATTTAATGCCTGATGTTCCTGGGATAAACAAACCACCCCCGTCTAAGAATATTACACAAAATTGGAAATTTAATTACACATTGAGAAATACCCCAGATGATGTCTATTTAGACGAAATGCGTCGGACAAGCCCTGACAATGTCATTACAGCTTTTAGCTCTAGAGAAATATGAGTGTTCCTAATTTTTATTTTAAAAAGTACTATTTTTAACAACGATATCAAACTATGTGGAACCTTTTTTTACTTATTTTTTAGTTCTTGGTTACATTGTGTGATTATATGGATATGATCTGACCCACCCCTCTGTAAGAATCTCTATCTGGTAACGGCATTGGGCACAAGTTGTAGGAAGGAGTGAAGGTCCTCTATTTGTAATAGTGGCTACAGATGCTAAGTTCTTCACCCTCTGGTGAAGGTTCACCACATGCCTTGATGATTTAGGGGGCGTATGCCTTTTGGAGTCCATTAACTCTGGTAAGCCTTCTTATTGTGATGGTCAATCTCCACACTTTCACTCTCCTCAACCGTTTTCCTTTGATGTTCCAATGATGTCACCCAGTTGACTCCACATTCAACTGCCAGGATTAATCCATAGACTCAATTTGCTTTTGGCTTTAATTATATGTATTTTTGTAAAAAAAATAAAATAATTGGCCCAGATTCACAGAGCGATTACGCCTGCGCAACTGCTGTTGCGCGTGCGTAAGTCTAAATGTGCGCGTGCGTATAGTTGGACGCGATTCACAAAACAATATACGCCAGAAATCTACGTTTTTTGGTCCGGCGTAATTGAATTAGACCTTCGCTTGCCTTCGCGCAAAACTGCGCTAGACACACCATTGATTTGCTAGTCAAATATGCTAATGAGGGAGTTACGGGGATTCACAAAAAAACGCAGTTGCTGCGCAGGCTACGCGATGTGCGCAACTGCAAAATGTTCTGTCTAAAGTTAGAGGACCTAAAAGCTGGTCTAAATTTTGAAAAAAAGTCTAATTGTCAGATAAAGCAACACTGTTAGTGAGGAGTTCAGCAGTCACACGTGTTGCCCAACAATCTGTATGCCAACATGCCAGGGGCATCGTCGCGCATAGCTATACTACTGACTTTAGATGAACAAAGAAGGATGAGGGCACGGAGGATGGCACTAAGGAGGGCACGGGAGATGGTTTTTTTTTTTTTTTTTGGCTTATATCAAATTTACAATTTAATCTAATCTAATACAATATTCTTATCTGATACAAGCCCCTCACTCTTCACTTGATATATCACACACGCATAGACATCTTTGGCATGAGAGATTCTGAGGTGTCTCGCATCTTCAGATTCACCCCTCATGCCATCGTGGAATTACCACAACCTTGCAGGAGGACATCAGCAGCCCAACACATGGCACTACCCATGACACCCATGACAGCTACATATACAATCAGAGCCCCATCCCCACAGATTGCGAACAGAACATGTATGGGGACAGCTGGCTGGTTGGTGAGTGACATGGGAGTCAGGCATGACTATCCCCTCCCGTGATGCACACCTCACAAGTGGCACATGCATGACTAACATCCACCTGTCTTTTCCCTTCAAGGTGACTCTGCATATGAACTGGAACCCCATCTCATGACCCCATCTCATGCCAGCTCACATTATGCATCTTTGCACGTTAAACACACACATTAATCATGGCACAATGAGAATGCATGCATGCACACCACTATGGTCCCTAGCACACACACCCCACATCCTCATCAAATTGGATTGGCACCAGTCCACCATGCAAGACTGGTGAGCAGTAACGCCACGTCAAGGCTCCAATTATGTCACTGTACATTCATACACCATTCGGACCTGGGAATCACTTCTCCCTGGTCCTGGGGAACCCTTCTCCACCAAAATTGAGGGTGACACCCCTTTTCCAGCAGGAATGTCACCCCCACATTCAAACATCATTCACAACCCAAAATATGCCAAAAAAGTCAAACAAACAAAAATGCATAGAAACAAAAAATGCATAGGAAAAAAAAAATGCTTAGAAAAAACAAAAAAAAGCAGAGAACAAAAATAAAAAAGCTTTCAAAACAAACAAAAGGGGGAAAAAAAATTATTGCCCTCTGCCTGAGCCACGCCTGGGGCGCCCCCGGCCACGGCCCCGGACCCTCAGGGGAGACGCATGGGGGAGGGGAAAAGCCGGGGAAGGAGGAGCAGCCCCTGAGATCTGCCCACCTGGCGGCCTGCCCTCCAAGGCCACGGCTATTCTGTCCAGGGCAGCACCAAGTGTTGCCGTGTTGCCCTGGATAGCCTGGGTAAGGGCCCTCACATCCTGCCCAACGCCTGCTGCTGTAGTTTGCAGGTCATTTAGGCAGGTTGTGGAGGCCCGGGAGTGGGAGTCCAGGTTACCCAGGCTATCATTAATGGAGGACAGGCTCTGATCCACCCGCCCCATAGTCTGGCAGAGCTGTCTCAGAAGGCGGGTCTGGGTGGCCAGGTTCCTTCTCAGACAGGCGGGCATGAGATTGGGCGCCCCCCTGGTGCTTGGGGATGACCTCCTGGCTCCAGCTGATGGTTGTGGCCGGGGAGAAGGGGAGGCCCTTGTGAGGGGAGCCATGTTGGGGGAGGAGGGGGGGGGGCTGACCCTTAGGGAGGGCAGGCTTCTTGCAGCCAGAGGGGAAGAGTCCGCAGAAACCAAAGGGCCAGTGCCTTCCATGGACTCCTCCTCCTCATGATTCTGCTCCTCCTCATGATCGTCCTCCGCATGATCCTCCCCCTCCTCTTGTTCCTCCTCTGCGGACTCTGGCCTTGTTGGGGGGGCCTCATTAGGCTGCTGTCCTGGGGTTGGAGCGGTCAGTCCAGATGGCCCTGCACCCTCCTGCACAGCTGTGGATGACACAAAACATTCACAGGTTGGAGGATCCACACACTTGCCACATATTCCCTTTCACCCCCTCCCCCACACATGCTACACACCTGAGAGAAATAAAAACCTTACCTGGCACCGCGGGGACCGGACTTGTGTCAAAGCCTGGCAGGCCCTCCACTTCATGCCGGTGAAAGGTCAGGGCCACCACACGCTCCGTCTCTGAAAATCTAACCCGGCATGGTGGGCCCCCTCCTGTGCCCCTGGCATGGGCATTTATTGCGGCCAGTTTTTTTTTCACCTCACGCCGGAGGTCATTTATTTTCTTTTCTATCCCAGAGCGGGTCCGTGTCTCCCCCTCCCCCGATGAATTCACCTGCTCCGTGATCCTATCCAAGATCTCCCTCCTCCTGGCCGGGGTGGTGGTGGCACTCTGCGGGCCGTGGAGAAAACGCCCATAGTCGGTAATGGCCCGGGCAAGAATTCTTTTTTCCCCCACAGTAAAATTGAGCTTTCTTTTTCTCTCAGTCATACTTCCAAACAAACTCACTAGCAGTCACCAAAAATCTGTCACAAATACAAGCACAACCAATCAGACAAGAACACACACAAAGAGAAAAAGAACAGCCAAAAATCACACTAGCACTCAGCAAGAAACACACACAAAAAAATCAGATGAAAAAAAAAAGCAAGAAAACAAACGCTCAGAAATCTATCAATCAAACAAACAGTCTCAAACACTTATCAAAATACACTTTCACAAAACTACCAACAAGCACAAGATCACACAGAACACTAATCTGACAACTACAAAACACACTCTAACGAACAACAGAGCAAAAGCACTTGATTCAATGGGAAGGGACACAAAGGGATGTACTTTTGCAATGGAAGGGCGTTTGTGTGTGTCTATTTATGCTGTCTGCGTAGTTCACAACATTGCCCTAGTCCATTTCCAATTTCAATGATTGCGCCGCTCCCGAGTTGTGAGCATGCGCACAACGGAGCTGACATGGTTTCCTTCACGCGCGCATGCGCGAGTCGGCCGGCCCTTCATTTGCATGGGGTCATGGCTCATTTCAATGTAACACGCCCACGTCCCTCCCAATTTGTATTACTCCTCCTTACGCCTACGGAAAAAACCTTACGTTTGCGCAAGCTCTTGCGTAAAAGCTACGTGAATCGCCGGATTACGCGGCTAGATTGCGCAAGTCTAACGGAAAAGTGGTGCGCTACGCCGGAATGATAATGCGCCGATCTACGTGAATCTGCCCCAATGTATTTATCTAGTTTTCACTCATCACGTTGGTGGATTATTTTGTTTTCTTATCATCTCTATATTTGTAATAATATAAGAGTTATTATATGAATATGTACTGTATCAGCATATTTATCACATATACAGTTTCTTATAAATCAGTGACTGTTTTTCATAGTGCTGCACATTTACCAGATATAATTTTAGTTTCTGAACTTATTTGTTTTGGTTTATTTTTATGTATGGATTGCGTGGGTTTTTACCCATATGTGATGACAATTTCATGTCAATAGCAGCTTTAGAAATATATTTACCTAGCAAATTTTTACCTGCTGTATACAGTGCCTTGAAAAAGTATTCCTACCGTTTCAAATTTTCCACATTTTGTCATGTTACAATCAAAAACGTAAGTGTATGTTATTGGTATTTTATGTGATAGACCAACACAAAGTGGCACATAATTGTGAAGTGGCAAATAAAATGATAAATGGTTTTCAATTTTTTTTTACAAATAAATATGTAAAAAATGTGGCGTACATTTGTATTCGGCCCCCTGAGTCAATACTTTGTAGAACCACCTTTTGCTGCAATTACAGCTGCAAGTCTTTTTGGTTATGTCTCTACCAGCTTTGCACATCTAGAATGTGACGTTTTTGCCAATTATTCTTAGCAAAATAGCTGAAGCTCTCTCAGATTGGATTGAGAGCGTCTTTGAACAACAATTTTCAATTCTTGTCACAGATTCTCAATTGGATTTAAGTCTGGCTGTGCCACTTTAGCACATGAATGCAGATTTGAATGAATGACAGCTTCCCTGTCCCTGCTGAAGAAAAGCATCTTCACAATATGGTATGTTCAGAGTGATGTTAGTTTTCTGCCACACTTTTAGGACAAAAAGTTACATTTTGGTCTCTTCTGACCAGAGCACCTTCTTACGCATGTTTGCTGTGTCCCTCTCATGGCTTCTCACACACTGAAAACTGTACTTCATATGGCTTTCTTTCAACAATGGCTTTCTTCTTGCCACTCTTCCATAAAGGCCAGATTTGTGGAGTGCACGACTAATAGTTGTACTGTGGACATATTCTGCCACCTGAGCTGTGGATCTCTGCAGCTCCTCCAGAGTTACCATGGGCCTCTTGGCTGCTTCTCTGAATAATGCTATTCTTGCTTGGCCAGTCGGTTTAGGTGGACGGCCATGTCAGGGTAGATTTGCAGTTGTGCCATACTCTTTCTGTGAGATGTTCAAAGCTTGGGATATTGGGATATTTTTTTTATAACCTAACCTTGCTTTACGCTTTACAACCTTATTCCTGACCTATCTGGCGTGTTCCTTGTCCTTCGTGATGCTGTTTGTTCACCAAGGTTCTCCAACAAACCTATGAGGATTTCACAGAACAGCTTTATTTATACTGAGATTAAGTTACACACAGCTGCACTCTATTTACTAATTAGGTGACTTCTGAAGGCAATTGGTTCCATTATATTTTAGTTATGAGTGTAAAGGGGTATGCGTGTAAAGGGGGCTGAATACAAATGCACACCACACTTTTCAGACATTTATTTGTACAAAATGTTGAAAAACAATTATATGTTTCCTTTCATTTCACAATTATGTGCCACTTTGTGTTGGACTATCATATAAAATATATTTAAGTTGTTGGTTATAACATGACAAAATGTGGAAAATGTCATAGGGTAGGAATACTTTTTCAAGGAAATACACACACACACATATATATATATATATTGGGGGTTATCAGCTTCAAGTGGAAAGCTTGCAGATAGTTAAGCCATACCCCAAATTGTGTTTAAAGAATATGTTACCCCAACATTTCATATTCCTGCTATGTGCTTACTGTATCATGTTCCTGTATGAAAAAGTATCATGTTCTCTTTGTATTGAGTCCTTTGTGTGGAATACCTGCCAGTCCCTCTGCTTTCCTATTAATAACTGACCACACTAGGCAGGAGAGCACATAATGGTCAGTTTTCTGGCTGTGCTGGAAACTCAGCCTACTCTCTTCCAATGATCAGACTTTGCCCTGACATTCACTGGGAAGATAAGTGAGTTGCTGTTTCACCTCCCCCAGCAGCTGAGAACAGAGGGAATGTGATCACAAAAAGGTTGCAGCAAATGAAAACAAAAATGTACAGTATATCCAGATTATCTTTGTTGGTCTACTCCTCCTGAATGTGTGGGATTATATGTACATGAGTGAGGTGCACTATTGTCTAGTCTATAAGTGCTGGGTATATGCTTTTGCATATATTGTAGGTTGCTATTGGGTGTCTTTTCTGTTATTATACATACTCTAAAATAATCTAATTAATCTTTGCATTTTATATATTTACCCACTATTATTATTCCCCTGTAAACGCTGCTTATAAGGCGCATATATATATATATATATATATATATATATATATATATATATATATATATATATACATACATCTTGTGGGTCTCACCAATGAATTGATACAACATGTATACATAAATAATGTAATGTTGTAATTAAGTCAGATGACACACCTGAAGAAGGTAGCCAATGCTATAATGTTTTAATACCAGTCAAATGAATTTGGATTTATGATTTTATGCATATTTATTTAAATAACGTTTTTTAGGATTTTTATTAGTTTGCATTTGAATCTATTTAATACCTAAAAAGTCCCATAAAAAATAATGCACTTAGTTGTGTGCTAATACGGTATATTGGGATGATATTATAGTCCCATTAAGGGGCAATTCATTGATACCATAGATAGTTTTATATTCTGTGAATTCAGATATCTGGCATTCAGGTAGCCTTATATAAATAATTACAAGAGTATGTGAATTAGCATGTTGACTTATCAAATTTGAATTTCATTCAAATATCTAAATAGACACGTGAAATAAATATATGGGAGCTATTCTTCCTGCAAAAAAATATGTATTTCTGTCTATCAATCCAGTCCTACATTTTGGGACAGTGAAAGTAGAATCTCTGTCAAATTGTTCTCTCCTCCTATAGGCAAGCTTCTTTAGCATAGCTCCATGTGCTGCTTCTTTTTCCTCTGTGAGCTCTGATGTACAGGGACTGAAAGAGGCTGATATAAGTCAAATTCAGACACTTAAACTGCTTTCATAAAAAAATTACATTTAAGGGTGTAGCATGCCCTCTGTCAATTGTGTCAGTTAAAGGCTTGCTGCTAAGCACTGTTATGTGTTCCCACACCACACAAAAAAAAGTATGGCCCCGGATTCACATACATCGGCGCATATTTATGCCGCCGTAGTGTATCTCTTTTACACTACGCCGGCGCAGCGCGGAGAGGCAAGCATGGAATTTACAAAGCAAATGCTCCCAACTCTGAGCCGGCGTAGCGTATATTTCGTAGGCGTAAGCCGGCGTAAGTGGAAGTAGGTGGAAGTGGGCTGAAAGTGGGCGTGATCCATGTTAATGAAGCGTGACCCCATGCAAATGATGGGCCGGGCGCCAGACAAGTGCTTAAAATGAACCGCGCATGTGTCGGGACATGGACGTATCCCCGTGCGCATGCGTATAACCACATCGAAACAACTGCCTAAGATACGCCGGATCACTGTGTACGCCGTGAATGTAACCTATGCCCAGTCGGTCCATATTCACAAACGTCCAACGTAAAATACGTAGGCTTATGTTCTGTGGTCCATACATTTGCATGGGTTGCGCCTCATCTATGGGGAATAACTTTACGCCAAACGTAAAACTTACGCGAACCGCGTAAATCATGTGCCGGGTGCATGTACGTTTGTGAATCGGCGTATCTCCCTCATTTGCATATTTGAATAGAAAATCAATGGGCGCGCCACATGCGTCCAGCGTAAATATGCTCCTACTCTAGGCCGGCATAGGCAAGTTACGTCGGTGGGATGAAGTCTGTTTTTAGGCGTATCTAAGTTTGTGGGTTCGGCGCACAGATACGACGGCGCATATTTGTACTTACGCGGCGTATCTGGAGATACGTTGGCGTAAGTGCTTTGTGAATCCGGGCCTATTGCGCTAACTTACTAATCAATAACTGAACAATAATGATGGAACCCTCTAATTTATGGAAATCTCAATAATCAATATTACCACGATACCGGTTTCTGTGATAAGTAACATCACATATAATACACATCAAACTGATAAAAGACATAAAAAATAAAAATGAGCAGGGATGGTGGAAACCCCTCCTATAGATATTTGCCATACAGATTAACTTCAAGTGCAATAATTCCAGTGATATGTGATTTCACATGTATTTATACACATCAAAATGATAATAAGACATTTGTTTTTTAAACTTAGCAAGGATGGTGGAAACCCCTCTACAGATAATTGCAATTCAAATTAACTTCATGCGCAACACTTTTTTAGTTGGGAGGTTCACACCATTATAGCACTTAGGAATTTTTTTTTTTCGATTGTTACATTTTACTTTATATGTTTTAGTTACTATTATAATGTGAATTTTTGCACTTAAAGTTAATTTTCCACCACCCTTGCCAAGTCCATTTTTTGTGCACTGGTGCGCAGTCATGTTGGAATAGAAAAGGAACTTCCCCAAACTGTTCCCACAAAGTTGGGAGCATGAAATTGTCCAAAATGTCTTGGTATGCCAATGCCTTAAAGGGATTGTAAAGGTTAATTTTTTTATGTTCTAAATAGGTTCCTTTAACCACTTAAGCCCAAAACCATTTTGCTGGCGACTTATTGAGATTCGGCACTGCGTCGCTTTAACTGACAATTGCGTGGTCGTGCGATGTGGCTCCCAAACAAAATTGACGTCCTATTTATCCCACAAATAGAGCTTTCTTGGTATTTAATCACATCTGCGTGTTTTGTTTTTTTTTTGCGCTATAAACAAAAATAGAGCGACAATTTTGAAAAAAGTTCAACATTTTTTACTTTTTGCTATCATAAAATTCCTTTAAAAATATACATAAAAAAAACAAATTTTTTTTTCCTCAGTTTACGTCGATACGTATTCTTCTACATATTTTTTGATAAAAAAAGTCACAATAAGCATATATTGATTGGTTTGCGCAAAAGTTATAGCATCTACAAAATAGGAGATAGAACTATGGCATTTTTATCATTTTTTTTTTTACTAGTAATGGCGGCGATCTGCGATTTTTATCGTGACTGCGACTTTATGGCAGACACATCGGGCACTTTTAACAGCTAGTGCATTGTTGGTTCACTAACCCTTTCCTTTGACTTCCGTCTCCCCACAGGGATGTAGTCCCAAGGGAGGGGGCGAGCACGCTGACTAACCCCCAGCCATAACGGCTCGGATGATGGGGGCAAGCTTACTGAGAAGAAACAGGAAGTGAGAAATTCAGACAAAGAAAAAAAAACATTTAGAAGGGAAATCAAAGTTAAAGTTAACCTATATAGAAACTAAAAAACAAATCTTTAAAACCCCTTTAAGAGTTCCCTTCACTGGAACTAAGGGGCCAAGCCCAACCCCTGAAAAACAACCCCCACTCCATAATCCCCCTCCACCAAATGAGTTGGACCAGTGCACAAAGCAACGGCCATAAAGACATGGATGAGCGAGTTTGGGGTGGAGGAACTTGACTGGCCTTCACATTAAAGTGGAGACTGCGAGCTAGGCATTCTCATCCAACATCAGTGCCTGACCTCATAATTGCGCTTCTGGAAGAATGGTCAAACATTCCCATAGACACACTCCTAAACATTGTGGACTGCCTTCCTAGAACAGTTGAATCTGTTATAGCTGTAAAGGATGGACCAACTCAATATTGACCCTACAGACTAAGACTGGAATGCCATTAAAGTTCATGTGTGTGTAAAGGCGGGTACCCCAATACTTCTGGTAATTTAGTGTGTATATGTACATATGTATATATATATATGTAGCGCTTGGTAACTTTACAGTAGCGGTGCAAGTTAAATTTAGAGGGAGATCAGAGTGTAGTTAAACTCTGATCCAAATTGTTACGTGTTAAACAGGGTCTATGTCTCAGCTTGGCTGTGCTGTGGGCTTCTCTGCTGTGCTGGTGTGTTCTTCTAACCCCGTTGCTGCAGGTGGCATTAGTGGAGTCAAGGCTTTTCTCAGCAGCCAATCAGGAGGGTTTGACTTCGCTGTGCATGCTGGGAGGGGTATTTATGGGACATACACCATTGGTTCTGTGCCTTGTTCTTTGAGTGTGGCACCCACCTTTAGGGTGACCACATCACGGTGCCGCCGTCCTATGGCCTACATGGCCGGGGAGTGCGTGCCACGCAGTGTTCCTGGTTCCGGAGTTACAATGGCCCGGAGCATCTGAACAGCTAAGGGGACCCAGAGAGTGACTGGGTTCCCACCTGTGAGGATCCCAAGCTGTATTGCTTTTCAGTGGGGAGTCAGTCTGAGGAGCGCCATTGAGAGGCTGGCGGTCCAAAAGGGCCTCGACACAGCAAAGAACACCTGTTGCGGACATTCCTTTACTTCTACTAAATGCAAATATGCATCATTCACCCCTAGGAATTCGGGGGAGCCATGAGGTAAATGTGCCACCCAAAACAACCAGCAGCTCCTCCGGGGGTAGTGCTACATATATATTTATTTATATATATAGGCATGTGTGCTAGAGCTTTGGGGTGCACACCCTATTTCAGTAGGCTGTGCACGCCAATGGTTTTGATAGGGCTGATCACTTGCACTTTATTATTTAAATATTTTGTTCTGATGGACTCCTAAGTGAATTAGATTTCTATTAGGGTTCAACTCAAATTTAAGTACTTGACGTCAAGCTGTGTTCCCTTCTGTAAGCCAAATACCTTGTGAGTTTTCTTTCTCCTTGCAAAAAAATAAATTTTTATTGATGACAGCTTCCTTGCAAAAGTTTTATTGAGATTTGATAAGCGAGTTCACAATAGGTCTGTGTAAAAAGCAACAGAAAGAAAGATAAAGGGTCTGAGCTTTTTACAGTCATGTTCGTCTCTTAAGATACAAGGATGTTATTGTGTACCCATGCACATTTTCTATTGATTCAATGCTACAACAAAATTGCAGTGACCTCCCTGTTTCTTTTGTGTTTCACTCCCATCCTATGCCTCAGCAGAATTATTTAGCTGAATGGTAAAGTAAACAGATTTGTTTTCTTTTTTTCTCCAAATACATAGACTAAATAGTACAGCAGATTTTTTTTTATTGCTCAATTTTATGTAAAATTGTGTTTTATTATACGATGTTACATAGAACAAAAGGCAAACAATTTTAAAAAATAAATTACATTGCAATCTGTTATTAATGAATGTGCAAGGTACAAATATGTTTTTCTTTATAGCCAGGCAAGTATGAAATATTGCACACAACATTTTCTCGGCTGTCCATAGTTCCTCTGTTGAAAAAATCGTCTAATATTGACAGAGATAAATAGCTCAAACTGAAACTGGCACAAGCAAATGAATGAGTCAAAGCAGCAGTGACTCACCCAGCTTTCTCCTCCTCCCTAACTTCCTTTGAATTTGCAATTTAATTTGAAATATTTCATAGTGTAGCCATTGGGGTTGATTTACTAAAACTGGGGAGTGCAAAATCCGATGCAGCTCTGCATAGCAACCAATAAGCTTTACAGGTTTATTGTCAAAGCTTAATTGAACAAGTTGAAGTTAGAAATTAATTGCAATGGCGGCTGGTTATCACAATTTTTTTGGGGGGGTGGCACAAACTCACATACCCCCCACCTTCTGCGGGAGATGGACGGCAGATGTCTTATCACATGGAGGAAGGGGGAAGGAAGAGCCGGGACGCTCTGGCCGCACAGGAACAGGATGTGTGTCCTGCAATATGATTGGCCAGAAAGTCCTAAGACTCCCTGGCCACTAGGGGCTTCCTGATTGGCTGGAAAGAGAATGAGGGAGACAATAGAGAATATTCATTTTCTATTGTCACACTAGTGGGTGTGCTTGGGGCGCAAACACACCCTTTTGTGAAGCCTATTAGAGCCTCTGGTTACAATCATGTGCTTAAAAAAAAAAAACAAAAAAAAAAACATTGGAATCCATGCGTTCGTGCCCCGCATGTAGATTAGGGGCCCAGATCTACATGCGGCACCCCTGCTCCTCTAAGGCCCCGTACACACGATCAGTCCATCCAATGAGAACGGTCCTAAGGACCGTTTTCATCGGTTAACCAATGAAGCTGACTGATGGTCTGATGTGCCTACACACCATCGGTTAAAAAAACGATTGTGTTAGAACGCGGTGACATTTACGTGTTTTTACACAATGACGTGCTGAAAAAAACGAAGTTCAATGCTTCCAAGCATGCGTCGACTTGATTTTGAGCATGCACAGACTTTTAACTGATTCTTTTGCATACTAATGATCGGTTTTTACCCATCAGTCAGGCATCCATTGGTCAAATTTTATAGCAAGTTCTCTTTTTTTTGACCGAAGGATAACTGACCGATGGGGCCCACACACAATCAGTCCGTTTTAATTGTTTTTGACCGATCGTGTGTATGCGGCCTAATGGATGGGCCGCCACTGGTTGATTGGCTACCATGCACAGCTGCACCGAGTTTTAACTTTACAATACAAATAGCATAACACCTCTGTACAGCTGCACACTCAGCCTCCACTACCTAATAGACCGTTCATAAACATATGTATCTGTAAACCCAATCACTAAAATATCATATGAGCTTTGACATATACAAGTAATTTAAAAACATAATTTTCAACCTTTTTAAATCTGCTGTTTTTCTTAAAACAATAGCTGATGATCCTACCACTAAAAGTCATGTTCAGAGGCGCATGCACGGCGGGCTCCGTGATGGAAGCTTGAACCCGGAGCTCCGCACTACCACGGCTGAAAGGACCGTTTAGCAGGGGACACAGGAGCCTGTCTCCCACTCTCACAGCCCTAGCCGCCGGCGGAGCATCTGGGGAACCCACAGATGTCCGGCGGTTCTTCCCGGAGAGACCTGAGGCTGCAATTCAGCAGGGAAGAGGAGCACTCCGGATCCAAGATGGCGGGCGCCATGTTACCGCACAACCCGGGACCCGAGGAGACACCCAGGGTAAGGCACCCTCTAGCCCCAGCTACATTGATCTTCACACCGAAGACATCTGGGGACGCCCTGATTGTACCCCCGCATTCCCCTGCCTCTACTGAGTCCCTCCTTGATCAGACTCTAGAGGAACTTGCAAACTCTCCCCTGGGGCCTAGCGTGGAATCGGGGATGGCTCAGCCTGACTCTCCCAACGCTACACATGCAACTATCCTTACTGTCCCTGATCTCCTCTCACACCTAACAGCTTTATTAGACAGGAGCTTATCCCAAACAGCCTCGCAAATAACAGGGGACATTAGAAAGGATTTCCAGATGCTGGGGTCACGCATGGAGGCTATTGAGAATAAACTTGACTTAACGGTTTCCAAAACGAATCAAAACTCAGATCATATTCAAATCCTACCGGGCCAGCTGGATGTGGCGTTGGCCAGAGTAGATGACCTTGAGAATAGGTCACGGAGAGAGAACTTTCATATTAGGGGGCTACCAGAATCCATTACGGATACTGTCACTGTGGTTCAGGATTTTTTGAAACAACTTATACCCAATATTCCTCCTCACAAACTTGAAATAGATCGGGCACACAGATCATTGGGCCCTCTGAGGAAGGACGGCCTGCCCAGGGACATTGTGGTTAAACCTAACTTTTTCTCGATCAGGGAGGAAATGATGAAGCTCAGTCGCACACAATCCCCCTTAACATGTCGCGGCCATAATATCCAGATTTTTGCAGATCTATCACCAATGACTATGCAAAAAAGGCGTTCACTAAAACCTCTTCTGTTGGTTTTGACTCAACGAGGGATTAAATACAAATGGGCCTTCCCTTTTGCTCTTAAATTTGAACTTAAAGGCAAGTCCTACTCCTTTCGTAATCTGCAGGAAGGCGAGAAGATTCTGCTCGGTCTTAACTTGATCTCTCAAGAGGCTCTAATGGACTTTGATGATTCTGGTTCAGGTGCTTCAAAACGTCCTCCCCCGATGAGTCCCCTTTCAAACATCTGGACCAAGCCGAAGACCAAGGGGGCGAAGGATGCTAGACCACCGTAACCTCTCCTTTATTTGTTATTTTTATTTTTTTGGCCTTATTGGGGCTTCACTGTCTTTATTATTGCTCAACTGGGACTTTCTCCTTTTTAGGGGTCCATTTTTGTTGTCTTATCAACCAATTTTCCCCCCGGACCTGTATAGGTCTAAATGAGCTAGATTTTTTATTTGTTTCAAGGATTATCTTGCTACCGCCCTCCAGCGATAGTGACTCTAAAGCTACTTGTCTCACCTTAATTAATGTGGTTAGCAGTAGGTTGAGTGAACTCCTGATCAATACTATTTTTTTGGTGGGAGGGGGTAAATATGATATGTATGTAATATTGTTTCCCCATTTTTTCATTGTTTTTGATTAAGCATTTTACTATTAAGTGTCCAGATGCCGTGGTACTTGTGCAATGCCCTCACCCTCCCTAGGTTCGGACTATTTTTCCTATCCTTGGGCTGGGTCTCGACACCATACTTTGGGTATGGGTCGGTTTTGTGTCTTTGCTGACTTCGGAAAGGTTTTTTCCCGGTGTTTGCAAAGGTCTGATGGGATCTTTAGTTCTCTTTGCTTTATCTCTCCTCTCTTGATTTTCTTCTTCTCTCTTTCCTTTTTCTTTTCAGACATTCACTGGACTTCATACAGAAGACTTATACTTAGAGGGTTTCCCACACCAGTTATCCCCGCTCCTTCCTCAAGACTCCCCCGAGACCATTGGTTAAGTGACGATGCGAGTAATGTAGACTTTTTCCCTAAGCTCCATGGCTTCTAACATAGCACAGGCTCCCCTCTTGAGGGTAGCAACCCACAATGCCAGGGGGTTAAATTCTCCAGCGAAACGTAAAAAGGTACTTGACTCCGTAAAATCCCGCAACATAGACATATTTTTCCTTCAAGAAACACATTTTCCAACCCGGTATAGGCCCAAATTTATTCATGCTCATTATCCGGTTTTCTTTCTCTCCAACGCAGAGGACAAAACGAGGGGGGTAGCTATTCTTTTTTCTAAAAAATGTAGATTGTCTCTTAAATCGGAATTTAGGGATAGTGAGGGTAGGATTCTCCTAATTAAGGGTTCCATTGACGGCCAGCTCTTTTCTTTTGTATCTTATTATGCCCCAAATTCAGGCCAAGCTAAATTTTTTGCATCCCTTTTCTCAATCTTAGAACCCCAATTGGAAGGTTTAGTTATTCTGTGTGGGGATTCCAACACTGCATTCGAGTAGATAAGTCAAAACCACTTTATGCTCAAAACATGCGCCCTACTAGGGCGAGTTCTAAAATAGCTAAGTTAATTTTAGAAAAGGGCCTCTCTGACATCTGGAGAGAATTGAACCCCTCCAGGATAGACTATACTCATTTTTCGCAGGCTAACCTCTCCTATGCCAGAATTGACCATCTTTTTGTCTCTACTGCCTTGATTCCATCGGTACTAAAATCCTACATTTCTGACACGGTTTGGTCAGACCACTCAATAGTTATAATGACTATCCAAACTGACTTCTCTCCTCCAACAGGTTTCCACTGGAAATTGAATGAGGCTTTGCTTTCGGGTCCTGGTTCTAAATCCGAGATTGAAGCTTCCATTCTAGATTACTTTAACTTGAATGATACTGGGGAGGTCTCTGCTGAATCCCTCTGGGCGACGTGTAGAGGTTGAGAGATTAGATAAAGCCTTCATTCACTTACAGTCGGAACATAAAAAAAATCCCTCTAATGTCTCGATCTCCTCCTTGGACAAAGCTTGTCTAGAACTCAATTTAGCATTGACCGCTAACGCCGAAAAAAGTCTTAGATGGTCTGGTGCAAGATATTATTATCAAAGAGATAAGGCTGGCTCTCTCCTTGCTGCCAAACTCTCTCCTCGTGTCCGTACTCGTGTCTTTCCCAAGATTAGAATAGGTGGTGGGCACCCCACTACGAATCCAGTCACTATCATGCAAGCGTTTTCTAAGTATTATGAAAACCTTTTTAATTCACATAAACCTCAGAATCCCTCTGACATTACTTCTTTCTTAGGGAGTATCTCGATTCCTTCTGTGTCAGTTGAACATAGGGAGAAACTCGAGGCTCCCTTTTCAGTGGAGGAAGTTCTGGATGTGATTAAACACTCTAAGAGCGGCTCTGCGCCTGGCCCAGATGGCTTCCCGCTGCCGTATTATAAATCTTTTGCGGATATATTGGCCCCGTACTTAGCTAGATTTTTTAACGCCAAGACTAAGGGGGATCCCTTAGACCCTTCTCTGAACATGGCCTTTATCACAGTTCTTCCCAAGCCTGATAAGGACACTAGCTTAGTTAGCAACTACAGATATCTTTGATCAACAATGATCTCAAGATCATGACTAAAGAGGAGGGGGGAGAGGAGGGGAGAGGGGGAGAGGAGAGGGGTAGGAGAGGAGTAGGAGAGGAGAGGAGTAGGAGAGGAGAGGAGGGGGTGGTGAGGTGACATCACACATGTGAGGAGTCTGAAGACAGATCAGTCTATACTCACACACTATACAGTAATAGAATATCAGTGTGTGTTCTTTACTCACTCTGCTCTGCATCCAACGACTCTCTTTGCCGGGCTCCAGCTGTGTCACCGACCCCGGAGCGCCCACTACTCCAATCATCTATAGGCTAGCAGGTCACGTGATGCTGCCGCGGCATCGCTGTACAGGACAGGCCAGCCGGGAGAGAGAGCGGCCTCTAGGAAAGGCAGAGCTGCTGTACTGGTCTGGGATGGGGAGTGGCGCGAGTGGGATGATCACCAGAGGGTCTCTGAAAGAGACAGAAAGATCAGTGTCACTGATCATGGAGGCACGCAGTGGCGATGGCAGGGGATGTTTGCTTCTGTTCTGTCAGACTCAGAACATATCCTCCTGCGCTGCATCCTAATAATCTATCGGACGGCTGCCTGAGATGGAGTTAGTTAGTTACATGGCTGCACCGGCGGGAAAGTAGGGAATAACAGCGGCCGGGTGCCCTAGGCGGCAGTGGGTCCTAGTCGGCTGTCTAGTCTGCCTAGTGATAGCACCGGCCCTGGCCTCAGATGGCCTCCCTACATAGGTTTTACATTTTTATACTGTATTATAAAGAAGTGCCATATATAGATAAACAGGACATAGGTAGTACCTTCTTCCCAACATTTATATACTGTTCAGTAAATTCAGAAATGTTCTTGTTTAACACAGAGTATGATGTCCGGGCATACAGCCAAGATAGGTAAAATTGCTGACTGGAGGAAAGGCACACAACCCCTCTAATCATAGGCAGAGACTCTCAGAGGTGTTTTGTAACAGGGCCAGCTGCCTGCTAATCTATTTTAGAAACCTTCCCTGCCAAAAATTTCAGCCTGCTTATATCTGATGTGTGAGAGAATTTAGCAGGAGTTATCAGGCTGATAACAGAGGAACGGTTCAGGAGAGACCTATGGGACTTAGCTCTTTAAAGAGAGATAACAAAATACTGCAGATATATGTGCCCAGCTCAAATTTCATGAATTGGGTTTACATTCACTTTAAGCCATTTCCATACCCCATGAGGTCTGACTAAAAATTATCAGAGATAGCATCACTGTGTCTTGTCCTTTTGCTGGGGTGTTGCTAAGACACTCGCAGCTGGTTCCCTGTGGTAGCAACACATGTGCATTACCTGTAATGGTAGGGTATAAGCAGTAAAGTCTGAGAGTGTCTTATCAACTTCCTAGCAACAGGATGAGAAAATGCGATCTCTGGGAGTTTTTCAGCCAAGTTTTGGGAGGTATGTAAATGGCCTAAATCAATGACAAGTGCATTATTTAACTTTCTTCAAAGTTTCACAGCTTTGTTTTTTACAGGTGCACTTTACCTGCATAAGCATTTTTTTTAAAGGTGATCTAACCCTTTAAAGTGGAGATACCACTACAATGGTCAAAAATGTATAATTTATTTCTCATGCAAGAAAGAAACTTTCAACAGGTTTCGGAACATTATAAATAATGTATGCAACAATCAAGCTTTTAGCACTGATGATAGAATAGCATTTGGCTTCTGCAAACTAAGCAACATCCTGTAACCTCTCATTGCAAGCCCCGGCTATTTACTTTACAATGTATCTTGTAAAAATGGAAATAACTACTAACTACATTAAGACTGCTGAGTTATTAATTATATTATAATAGAGTAATGCACTGATTGTCTGTCATAAAATTGTATGCCGTGCAAGAAACTGTGTTGTTTGTGAAGGAAGAAAGTAACGGGAAGGAAAAAGCAGTGGAGGGAGAAGCACTGCCGGTAATAAATCAACGTGATTGTGTTTTTTTGAAGGAAAGGTTTTGATTGTTGTCACTGTGGCTGTTATATGTTGGTGGGCAAAGAATGTATTCATTTACTGTAGCATGATAAATAGTTTCTGAGTGTTCTTGTTGTACATGAATTATATAAAGCGTGCTCGGCCTTTACCATTCAGTACCTCGCAAAAGATTCCTTACTATGTAGAAAATCTTATATGTGTTCCTTGCTTTGCTGCATTCTCTGTGCTTATCACATAAAGGCCACATGTAAAAATCTGCTGCTTAGTTTAGTTTAATGTTCTTCTCTCTTATTTTCATTTTTATTCATTTTGTACCTACAGTACTTGAAATATTCACAATTTATTAAATAACAGATTTCCTTTATTGTTATCTATCTTCAGCTTCCTATCTGCATTTTTTTTTCTTTTCCCTTATGTTGGTCTGGCATAATTTTTCACTTTTTCCATATTTTTAAGGCCTATTTCACAAACGACATACTATACAGTATGCCTGTACAGGCCTGTGTTTATCCGCACAGATGTTCCATGCACTTTGATGAATTTTTCTAGCATGATATAGGATTTTTTTTTAACTTTGCATCTCTCTCTGTGTTGTCCTGGGAACAAAAGGCCTGCTGTTGCTCAGTCTTCACGGCATGGCGCTCCCTAGCAATGTGCTCCAGTCTATTCAAATAAAAACACCCAATGTGACTGAATTTACAATTTCCAGTCACTCCCTTCCACTGCTTAAGCAAAGCTAGTATACAAATCCCACCCATTTCCTCTCTAGGGATCCCCACCTTAAAGGGGTTGTAAAGGTATATTTTATTTTTTTCCTAAATAGCTTCCTTTACCCTAGTGCAGTCCTCCTTCACTTACCTCATCCTTTGATTTTGCTTTTAAATGTCCTTATTTCTTCTGAGAAATCCTCACTTCCTGTTCTGTCTATAACTCCAGACATTAATGCAAGGCTTTCTCCCTGGTGTGGAGTGTCATGCTTGCCCACTCCCTTGGACTACAGGAGAGACAGGACGCCTACTAACACACAGCTCCTTTTTCTATCTGCAACGTAGAGAGCATCCTGACTCTCCAGTAGTCCAAGGGAGGGGGCGAGCACAACACTCCACACCAGGGAGTAAGCCTTGCATTACTGTGTGAAGTTACAGACAGAAGAACAGGATGTGAGGATTTCACAGAAGAAATAAGGACATTTAAAAGCAAAATCGAAGGATGAGGTAAGTGAAGGAGAACTGCACTAAGGTAATGGAAGCTATTTAGGAAAAAAAATTGTACCTTTACAACCCCTTTGAGTATCTCAGTCCAAATTTGTCTCCTGTAGATCCTAAGGCCGCGTACACACGATCGAACATGTTCGACCGTGTGTACGACCTATCGGACAGTTTTCCAGCGGACAAAAGTTTCTAAACATGCTTAGAAACCTGTCCGCTGGAAACCTGTCCGTCGGACAGGTTAAATGGTTAGTACGCTCAACCATCGGACCGAAATCCCGCGCATGCGTTGAATTGATTCGACGTATGCTTGGAAGCATTGAACTTCCTTTTTTCAGCACGTCGGTGTGTTCTACGTCACCGCGTTCTGGTCCGAGGGGATTTTGGTCCGATGGTGTGTATGCAGATCAGACCAAAAGACCACTTCAGACATGTTCGATGAAAACGGTCCGTCGGACCTGTTTCATCAGACATGTCTGATCGTGTGTACGCGGCCTAAGCCTTACCTTCCTATTGTTTGGATTGACTCGACCCTCACTATTTGAGCTGATCAGATTCATAGCACGCCTATGGGAAGAAACTGTGGCACGTGTCCTTCTTCTTCTTCTTACAGGCTTTGGGCCTTTGTCTTTTGTGAGGGCATTATTATATTTATTTATGCATACCAGTAACCTAAATCGTCAACTTTGCCTGATGCTTGAAGTGTGGTTTGAACACTTAGGCCAGAGACCTTTCAGCCATGGTTTTCCTAAACAGCTTACACAGCATTTTTTCTTAGCACGAGCAACAGAAAACACTACAGAATATAGGTCTGCTTCAGCTTAACTTT
Source organism: Rana kukunoris (assembly GCA_029574335.1). NCBI lineage: Eukaryota > Metazoa > Chordata > Amphibia > Anura > Ranidae > Rana > Rana kukunoris. Next base: position 68,773,802 of record CM056058.1, on the reverse strand, counting down.
AGCGCACATCCCGGAAGAGCCCCAATTAATTTGCTTTGTTTATTATCACTTTACGGTAAAAGCAAGGAAGCAATAAAAAACCTGTACAGTAGTTTATAAATGTGCTTTACTACACAAAATTACAAAATGCTGCATGTACAATTGTAGGAAAAACAATTCATGGCAAACAAATTATCACAAAATATGTATACATTATACACATGCACAAGCTATCTATCCTTCCAAGCAAACTAGCATGGATAATGTATGCAAGGCAGAACAGTTATTTAACTGGCTTTTTCATGGTGATGAAGTCTTCTTGCTTTTATTCAGGATCTCTCCAGACTGCTCCTTGCTTCTTGGAATCTGGGAACCCTAACTTAGGGTGGAACGGTGGAAACTTTGATCTAAGTAGGGGGCTCTGATGACCACAGACTCCATTCCATTAGAGATCCCCTGTACACTAGAATCTGCAGAACTCGCCCTAATATCAGTGTCCTTCTTACTCCCCCTTACCTTAGGATTTCCAGTGGCACTCCCCTCTGTACATCTGCGTCCCCACTTATGGTGTCCACTCCATGCAGGCTGTAAGGTACTGTGGGTAGTCTCGTGAGTGCTGTAAGTTTCAGGTGTGGTCCTCCTCCCCCTCCTTCCTGTCTTTTTAAAGATAAGGGAAAAAGGCACCAAGAACTGCAGTGTCACTACACACCCTACAAGATCCACCCCACTGCCAGGTAAGCTCAGCTGACAAATAATCGACCAGCTTCAGAACTGTGCATGCGCAGTACAGAGCCACAGAGAAGCTGACAAGTTTATGAGCGTTCTTCTTCTGTCCATGGACATTTATGGATAGGAGAGAAGCAACAATTTCAATATTGCAACATTAAAATTGCAAAATTCCTTTAATAGCTTGCCGACCGCCTCACACACTTATACGTTGGCAGAATGGCATGGCTGCACAAAGCAACATATATATATATATATATATATATATATACATATATATATATATATATATATATAAAAATATATATATATACATTGCTTTAAATTTTGCGCCATGCGGGCCCCTGCCGCAAGCTCCCTGACCGTGCCTGCGGGACCCACAGACTCGATGTCTGCCGGTGTCCAGCAATCGTGTCACGGAGCTGCAGAATGGGGGGATGCCTGTGTAAACAAGGCATCTCCCTGTTCTGCCTTTGACAGGACACTGATCTTCTGCTCCCTGTCATCGTGAGCAGTGATCAGTGTCATGTCACTGGTAGCTCAGCCCCCCTACAGTTAGGCCTCGTACACACGAGCGGATATGTCCGCTGAAAACGGTCCGATGGACCGTTTCAGCAGACATCTCCGATCGTGTGTATGGGCTAGCGGACAGATTTGTCCACCCGACAGATTTCAAAGCATGCTTTGAAATCTATCGGGTGGGAATGTGTCTGCCCGACATGTCTGCTGGTTAGTACACTTACCAGCAGACATGTCGTCCCGCACCGCCGACGCGCCGCCGTCGAATGGATTCGGCGCATGCGCGGAACTGTTTTACTTCCTGGTGCGGTGACGTGGCGGCGTCAACGTCACCGCCACATCACCGCGCCGTCCGCCGGCGGGGAATTTGATCCGATGGTGTGTACACGCCATCGGACCAAACTCCAGATCGGACATATCCGATGGAAACGGTCCGCGGACCGTTTTCATCGGATATGTCCGATCGTGTGTACAAGGCCTTAGAATCACTCCCTAACACACATTTAACCCCTTCCTCACCCCCTGGTGGTTAACCTCTTCTCTGCCAGTGTTATTTACACAGTAATCAAGTGCATTTTTTAGCACTGATCGTTGTATAAATGGCAATGGTTCCAAAATAGCATTAAAAGTGTTTTCGATGTGTCTGTCATAATGTCGCATTTGCGATAAAAAAATCACTGATCGCCGCCATTACTAGCAAAAAAAATATTAATAAAAACGCCATAAAACAATCCCCTATTTTGTAGACACTATGGGCCAGATTCTTATACCTGCCGGCGTAGCGTAGCGTATGCTATTTACACTACACCGCCGTAACTTACAGGAGCAAGCGGCGTATTCTCCAAGCACTCGCTCCGTAATTTGCGGCGTCGTAGTGTAAATGGCGCGGCATATCCCCGTGTAATTTAGAGGGGGCGGCTTGTATTTAAATTAAGAGCATGCTCCATAGTACGCCGCAAATACATTGCTTTTGACGTGAACGTAATTAACGCACAGCCCTATTAGTAAATGACGTAAACTACGGAAAAACACGACGCTGTCCCGAAATCCATACTTAACATGGCGTCCGCCGGACCTACGCAAGGTTACCCCTCATATAGTAGGGGTAACCTTACGCTTACGCAAACGACGTAAACTACAACGACGGGGCGCAAATACATTCGGGAATCGGCGTATCAGGCTCATTTGCTTATTCGATGCAGAAATTGACGGGAACGCCACTTAGCGGCCAGCGTAACATTGCAACTTAGATCCGACGGTGTAAGTGACTTACGCAAGTCGGATCTAAGCAAAATCTATGCGTAACTGATTCGAAGAATCAGTCGCATAGATACCCAGCTGAAAAAACAGAGATACAACGGCGTATATGGAGCTACCCCGTCGTAACTCTTACGAGAATCTGGCCCTATAACTTTTGCAATAAACGCTTATTGCGATTTTTGTACCAAAAATATGTAGAATAATACATATCGGCCTAAACTGAGGAAAACATTTTTTTTTAGATATTTTTGGCGGATATTTATTATAGCAAAAAGTAGAAAATATTGCCTTTTTTTCAAAATTGTCGCTCTATTTTTGTTCATAGCACAAAAAATAAAAATCGCATGATCGCACCCTAGTGTTAACCCCTTCCATGCCAGTGTCATTTATACAGTAATCTGTGGCTACTTTTAGCACTGATTGCTGTATAAATGTCAATGGTCTCAAAAAATGTGTCAAAAGTATCCGATCTGTCTGCCACAATGTTGCAGTCTCGGAAAAATCGCTGATCACTGCCATTTCTATAAAAAAACTAAATTAATAATAAAAAATTCATAAATATATCCCCTATTTTGTAGACGCTATAATCAATATTTTATACCTAAAATATGTAGAAGAATACATATTGGTATAAACCATGGGTCTCCAAACTGCGGCCTGAGGGCTAGATGTGGTCCTCTGCTTGCCTTTTTCCGGCCCTTTGGGCACTATTCCTCCCACTGATACATGACACTATTCTGCCACCTGCCACCAACAATGGGGCATCATTCCTCCCACTGACACCAAAAATGAAGTACTATACCACCCTATGATACCAAGGACTGGGCACTGTTCCTCCCCCTTAATACCAAATGTAGCAATGCTTACTCCCACTAATGCCAGGAAAATTCCCACTCCCGCTGGCCATAGTCCGGCCCTCCTAGAGTCCTCCTAGAGGACAATAAACTGGCCCTTTGTTTCAAATGTTTGGAGACCCCTGGTCTAAACTAAAGAAATGTATTTGATTTTTTTGGTGGATATTTAGTATAGCAAAAAGTAAAAAAAATAGTTTTTTTCCAAAATTGTCAGGCTTTTGTTTATAGTGCAAAAAATAAAAAATGCAGAGGTGATCAAATACCACCAAAAGACAGCTCTAATTGTGGGGAAAAAAAGGACATACATTTTGTTTGTGTACAACATTGCATGACCGCGCAATTATCAGTTAAATCGACGCAGTGCCGTATCACAAAAAATGGCCTGGTAAGGAAGTGGGTAAATCCTTTCGAGGCTGAAGTGGTTAATATATATATATACTGTATCTATATATTCATATATAAAGACAAAGATACAAATAAATACAAGCTCTCTGGTAACCTGTGCCCAAAACCTTATATCTGAGAGGAGGCAGTTGCAGCTACTGTAATCCTCTCTGACCCTGAGGAGTCTTTTTTTCATGGGCTCGCTGTTCTGCCACGACTCCTTAAACTTCTCAGTCCCCTCTGACCTGGTTATAGGTTGAAGGCTGCTCACACCTGTGTAACTCAAGTGTTAGTATGTTACCACTCTATAACAGTACACAGAAAATAGGCCAGAAGCAATTGGATCTTAGATTAAATACATGTATTATGGCAAGGCAGATAAACATTGGGGCCCATCTGTAAGTCGATGCCTGTGAAGTTGTCCCATTAAAAATTGTGCAATGGATGGCTGATGGGCTGCTAAGTAAGTCTCTATTGGCCTTAACTGTGTGTGGTATGGGATTGAGTTTGAGGCCCCGTACACACGTACGAGAACCTCGACAGGCAGAACACATCGTTCTGCCCGTCGAGGTTCTCGGCCGGCCGTCAGAATCGGCGACCATCCCGTCGGGAAAGGTGACCAGCTGTTAATCCTGACGGGCCGCCGAGAAAATAGAGAACTTGCTCTCTATTTTCTCTCGGCGGCTTTCCCGACGGGATGCTCGCCGAGAGTGTACACACGGCCGAGGTTCTCGGCAGAATGAGGATCCCAGCGAGCTTCTCGCTGGTTTCTGCCGAGAACCTCGGCCGTGTGTACGGGGCCTGATAGTTCCACTCACCACTCCTGGTATGCAATTGATCTGGTCAGGGCCGTCTTTAATGTTGATTGTACCCTGGGCATGAAAAATCTTGGGGGTCCCTCCCCCATGCAATTTTGCTCTTTATCTGCTCTGAGACATACAATAAATATCAGCTAGACTTAAAATCAGTTTACCAAATCAGATCAGGCAGTGATTGTGTTTGGTTGTCAGAGGTTACAGCATATTATCACCACTTACAGACTGGTTGCTAGAGGTTACAGCACACATTATGGCTCACTGATTAGTTGCTAGAGGTTACAGCACATGATTTCTCCTTGTTGATTGGTTGCCAGAGATTACTGTATAGTAATACTGCTCACTGATTGGTTGCTAGAGGTTAAGGCACATCATCTCTTCACTGCAGAGGGGAATGATGTACATATGAATGCCACCTTTATTTACATATGAATGCTGCCGACCTCAGCTATTTACATATGAATGCTCCCACTGTTTACATATGAATGACTGTTATTTACATGTAAACAGAGGGTCTAAAGGTGAGTAATCTGTACACAACAATAGGGCAGAGCTGGGCAGCATTAATAGCAGCTCTTCACACTGAGATATCAGGACACAGCACAGGACTAAAGTTCAAGGGACAAGGGAATTTAAACTGGGATAGTTGGTAAGTATGAGGCAGCTGCTTTGGGCCCCACAACAATGACAGGGCACAGGGCAGCTTCCCCTTTTGCCCTGCCTTAAAGACGGCACTGGATCTGGTTCAATACTCTTAGCAGTCAGTTGTCCCAGAAGATTCAGTCCTCACAATCAGGTCCTCATGATCTGGTCATCACTACCTCTGTCCTCTCTGATGAAGGCACACGTGGGTCTCCCCAACTCAAATACCAGGACACAGTCACTCTCTGTGGCTCAGTCATTCAGCTCTCTGGGTTATCAGAACACAGCAACAGGTCTGCACTGCTCTTCTTACCCTTAGCTGTACAGTTTAAACAGGAGGTGAGGTGAAAGTGAAGTAAAATCTCTGAAATGGGAATTCACCCTTCCCTCTTTCCCATGTTACCCAAAGCTAAAATATGTTTTACCTTTAGACACACTTTAAAAATATTTTTATGCATTTATAAATGAATGATTTTTCAAGAAGGATGACATTATTTTTAATGAGCAAAAGAATAAATGTTAGTGTAGAGAACACATGTCCCAGTCACTGTATGATTTGTTAATTAGCACCTTTAATTTATGGTAACAGGACTAGGAAGTTAGAATTGCATTGTTCAAAAGAGTTAGTCAATGGCATTTCATTCAGAATGCTATGCCAGTTATTTTAAAAACCCTAAGGAAATATTAGTGTAGAATTTATAACAATCATAATGAGAATGTTGCAAATCTGTGCATAAGTGTGAGGGTAGAGGAAAAACTTATGCCGTTCACTGCTCCTTTGGGATATTCTAGATATACCTCCTTTAATCACCATTAATTTTCATTAATGCAAAAATGAAATTTGCTCCCACAGGAAGCTCATTTACTCTTTACCAGAGACTCCCATCCTTCAAGGACTGTTTAAATCTCCTTTATTCCAATGAAGCTATTGTCTGTAAAGGGTATAAGGAGTCCTGAAACCATTAGAGCTATCTGCTTACTCATCTGATGCTGGCAATCTCAAACAATTATATTAGATGCCGACTTGATACACAGCAAAACCTTGTCTGACCTTTCTTTCTTTAAGTAGTGCTCGATATTGGGAAAATGTATTCATATTCTTTACAAATGTAGAAGGCGTTGACCTCGAAACACAACACTATGTACTGCAAATCAATACAAGCAATAGATATCCTGTGAATAAACATGGTAAATATTATGTGGTTTGGTTTGTGGTAAAATGCAGTAATATATCATTCATGTGTCATAATAATGTTTGTTTGTTTTTTAATTTGGAGTAATTTGTTAGAAGAATCCCAAGTACGTTATACAGTATATGGTCTCTCAAAATGTATTTATTGGCTTGTGGGATCTCCTTCACATATGCATTTGTTTTCGTCCGAATGTATTTACATCCAAATTTCAGGTGATTTTGTTATTGTTTTAACAAACAATAACAAATACGAAAACCGAAAGATCGGACATAAACAAATGCATTATTTTCGTTTTTGTTGCAACAACAGTTCGATATAGATAGGAGATTCGACACAACGCTGACAATAACAATGTGTGTCAATCGAACCGGTGGTCGTATGTGCCTAATCTTAACTCTATTAGTCCAAGATTATTTCAACATAGAGAGAAAAGATTTGACATTCGAGAGAGAAAAGATTTGACATTCGAGAGAGAAAAGATTCAATATAGAGAGAAAAGATCGCTGCTGGAATTGGGTGGGGGAAGTAAAATAAAATTAAAAATGATGATGAATGTTATTGGCTGATTGTAACCAAAGAGGAGGAGCAGTAAAATAGCTAGAACTAACCTGACAATTCAACATGAATGACGAAGATTCGACAAAGCATCGAAAAACATACAAAAGTCGAATCTGTCATTGAAGGCTTATAGTCGAAAATTTTAAGAAGATTAGACGGAGCAGCTAAACCCTACGACGCTGCAATCGTACTAAAATAAATAAATATAATTATTACTAGTCATACAACATTAGAATTCTACTATAGCTTGTAGGCGGAACATTCGCCTGGAAATGTACGATCGCGGCGTTGTACAGTTTCGCTGCTCCGTCGAATCTTCTTTGAACATTCGACAGACAGACACCATAAGCCTTCAACGACATATTCGACCTTAATTCATTCAGATTTTTGGACGAATGCAATTTCTAATGAAAAACTAAATAAATAAAAACGAATTTCGGGAGTAACAAAATAAATGTATTTTTCGGACGAAAACGAAATTCCGAATCAAAATCATTTAGTGTGCACATGTCTAGGATCTCCCAAGTTATGAATGTGACCATAGATCACATACTACTGGTATGGTATACAGCCAGAAGGCTAGAGGCGCAGGAGTACCTAGGCAGTGTAGGCACCCTTACATGAACTGCTATTTTCCAGGGGGACTTCAATACAAAGGGTACATTTTCAGGGCAGGCACAATTGCTATTTATAAATGATCAGTATAACATTGCAAATCATCACTGTTTGCATTTAGGCTCATTTTAGAAAATAGTTGAATTAAACTGTTCCTTTTTAATGCATCAGACGATCATTTTTTGGCATGAAAAAAATTTAGTTTTTCGGCATGTAGAAAAAATGTTGTTTTTTCCAACTTCATCATTAAAACGACGTTGCCCACACACACGATCGTTTTAAAAAAATGCTCTAGCAAATAGCGATGACGTACAACACGTGTATATATATATATATATATATATATGGGAAGTTCCATGCGTATGACGCCACCCTTGGGGCTGCTTTAGCTGATTTCCTGTTAGTAAAAGACGATTCACGCTTTTCTGTCTATTACAGAGTGATGAATGTGCTTACTACATTACGAATTGTAGAACCAGAACGAGCGCTCCCGCCTCATAACTTGTTTCTAAGCATGCGCAGGTTTTCAACGTTTTAGCCCACACACAATCGTTTTTTACAACCGAAAAACGACATAGTTTAAAAAATCGTTAAAAAATGCAGCATGTTCGGAATTTTTTTTTTTCGTTTTTCAGAACCCGAAAAATGATGTGAAGCCCACAGACGATCATTTTAAATGACATTTTTTTTAAACGCCGAAAAATTATCGTGTGTATGCGGCATGAGTCTCTCAATGCTTGAAGTAGGAAATGTTTTGCTCTCAGTACTCTCCTTAACCACTTGACCACTGGGCACTTAAACCCCCTTAATAACCAGACCAATTTTCAGCAAATCTGTTTGCTAGGATTTTGGTTTGCTCGCGTGTACACACGAGCAAACCAAAATCCCCGCCAGCAGACGGCGCGCTGGCGTGTCGGTGACGTGGCGGTGATGTTGACGCCGCCACGTCACCGCACCAGGAAGTAAAACACTTCTGCGCATGCGCCGAATCCATTCAGCGCCGGTGCGAGACGACATGTCTGCTGGTAAGTGTACTAACCAGCAGACATGTCGGGCGGACGGATTCCCACCCGATAGATTTCAAAGCATGCTTTGAAATCTGTCGGGTGGCCAAATCCGTCGGCTCGCCCGTACACACGATCGAATCTGTCTGCTGGGACGGTCTAGCAGACCATTTCCAGCAGACAGATTTGATCGTGTGTACGAGGCCTAAGAGTAGAGGAATCGCCTCTTTTTCGTCTATAGGACGTATTTTGTCTATAGGGCGGTGACTAAGTGGTTAAATGAGGGCTAAAGGGTGAAAACCAGAGTGCCTGGAATACAAAGTGACACTGGCCAGTTAGGGCTCTTTTGCAAGATGCATAGCCAGTAAAAAATGTAGTCATCATTTACATTAGCTGATATCAAGGAGCACTTCAGATAAGCTATTACCATTTGTTCTGCTGTATATATTAGTGGAACATACGCATCCTCCACCAATTCATGGAGTGTGTTGTGCCTTGCTGTTGTGCCTTGCTGACACCGATCTGACATCACTCCTGCAACAAACTGCAATTAGCTTTTTTACATTACTGGATAACTGACATAAATCTTTACTCAGTTTACTTAGTATCTTTGCCTTTGGAGGACCCACTCCAAGATAGAATAAGATGGCATCCTCGCTGCTTGAAAAGCCAGCTCAGTTTAACAGCTGAGCATCTACTTCCAGGTCCAATCCTCCAGGCAACTCCTTTTGTCAAGCATGAAAGTGAGACTACAACTGGCATTAAATAATACCATATTATCGGGCAGCAGAAACTTGACTATTAATTGCTAGAATATATCAAAGATTTGCAATATGAAATAAAGCATTAAAAACCATAAAAACAGTAACGTTGTTGGGAATAGATTGTACAAAAAATATTAACAAGCATTAATACAAGGAACAGAAGATACTGAACTTTGCTTATTAAAACATTTTTACTTTCAGTTGATTGGATGATTAAAGAGCTTTGCCCTTTATCCAGTCAGCTAAGTGAGCTTTAACTTTGCTACATGAACTTTCTTTACTACTTTTGTAAATCAACCCCAATATCTGATTTTCTATCCATGTCATACAATTGTACACAGTGCAACACAGTGGAATATTTAACTGGAGATTTAGTACTGTGTGCAGACATCAGAAATTGTATCGGATTGGCTGCAGCAATTTTAAAATGCAGCAATATCTGGTAGAGAGGGAAAAAAAAAAAAAAAAAAGTAATGTCGTATAACTGTACTCACTGCAAATGGAAAACTTGGTTTTAACAATTTTGAAACAAAATAATATGCGTTTACCACTTCAGGCCCGCGCTACCGTCGGATGACGGCAACAGCGCAGGCCTGAATATCCAACATGCCGTCATTTGACGGCATGTCATTCAGGCGTTCCCAGCGCGCGCTGTAGAGCGCGCTGCGGGGAAGCCCTGTGTTGTCCGTGTCCCTTGGACACGGCCAATCACAGATCGCGGCGAACGGCCAATCAGAGTGGCCGTTTGCGATGCGATCTGTGGGCGAATGAGAGATGATCTCTCATAGATCATCTCTCATTGCCGTGTTACACAGAGACAGCGTCCTGTTTCTGGAGAGGAGGAGCCCGATCTGTGTTCCTTCCTACATAGGGACACAGATCGGTCACCCCCCCAGTCACCCCCCCTCCCCCCACAGTTAGAACACACCTAGCATACAAATTTAACCCCTTCCTCACACCCTAGTGTTAACCCCTTCAATGCCAGTCACATTTATACTGTAATTAGTGCATATTTATAGCACTGATCGCAGTATAAATGTGAATGGCGCCAAAAATGTGTCAAAAGTGTCCGATGTGTCCGCCATAACATCGCAGTACCAATAAAAATCGCAGATCGCCGCCATTTCTAGTAAAAAAAAATAATAAAAAATAATAATTCTCTCCCCTATTTTGTAAGCGCTATAACTTTTGCGCAAACCAGTCGCTTATTGGGATTTTTTCTTTTCTTTTACCAAAAATATGTAGAAGAATACGTATCGCCCTAAACTTGAGAAAAAAATGTGTTTTTTTTTTTAATTGTGATATTTATTATAGCAACAAGTAAAAAATATTGTATTTTTCTTCAAAATTGTCGCTGTGATTTTTTTTAACGAAAAATATGTAGAAGAATACGTATCGGCCTAAACTGAGGATTTTTTTTTTTATATATATATATTTTTTTGGGGTATATTTATTATAGCAAAAAGTAAAAAATATTGCATTTTTTTCAAAATTGTCGCTCTATTTATGTTTATAGCGCAAAAAATAAAAATTGCACAGGCGATCAAATACCACCAAAAGAAAGCTCTACTTGTGGGGAAAAAAGGACGTAAATTTTGTTTGGGAGCCACGTCGCACGACCGCGCAATTGTCAGTTAAATCGACGCAGTGCCGCAAGCTGAAATTTTACCTGGGCAGGAGGGGGGTGTAAGTGCCCAGTATGCAAGTGGTTAAAAGCAATTTTAGGGTAAATTTGTATAATTTTGCTCACTGAAGCTGTGAAATGTATTTCTGGCAATATGGAACTATTTACAGACTGAATGTGTATAGGACATCTTAGAACAATTTAAAAATATAATGTCTGGTAGCAACAAGTTTCTGGTTTTCTGGTAACATTATATACTCATGCTCACTGTGATCATTGAGCTGGTCACAACAATTTTAGAACTCAGCAATGTGTGCTAAAAGCAATTTTCTGGTAAAGTGTAACAGCTGTATGCACTGGGATGCTCTGAAATGTTAAAGTGGAAAAAAAAAAGAATTTTGTATAAATATGTATATGATAGGGCTGGCTATGACAATTTTAAAATAGAATAATATCTGGTAAAGTGGTTCTAAAGTCACAATTTGTTTTACCTTATTGCAGGCAATGCATTAGGGTAAAAAAATCTTTCACTAGCTGAACACTCAACCCAACCCCCCCCCCCCCACCACCACCACCACTAAATACTTCCTGTATCAATCCATGACTGTCCCCATCTGCAGCAGCACTTCTCCTTTTCCCTGGTCTCAAATGACAGATTAATAGCCCTGGATTCCATTGGCTCTTGTTGCTGTCAATCAAATCCAGTGACGAGGGAGCAGGGGGCAGAGCCGCACTATGAGGTTGATTTACTAAACGCAAATAAACTGTGCACTGTACAGTAGGTGTGGTTTCTCCAAAGCTTAGTAAATGAGGTAAAGCTTCACTTTGCATACCCAATCACATGCAAGGAAAAAAAACAGCATTTATGCTTGCACATGTTTGGATGATGGATGCCAGTAGAGCTTCTGCTCATTTACCAAGCTCTGGAACAACTGCACTTACTGAGTACAGCTACACTTTGCAAAGTGTAGTCTTTTTGCCTGTTAGTAAATTAACCCTTATGTGTGTCCATGGAAACATAGCCCAGCACAAGAGCGAACCCACACATCTGCCTCCATAGCAAGTAGCTTGCTATGGAGGCAGACACAGAAAAGGAGGAGGAGCAGTAAGCACTGGTTGTTGACCCCAGAAGAGGAGGATTAAGGCTGCTCTGTGCAATGCCAGTGCAAAGAGCAGGTATATAAAACCTTGTTTTAATTTTAGGTTTAAAAAGGAAGTTTACACTTACCCACCAATTTTCTGGTAAGATTGAACAAGTGAACATACTACCACAATGTGTAAGACATAATGTGGCATTTGGAATGGTTGTACATACACAGTAGAAATGATTAACTTGGTTGCAAAGAAAAAAAAAACACAGAAATAATTTCACTTAGCGATAATGATGGTTATTTGTCATAACAAGCATTATCTGCAAAAAATAAAGCCTTTGAGAGCTGAAAATAGTAACCATATTAATAAAAATAAGGATTGTTATGACAAGTGGCACATGTGTTATTGCTTACGGAATAAAGTTGAATTTAGAGTATACTATTGGTCCCACATTTTATGAAATTTGAGTGAACTGTTTATTTTCTCACACATATCTTTTTTTCCTCAGGAATAATATGATTGATTAATGATTTCCACAGAGCTATTGTTGGAGAGGATGGGTTTATATATTTAATGGCTATGGATAAACAGTGTTTCTCTTAGGCATATTCTAGTTTTGTGTGTCCTACATTGTTAATTTAGTAAACCAAACGGACAAATGTCAGGTGTATAGCAGAGAAGGGGTTGTGGGAAAGTAGTTAACATGGTGCCTACCTGCTTCCAGAACTCAAAGATCACAGGGCATCTTCAAATGAAATCCATAAAATCTATTTGGGAATTAAGAACATTGTAGGCAGTTATATGTAGCGCCTGTGTAATTTATCGTACAGGTGCTAGTTAAATTTAGAGGGAGATCAGAGTGTAGTTAAACTCTGATCCAAATTGTCAAGTGCAAAACAGGGTCTCTGTCTCAGCTTGGCTGTGCTGTAGGCTATTCTGTTGCACTGGGGTGTTCTTCCAGCCCCGGTGCTGCAGGTGGCAGCAGTGGAGTCAAGGTGTTCTTTCCCAGCAGCCAATCAGGAGGGTTTGACCTCACTGTGCATGCTGGGGAGGGGTATTTTTTGAGGCAGACGCCATTGGTTCTGGGTCTTCTTCTTTGAGTGTGTCACCCACCTTTAGGGTGACCAAATCACAGCTTCCCAGCGTTATTGCCTACCTGGCCGGGGTGTGCGCGCCATGTGGTGTTCCTGGTTCTGGGACCATGTTGGCCCGGAGCATCTGAACAGCGACGGGGACCCAGTGAGCGACTGGGTTCCCACCTTTGAGGATCCCAAGCTTTATTTGCTGTTCGGTGGAGAGTCCGACTGAGAAGCACCATTGAGAGGCTGGCGGACACTGAGGGATTGATCACCTGTCAGTCGGTACCTGGGGGACAAGTTAAAGGAGATCCAGGCGTAACTCATCTAAGGAGGATTACCTCTGTAACTACAAATCAGAGAGGGCCTGTGGCAGGGTGTCTCTCTGAAGTTCACCAAGGAGGGTCTGTGGCAGAGATTTTTCCCTAAGTTCAAGTTCACCAAGGAGGGTCTGTGACAGAGACTTTATCCTACAAACGTTTGAGTGATACTCCGGCTGCCAGGTCAGTAAGAGAGGCCTGTCCAGGTACGCTAAAACCACTTCGGCAGGAGTGGTGCAGAGAAATGTTACGCTTGGGAGCAGGACTGTTTCCCTATCATCACGGCTGAATCTGCTGTTCTCTTTCTTCTTCAACTTTACTTTCCTCACTACAAGTTATTGTTTTTACCCAGCTGGGTAATAAAGAGCACAGCAAAGAGCAACTGTTGTGGACATTCCTTTACTTCTACTAAATGCAATACGTATCATTCACCCTAGGAATTCGGAGGAGCCACGAGGTAAATGTGCCACGCAAAACAACCAGCAGCTCCTCCGGGGGTAATGCTTCATATAGTTCATTTTTTTTTTTTTTATGCTTCATATAGTTAGCCATATATTCCATGTTATGTAAGTGAACAGGGAATATATACGTTTGGTGGATAATGTACAAATGAATCAACATATGTAAAGAAGAAATATGATCCAATTCCTCTGTAGACATAGGGCCAGATTCACGAACAGTTAGGCTGGCGGATCGAGTGATCCGCCAGCCTAACTGTGACTTTGAGCCGGCGTTTCTGTTTTCTGTAACCAGAAAACAAGAAACGCCGGGTTGAAGTTCCGATGCGAGCAGCGTAACTGAGTTTCGCCATCGCATCGTTACTTCAACTTAAAAATGGCGCCGGGGGCGTTCCCGCCGATTTACGCTCAAAAAATATGTTAATGAGCGGAAATCGGCAATTCACGATCGAATTCCGGCACGACGCAATGACGATACGACGTTTCCGGACGGGATACGCGGCGCATAGATATACCTACATGGGGTTGGAGTATCCTATGTTAGGTATAGGCGTCGTCATCGCGTCGGGAAAAAAAAAAAAAAACGTCGCTTGCGTAAAACGGTCATGAATGGGAATGTGACGTCATTGACGTTCATTCACAGATTTTGGAGCATGCGCACGGGGATGTTTTGACACTCGACGCATGCGCAGTACGTTGGCGGCGGGATCGCGCTTAGTTAGCATACTACACGTCCCGTACCCGCCCAATTTGAATTCCGCCGGCTCATTTGCGATGCGCTGCCGCAACTTTAGGAGCAAGTGCTTCGTGAATGACAGCACTTGCTCCTAAAATTTCTGCAGCGCAACGCAAATGAGAAGCGTTACTCCAGAGCAAAGATGCTCTGGACTACCTGAATCTGGCCCATAGTTGAAATTAAAGAGGTTTTCTTTAAATTTCTTTATAACATTAACTACCCCATGGAGCAAAGTACAACTTTGTCCCATGTTTCTATGTGCCCTGTAATGCTAACTGTGGTGTTGAACTGGGAACTAGTGAATTGGACTTTAAAGGCACACGATAATGTAGTAAGAAAACAAAATAATTTATTATAGGAATGTCGTAAAAGCAATTACAAACATAAATTCAAAACAACAGTCGGTCCTATTTCACCTAGCATTGGTTGTAGTTCACCGAGGTGCTTAATCAAGCCAGTTAGGGGGGTTTGTATCGTTGGAACAAAAGACTATATTTTGCGTTTGATGGTCAGGGTTTACTTCCTCTTTAAGACTATAGTAAAAGAGGAGAGCAGTACAAGAGAGATTGTTGTCTTTGGTAGACTATTCAGTAAAGATTAGCCACATAGTATAAGAGAATGTAATCACAAAGAAAATAGAATAGCACAGTAGCTGTACTACCTTTAACAGTAGTATTAAAAAAATAGATACACCCTAAAAGGGAATAGCAGCAGGTTGCTGTGTGCACCATGATAAAAAGTGTAGCTTAATAGTGCTGCAATATTGGGCATTGCTTTTAAAGGGTATGGTTAAATAGGATCCCAACCTACTCACGGTATACTCTCTGTCCTCATCCAAGGGGTCCCATAAAAGCAACTGTGATAGGAGGCTCAGGACAAGGACAGTAAAGCCTTGTTTACATTTGCAGTTTGGGTTGATAAAACACCATACTTGAGCCCTGTTTTTACCCCCAACTGCACTCCCTTTAACTTGAGGCATGGGATGTGCACATGTCGCAGCTGCTGCAGGAATTATACACCTCATCATGCTTGGTATGTGTTGTGCCTGCCAATCGTAACTTAGTCAAGTAAATAAGGGCGCACTGCAAATTCTGTGCAACCTTGTGCAGTACAGCGACCAAAGTGTTAAAGCTGGCAGTGAGAAGGCATTTCTATTGCCTCCTCATCACCTGCTTTAACCCCTTGGATCCCACACTTGCACGCTGCAACTGCATGCATTGCACATGGTTTGCAAAGTGGCCCCATTTACTTGAGCAATAGGGTATATAATTCCTGCTGCAGCATGTGTACATTCTGATCTAATTTTATTATCTTCTTTTAAAAAAAAAAAACATAAATATATTATATATGTCAAAGTGATTGTAAAGTCTTGTTTTCTATTAAAACTACAATCGTGTTACACTTACCTGCCCTGTGTAGAGGTTTTGCACAGAGAAGCCCCGATACTCCTCTTCTCGGGTACCTGGCTGGAGCCCCTGGCCCCTCCCTCCTGTTGAGTGCAGGTTGCTATTGGAGGCCCTGGAGCTGAGCTGCAGCTCTGTGTATCCATTTAGACACAAAGCTGCTGTTCGACCTCACCCCCCCCCCCCTCTCCTGGTTGGCTAATTGAGTTTAATTAACAGCAGCAGGAGCTAATAGTGCGGCTGCTGTATCTCAGCCAATCAAAAGGGAGAGTCCTGGATGGCCGAGGCACTATTTGATAATATACAGCATCACTTAATTATTTATTTCGTATATATAAAAAAAAAATACATTTTTTTAAACATCCCAAAATGATACTAATAGTAATCCTATTCATTATATAAATGTAGATTTCACTGTACGCATTAGATGAAAGTACCTATTCTGTTCCTTGTATTAATGCTATTTAATATTTTTTTATACAATTTATTCCCAACAACGTTACTGTTTTTATGGTTTTTAATGCTTTATTTTATCTTGCAAAGCTTTGATATATTCTAGCAATTAATAGTCAAGTTTCTGCTGCCCGATAATATGGTATTATTTAATGCCAGTTGTAGTCTCACTTTCATGCTTGACAAAAGGAGTTGCCTGGAGGATTGGACCTGGAAGTAGATGCTCAGCTGGTAAACTGAGCTGGCTTTTCAAGCAGCAAGGATGCCATCTTATTTTATCTTGGAGTGGGTCCTCCAACAGGCACACAGTTTTCTCTTATCACCCCGCTTCAGAGTCCATGACAGCACTGAGGATCTGTCCTTTATGCACCTTTCATATCCTAGAGTCGTGCAAACAGAACAAGAAGAAAATATTATATTGGACTGATTGTGGATAGTTAATCTTTTATGCTTAATGAGGTTTGCTATATTGGGAGGTACAAATCACCTGGTGTCACTTCTCAGTGATAAATAAAAATGACCTATGGTCACTGTTTATCAGGAGGTAAAGGTGCCCCATTGTCACTGATCATAAAGAGGTAACAATTTCAAGGTATCACTTGTCACTGGAAAATGAAATTGAGCTAGTGTCACAGGTTATTGGAAGGTAAAAAAATTCCCAAAATCACAGGTCAGTAGGAGGGCCTGGTGTCAATAGGGGGCAAAAATTACCCAGTGTGGCCGGTCAGTGGGAGGTAAAAATGCCCCAGTATTGTTAGCCATAAAAATTATCCAGTGTCGCTGGTCAGTGGGACATAATAATGTGTGGCTAGTTATTGGGAGGAAATACTTCCTTGGTGTTGATGGTCATTGGAAGGTAAAAATGTCCCAACATCACTGGTCGGTGGGAAGTACCTGTAAAATGCCTCAGTATTGTCAGTGGGAAATAACAATTATGCGTGAGAAGGAGGCAGGAACATTGACTTTAGTAGGGTGTGCCATTTGCCAAAGTCTGTGTTGTGAACAATTTCTGCAACAAACATTGAAGAATATCTCTACTCTACTCGGATACTGTTCTTATCACACCTCATTTGCTGGCACCCTCTAGCTAGCTCTTCCTTCCCTAATTTGAAATGATCCTTCCCTAACCTGACACACCGCATCCCCAAAGTACAGCCAATATTATGACTGAGAACATAAAAGACTGTCTCTACCTATGTAGTGACCTCACATAGGTGGAGTTCAGCAGAAGTCTACCTAGAGTGACAGATTGAAAATGGACAGCTGCTTGATTGAGCTGAGTCTCTGCACACATACTGATGGTTACATGTTAAGTTGTCAAAATGTTTGAGGCAGAGTTTCACTGGCCAATTAGAGTAATGCTCAGGGGGACCTAAACAGGACACCATTGGATTATCTTGGGGTCCACGCGAACCTGGGATTTCCTTCCAAATGCAAAACATTTCCATAAAATCCAGGCAGTATGGACTGTAATGGCAGAGAGAGCTTTGGATTTCAGAAACACATGTTTCATATAAGAACATTTGGCAGACTGATGTGTTATAAAGAGCTGTTTAGAAAAATAAAATGTTATTATAGAGAAAGCAATTATGCTCTTCTTTCAGAATAGAAAGAGGTGTCATCGGAACACAGACTAGAACTAGAGACTTCTGCAATGTTCCTCTTATGAGTGACTTGTGTTAGCTGTTTAGCACCAACTGTGCTCTTGCCTGTGGGTGCAACTGATAAGGAACATGATTGACAAAATATCTTCATAATTTATTCCCACGGGCAAGTTTGAAAAGTTAACAATAAACCTACGTAGCTGGATTTCTGTGCTCAAAAGCTATAAGAAATAAAAGCAACATTATTCAAAAATTATTCAAATCATTATTCTTTTTGGTTACATAGAATACAACAGAAGCTGCAGTATTGAAATCAAGTTGTCAAAAATTCAATATAAAAGCAAGTTGCTAAAGTAACTAACACAATTGGTCTATTAAAACAAAAGATGTGCAAAGTCGGAAATTCCGACAACAAAATCGTGGATTTTTTTCCAATGGAATTTTGACTCAAACTTGTCTTGCAATACACGTGGTCACACAAATGTTGTCGGGAATTCTGAATGTCAAGAACGCAGTGACAGACAACACTATGACCAACCGAGAAAAATTAAATTCAATGATTCCAAGCGTAGGATTTTTGTGCTTCGGAATTGCATACAGACGATTGGAATTTCCAACTTTTGCTGTCGGAAAATTTGAGAATCAGCTCTCAAATTTTTCTTGTTGGAAATTCCGGCAGTAAATGTCCGATGGAGCCTACACATGGTCAGAATTTTCAACAAAAAGCATACGTTTGTTGTCGGAATTTCCGATGGCATTACAGTGTGTTCTCTTTAGAAAGCAGCCACAACATGTGGAAAAGTCTGCCCCCTGCCAGCATGCTGTAGAAAAAAAAGGCCCTTATGTATGTCTCTCTTCAGACGTTTGACACATGCTAAATCAGAGCTAGCTCTTTCCAATCAGTGGGGAGCATGCCCTTTACTGATTGTAAAGCTTTAGGTCTTACTCAGCAGAAGACAAGGCTTGGGAGAGAGACCACTAATTCCAGGTTGTGGCTGCTTTCTAAAGAAAACAAACTGTAATGCCACGTAGACAAATTATAATTTTTCAGCATGAAAAAAAAAACTTGTTTTTCAGCATGTCCAAAAAACGATGTTTTTCCAACTTCATCATTAAAAACTACGCTTCCCACATATCATCGTTTAAAAAAAATTATGAACAAAGCACGGTGACGTACAACTCGTACGACGGCACTCTAAAGGGGAAGTTCTATTCGCCTTTGGGCTGCTTTAGTTGATTCCTTGGGTATGAAAGGATAATTAAAGAAACAGCCCTCCAACTTAATTATCACCCACTGCGCTAGGTTGAGAACCTAAAACCTAGCTGCTGCTGTAGAAATATAAATGTGAAAAATAATATATATGTACTACACCATCAAACTAAACAGGTGACATGTAATATATAAAAGCAAGTAGTGAAAAATGTGATTCCCACTAACTAAATAATGTAACGATATGTGACACATAACATATATCGTATAACATAAATCACCTGATACAGTGAAACATGAACATACAAAACGGAAATATTAAACAAAAGAGCGAAAAAAAGTTCAAATCCTGTGATAATCAGTGAAAAGGTGAAGAAGAGTTCATAGATAAATTGCTAGTGTCAATCTTCTCAATCTTCCACCACACCGCCTGTGCTCAGTGAATCCTTCACCCTTCCAAAATGCGCACTCACCACAAATAAATGCCCAGCACTCTCGTGTTGAGGCACAAAAACAAAACTCCAAATCTCTCCAAATAATCGATATCAGTGTCCAATTCAGTGTTAAATTCCAACGTGTTCACATAAATAAAGAAAAAATAGCACTATAGTGTAATATTGTAAAACCAGTTTTAATCACACCACTAAAAAAATCTTCATAAAATGCACTCACAAACGTAATCTTTCACCAAACTTTGAAAAACAAATGACAGCATAGGTTTCCAAGTATCCAAAACAACAAGCTAGTGGTCACGGCGGACCCTCGATTGTTCCCAGTGTACTCACAGCACCCTGGACGCTGCTCGATGTGAAGATGGTAATGGAGTTGGCCAGCTAGAAGTATATTGTGGGTCCGTATTGGTTTACACAGGATCAAAGATAAATGACCATGCCCCCGATGTTTCGTCATACCGACTTAGTCATGGGATTAGTCACAAGCTCTAAAAATCGCCCTTTTATTCCGTTCCTCCATCGAAAAAGACGCGTATACCGGAAACTGCGTCGAAAGTGACGCGATCACGCAGCGTGCTCACGCTGACGCGATCGACGTTTCTTCCCGGACCTATTACAGATCTATGTGTATTTGATGTTCTGTCGAAAATGAAAACTCCGCCCAGCCTACCCCGATTCGTCATCACGTCGGAAGTGACGTTTCGATGTAGGCTAAACACAGCACAAACAACCAACGATGCTATTGGTCGAAAGTCCCCGTGACCACAGAGCTCATTGTAAACAATAACACATGTTCCTCATTAACTAAATATATAATATATTGAAACTGGTGACGTTCCATTGGTTAAATGCCTGAATTATAAACATATAAATATAAAAATATATACATATCAGCATACATAATCTATACAATTGCAAAGTCAAATTAAAACAGTATAATGAATAGTTATACAGTATCTAAACTTAGAAATTAAAATTAAAAATATGTACCATAAAAAACATCATTGGATTAATATTACATATAATTCTTGTCTGGTTCATAATCGCCTGCACCTATGTAGTAAACCAAATCTATGGGTGTCACAACTCTCACGTTTCTGATAGTGATGTTATATATAACTATCCCATATATCAACACCTAGATGTCCTCAAGGAATCCGTGCAATACTATGTGTCATAACTCGTTTGACACTAATATTATTATTGAGTGTATACACAGTTCCCCAATATTATAGAATATCGTACCACATCCAAATTGAAAAGATAAACCAAAACATTCTGGACTATCACTAAATGTCTTCATGAGTAAATACAAGAATAGCTCAAGCATTGTTAATGAAGCAATTCAAATCTACCTCAATGTTCAAGCCTCTCGGTGTGAGACATTTTAAGAGAAATATCCATTGCGTTTCGCGTTGCGATAAATCTCTGACCCTATTCGATCCTCTCCAGGATGGGTGCACACAATAAATCCCACAAAACTGAGCCAGAGAGGGATCGCCATTATGTTTTAATTTAAAGTGTAAGGATACACTGTGGTCCTCAAACTTCTTTTTAATGTTGGCTAGATGTTCCGCAATCCGTATTCTTAGGAGCCTTTTTGTTCTCCCAACATACAACAGCCCACATGGGCACCATAACAGATAAACGACATGAGAGGAATTGCATGTGATAAATTATTTTATATCAAACGTGCTTTCATCACTCCCTGTTATCTGTAATTTCCCTCTGTTATGTACTCTTACTCTACGGCAGCAGATACATTTCCTACATGTGAAAAAACCTTTTAGATCAAAACTTAATCTAGATTGGTCAGGTGGGTCCAGAATTTTTCGGACCACCTGGTCACCAAAATTAGGGGCACGCCTATAGATGAACCGTGGCTGGTCTGGTAATATTTCCGCCAGATGTCTATCCTTACCCAGAATATGCCAATGTGTTTTGAATATGTTTTCAATTTCTTTATATTGTGCGTGAAACCCTGTTAGGAAACCCAGTTGATGTTGATTATTCGGTAATACAACCTCCTTCTTTTTAAAACATTCCTCCCTGGGTGTTTCCGCAATTTGTTGGATAATGGTATTCATCTCTATTTCATTGTAACCCTTTTGTACAAATTTGTGTTTCAGAACATCAGCTTGTGAATAATAATCCACCTCTTCTGTGCAGTTACGTCGCACTCTTAGGAACTGCCCTTTAGGGATGTTCTTGATCCACGCGGGATGATGGCCGCTTCTAATTGACAAATAACTATTGCGGTCGGTTGGTTTAAAGTAGGCTTTGGTGGTTAACTTTCCATGTGATATCATAATAGTCACATCCAAGAAATTCACCGAGTGGTCACTGATTACATGCTCAAGTCTGATATTATTGGTGTTGCCATTAAGACTTTCTAGAAAGTGAAGCACTTCATCATGTGTGCCCTCCCAGATGAACAACAGATCATCAATGAATCTCCTATAGAAAATTAGCTGTGACTTTTGATTGTGAAAAATGACCTTGTCTTCCCACTCAGCCATAAACAGGTTGGCGAGGCTGGGGGCATACTTAGCCCCCATTGCCACGCCAATCTGTTGAGAGTA
Organism: Rana kukunoris; assembly: GCA_029574335.1. Classification (NCBI taxonomy): domain Eukaryota; kingdom Metazoa; phylum Chordata; class Amphibia; order Anura; family Ranidae; genus Rana; species Rana kukunoris. The sequence continues at coordinate 68,751,479 of CM056058.1, read as the reverse complement.
GAAGGAGCTGTCAAACCAAAAGTAATTGTGCGACATGCAGAATTCCAATGCATGTCCCAAAAACTTTTTCTGAGTGTGTGGAATATTATCTTGCCTACTTAGAGCCCAGTTTAATGCTAGTGCAGCATCCTCATGCTGGATAATAGTGTAGAGAGATGCTACATCCGCAGTTACTAGGAATGTTTGAGAATCTGGGTTAATGCTGACCTTTTCAGTAAAGTTAGTAAAAGACGATTTGCGCTTTTCTGTCTGTTACAGCATGATGAATGTGCTTACTCCATTATGAACGGTAGTTTTACCAGAACGAGTGCTCCCATCTCATAACTTGCTTCTAAGCATGCACGGGTTTCAAACGTTGTTTTAGCCCACACACAATCATTTTTTACAACCCGAAAAACTACATAGTTTAAAACGACGTTAAAAAATGCAACATGTTCGATTTATTTTTTTTCATTTTTCAGAACCTGAAAAATGATGTGTAGCCCACACACGATCATCTTAAATTACGTTTTTCAAAAACAATGTTTTTTTCATGCCAAAAAATGATCGTGTGTACGCGGCATAAGACTTTGCACATCTTTTGTTTTGCTGCACCTTTAATGTGTTTAGGTGATATAAAGCCCAACTGGTCTATCAGTGTAAATCGGCTAAAACATTTCAAGTGCATTAAAACAAATGTATGCAAAGTTTCCACAAACTTAAAACGAAGGAAGCTGCACCACTGCCAAAATCTATTCTTTTCTTTTTCAATAAACGTTATTTCATAGAGAACTAGAACAGTCCATTCACCACACATTGGTTCTCTTCCTACTCCTTCTCCAATACATTTCACCCAAGGAGGAGCTTAATCAAGGAGATATGTGGATCTTACAATTCATTTTCTTTAGAAAAGCCTGTCAGCCAGTGGCAGCCAGTCCATAGGGGGCGCATGGGCGCCGCACCCCCCCCCCCCCCAAAGCTAAAAGGCAAAAAAAAGGTCCCTTAAAAAAAAAAAGTTCTTTAAATTCACTGGGCTCGGGCGCTGGCCCCAGTGCATTATGGGAGCATCATGCAATTGCAATCCCGCGATTGCAGGCGAGATGCTACATTCGCAGAGTTTTGTGTGGATTAGAGGCGCTCAGGGAATGGCCTTAGCACTCTCATTGTGTTCTGTGTCTGCATGGTATGTTCTGTGTATGCACAGTATGTTCTATGTATGTTCTGTGTATGTACTGTGTGTTCTGTGTATGCACGGTATGTTCTGTATATGCACAATGTGTTCTGTGTATGTTCTGTGTATGCATGGTATGTTCTGTGTATGCACGGTATGTTCTGTGTATGTTCTGTGTATTAACTGTGTGTTCTGTGTATGCACGGTATGTTCTGTGTATTTGCACTGTGTGTTCTGTGTGCTCTGTGTATAGTGTGTTAGGGTATTGGGAGCCGTGACAGCAGAGGATGGGCAGGTAAGGACCTGGAGGGGTTTGCGCCCCCCCAAAATATTTTATCACCAGCCGCCACTGCTGTCAGCATGTTGCAGAAAAGGGCCCCTGCTCTCTGTATATATAGGATTTTCTACCCGAGCCTAGTACAAAAGTCTAGGCCTGTGCATGTAAACCCACTATGAATAACTGTAAAAAATCTATAAATGGTGCTGCGCTCTGTAGTGAAATAAATTATAAAGTGCTAAACATGACACAAATAATATGAGTCAAATACAAATACAGTGGAACCTCGGATTACGAGCATAATCCATTCCAGGAGAATGCTCGTAATCCAAAGTACTCGCATATCATTGAAGTTAATGGGAACGAAAATAATTAGTTCCGGATTGACTTCAATGGCATGCAATACCGCATGCAGCCAGAGCACACGGAAAGGCCCGAGGATAGCTCGGCTGACCTCAGAAAACCTCAGAAAGGCTCGGCAATGGAGTATTTCCTAGTCTTTCCGAGCATTTCTGCTCGGCTCCAGCACCCCCCCCACCTCAGGCCAAATGCAGTACTGCACACTGCTGTGGCTTGAATCCTGCTAACTTTTACGAGACATCACTCGCAAACCAAGTCAGAATTTTTCCAAATACAGTGCTCATATTGCGAAACGCTTGTTAACCGCGTCACTCGCAATCCGAGGTTCCACTGCAAAAAAATATGTGATAAATAATTATAGTACATCAACAATCTAAATATTTCATATGGTCATATTTGAAAGTCCAAAATCGATTAGTATGAAATTCATGCAGTAAAGTTCATTAATGAAAAGAAAGAATACCCCCAAGGAGGCGGGACTTTGAAGGCCAAGTTCAAAACAAAAAGTATTTTAATGGATTATAAAATTACAGACCAAAACACATACAAATAGGATACTTGTTGGGAAGTTGACCTATATGGTCCACTACCTTTTTGTGATAATCACTAAATAGGCATGGAACATCAGGGATGAGAGAAGTGCACCCGGTGAAAGAAGTAGAAAGAGAATAACATCAAATAATAATACAACATGATAAAAAACACAATCTCCGTGGAACAGAGTTGAAAATGCCCGATGCGTTTCTGGTCTCTTAATTTCAAAAGAGGACCGTCATCAGGGGCCAGGGAGTTGTACCGCATAAAAAGTTTTTTTCCTCAATTCTAAAAATAACAAAAAACAACATGGGATAAACAGTCAGACAAGGCACATTTAAAACCAATATGTTTGATTTGCAGTACAATATTAGTATTGGTTGCAAAACCACCTACCGCTGGCTTTTGCGGAGAGAGGGACAGGAATCCCCTGTTTGGGATACCGGCGGTCGCGGGTGGGTTCGAACTGGGTCGCTAGGGGGTTGTGGCCCTTCCTACATGAATACTCACACTCCTATATGCAATACAAAAGGGAGAAGGAGAAAGAACACAAGTAGGTTGGTACTTTCTTCAGTGCTTAGTGGACAAAAAGCTATACGCCACAGTCATTATCCACTGGTACTAGCATATGTATTTAGTACAGAAACTATCATAATATTTACCCGATGTGGGAGAAGGGTGAGTTTATTTCAAATCGCCCTGAGAAACTCCTATGTGATAGTGTTCAAGTAATCCCCTTAGATTAGGGCAGCGAGACCTATGAGAAAAAGGGGAAGTGTACATATAGCTAAACCGGTCCTAATGCAGATATATTAAAGGTAAGGTGAGATATAGTGTTGGACTTACAGTATATCGAGGTGTCCACAGCTCAGTAGCGTTATCCCCAACGTGTAGAGGGTGCCTGAGTGTTCAGAAAGTGGCATGGAATATAAAGGATTATTCGATTGTGCGTCGAATCCGCGTTCTCTGACATAATCACGTATAGCGTCCCATCGTGCAAAGCGCCACGTTGGTCATGTGACCCCGTGGTGTTATCATTAATGTGTATGTGATATCTGGACGCTTAGAGTCTGATGTAGACCTGTATGTGTTTTTCCGTTTTAGCGTCGAATCTCGCGCTGAATGATGACGTCAGCACGTATGGTGTGCTGACATTCACAGCGCAGTGGGTCACATGATCGCGGCGACCTGTATGTGTTTTTCCGTTTTAGCGTTGAATCTCGCGCTGAATGATGAAGTCAGCACGTATGGTGTGCTGACATTCACAGCGCAGTGGGTCACATGATCGCGGCGTCCCGCTCTAATTGGGGAAGATTTTAGAATGGGAAGACTGATTGTGAGAGAAACAGACGGCATGCCAAACATATTGGTGGACACTTCCGTTTTCCTCACTACTGTCAGCAAAAGAGGCATTTATGGAGGAGGCCAAACCTATAGCAAAAAATACAAAAAATATATCAAAAAGAATGTGTAAAAGTAATTCATGGAGGGTACCCAGATCGGACCCAAATCCCGACCACCGGAAGGCCACCCAACAGGGGATAATGGCCAAATACAAAGTACAATTATAGCACAAAAAAGGGGGCATAATTAATGGTGCAAAAACAATACATAAACAGTCAGACCAGTATATTTAGAGCAGAAAGCATAATCTCGTAGGATGGTAGGTATGCATGATATTGACTAACATTACTGCAAAAGTTATATTTGGTATTTAGTTATTTGTTACTTAGTCTGCAAATGTTCTATACATCGGATTTGTCTGTACATTTGAAATGTTTGAAACATTTAGAGTGTTTAACCCTCACCCTCCCAGGTACCTGATTTATATCCCTCTAAGAAGGGCCGATAGCTAACCTTGCTATTTAAGCCTGGAGGCAAAGTAGCCTGGAGGGCTACTATCCAGCGGGTCTCCCACTGGAGTAGTAGTTTGTCCCAATCCCCCCATCTTGGATTGGGGTGAATTCTATCCAAAGCCAAGAACAGTGTTTTCGGAATATTTCCTTGATGGACATCTCTCGAATGTCTCCCTAAAGGCAGGTCAGGGTTCGATGTTTTAATACTTTTTATGTGCCTGGAGATTCGTTTCCTCCATTCTAATTTAGTTTTACCTACATAGAAGCAGCCGCACGAGCAAGTTAGTAAATACACAATCCCATAGGTGTTACAATTGGCGAAGTGTCGCGGTTTGTATTGGCGACCGTTCGGAAGTGTGATATCTTTTTGAGTGTTAATGTATTGACATTGTGCACAACCTCCACAAGTGAAAGTCCCTCATCGTTTACAGGGATCTCCCCTGAAAGTTCCAGTGTATTCACTGGTAACTAATGAGTCCTTGATGGATCTAGCCCGTCTGTAGGTAATTAGAGGTTGGTTCGGGATAAATTGACTAATGATGGGGTCAATCTGAAGTACGTGCCAATGTTTTTTGATTATCCGTTTTATTTGTTTGTGTTGATTGTTGTAAGTCGTGATGATTCTTGTAGGTAAGCACTGGTTTTCTTCTTTCTTGGTAATTTTCTTTGGAGGAAACAGTATGTCCAATCTTGACTGGCTCTTCACTTTTCTGAAGGCTTTTTTTAAACACGTATGTGAGTATCCCCTTTGTAAGAGCCTTCTTTTTAAGTTGTCTGCTTCCTTAATGAAACTATCTTCATCCGAACAGTTTCTCCTGACCCGGAGGTACTGTGAATATGGAATTGATCGTATGAGTGGTTCTGGGTGGAAGCTTGAGGCTTGTAGAATAGTGTTGCCGGCCGTTTCTTTCCGGTACAGAGAACTAGAGAGGTGTCCATCAAGGGTTTTAAAGATGGTGACATCAAGAAACGTAATTGTTTTATTACTGTGGATACTGGTGAACTTCAAATTGAAGTCATTAATACCCATATCATTGATACAGGTGGCAAGATCTTCAGTCGTGCCATCCCATATCATGAAAATATCATCAATGAACCTATGCCAGGTCAGGATGTTGGATGTGTGCAGATTTTCCCCTTCGGCAGATAAGAAACGGCTCTCCCACTCCCCCAGATACAGGTTGGCATACGATGGGGCACAACATGTCCCCATCGCAACCCCCTGCATCTGGAGGAAGTGGGAGCCATTGAACGAGAATGCATTATGGTACAATATGAACTCGAGAGCTTGCACAATAAATTTGTGTAGGGGTTTATCATCCCTATGAGACTGTCGGATAAAATGTTCAATCACCTCCAATCCCTTTACGTGGGGTATAGAGCTGTATAAAGCCTCCACGTCTACTGTGACTAAGAGTGCCTTAGTGGGTATGGTGAGATTTTCAAGGGTTTGGAGTAGGTGAGTGGTATCTCTAATATAGGATGGTAGATTAGTTACCAATGGTCTCAGTTGTTCATCGATGAACTGGCTCAATCGTTCAGTAATACAACCTCGTCCTGAAATAATCGGTCTGCCTGGGGGATTTAGTAGGTTTTTATGCACTTTGGGCAAGCTGTAGAACGTTGGAATCTTGGCATGATCGGTTCTGATGAATTCCCATGTTTGTTGGGTAATTGTGTTTTCCACATATGCTTTGTCAACCATCTTAAAGAAATCACTGTTAAATCTTTCAATTATAGGTTTGGAGATGGGTCTGTACCAATCTCGATTGGATAGAATATTCAGACACATCGTTTGGTAGAATTCGTTGCTCATTATTACAATATTGCCCCCTTTATCTGAGGGTTTTATTGTAAGTTGTTTTTGGTCGGCTAGTTTTTTCAGAGCCACCCTTTCCTGGGTGGATATATTTTCTGACGTTGATCTTGATTTCAATCTCAAAATGTCTTTACTTGTCATCATTATAAAGGCATTGAGATTTGAATTAAGGGTCAGTGGTGGAAATTTATTTGATTTTTGTTTCAACACGGATTTAACTGAGAGGCCCCCTTCTGTCGGGGTTAGTTGTTCTTCCAGGATCGCATTCAAGTCAATCCAGTCAATTAGGTCTCTGTTACTTTGTTCGTCTAACAGAGTTATTAGATCATTCAAGGCCTGTTCTTCTCTGGTGGATAGTTCTTTGGTGATAGCCGGTTTGGCGTATAGACCTTTCAGGATAAGTTTTCGGGCAAAGAGGTGTAAATCTTTTATTGTCTCAAAAGTATCGACATCTCTAGATGGGCAGAAGGTTAGGCCTTTGTTTAGGATCATCAATTCATCCTCAGATAGGTTGTACTGGGAGAGGTTGATGATACTCATGGGATCCGCACAGTGCCCATGTTCAGCCCCGTGTCATTCTTGATCGTTTCGATTGGATGGAGGATGAGTTCCGTTTATCGTTCTTCCTCGATTAGATTGGGTACCCCTTAAATCCCCTCTAGTGGGATTGTATTCAATACTCAGGGTAGGTTGTGAGGCAGGACCATTGTCACTTATGTGTTTCTTATTTTCGTTACCCCTTTCGGGTGAGGTCCATTTTTGTTTCTTGGTGCCCCGTGTACCCATTTGTGAATGGGCAGAGGATAGGGAGTTGAGAGAAGAATTTGATCCTAATTCATTCTTCCAACCTTTCGTTTTTCTTAGATTTGTTCTTCTTTGGGGGTGTTTTTGATTGTTTGCGCGTATGTGCCAACGGTAGGCTTTACCCTCTTTAAATGCCGTCTTATCTCTCCAGAAGTTTTGCTCCTTTTTAGTGATGAGATCTTTCGCTGTGTTGTCAATATGTGCCTTAATAGTGGATTCCTGTTCTTTGTATGTTTCTATGTCCTTAAAGGATTCCAATTGACTATATAGATTATCTATTTCCTTGTCAACAATCAGGATTCGTTTTTGATATTCTTCAACTAGTAAGCGCATCATGAGTTTGGTGCATTGCTGTAAGTTATTTTCCCATCTTTTCTTAAAGGTGTTGTCCATATCATCAAATGAAGGGAAAATTTGTATTCTCAATCCCAAAGGGTTTATTTCTTCTTCGATGTAGTGTTCAAAGTTATCTATTTGCCAGAACATTGCTACTTTTTTCTCCACCAAAGTTTTAAGTTGGGAGAACAGTGCTGTCATTTCTGACCCTTTGGCCTCCTTTGCCCCGTGTTCTTTGTATTGACCCATTAGGGTTTCAAATTCCTTGTCCCTAAACATGGTTTAGCTAAGTATAGTACTGCGTGTGCGAGATACGTTAAAGATATCTCGAATTTATTGCTTTATTTGTTTGCGTATGCCCACTGTTGTGGCTGGTACATTTAGTATGAGAAAAAAGACCAAAATGTAATATAGTGACAAAGATACATACAAAATTTCTTTATATATTAAAATACTAGAGTGCTAAGTGAAATAAAGTGAACCCTGATGTTGCATATCTAGGTTCCCAACATGCGTACCAATAAAGACATAAAGTCCTATCCACGTTAAGGGTGTTGGTAAGCAATAAATTGGTTATAGTCTGTACTCAGTTAGAATATAACTATAGAGTCCGGAGTGTTCCAAACAAAAAATGGGGGTTTGGGTATTTGCTACCCGGTTAGTATAAGAGAACAAAAAAGAGGATTTTACACATTCGGACAGTCTGAAAATGGCCACATCCCTAATAATTATAGAAAAGAAAGAATACCCCCAAGGAGGCGGGACTTTGAAGGCCAAGTTCAAAACAAAAAGTATTTTAATGGATTATAAAATTACAGACCAAAACACATACAAATAGGATACTTGTTGGGAAGTTGACCTATATGGTCCACTACCTTTTTGTGATAATCACTAAATAGGCATGGAACATCAGGGATGAGAGAAGTGCACCCGGTGAAAGAAGTAGAAAGAGAATAACATCAAATAATAATACAACATGATAAAAAACACAATCTCCGTGGAACAGAGTTGAAAATGCCCGACGCGTTTCTGGTCTCTTAATTTCAAAAGAGGACCGTCATCAGGGGCCAGGGAGTTGTACCGCATAAAAAGTTTTTTTCCTCAATTCTAAAAATAACAAAAAACAACATGGGATAAACAGTCAGACAAGGCACATTTAAAACCAATATGTTTGATTTGCAGTACAATATTAGTATTGGTTGCAAAACCACCTACCGCTGGCTTTTGCGGAGAGAGGGACAGGAATCCCCTGTTTGGGATACCGGCGGTCGCGGGTGGGTTCGAACTGGGTCGCTAGGGGGTTGTGGCCCTTCCTACATGAATACTCACACTCCTATATGCAATACAAAAGGGAGAAGGAGAAAGAACACAAGTAGGTTGGTACTTTCTTCAGTGCTTAGTGGACAAAAAGCTATACGCCACAGTCATTATCCACTGGTACTAGCATATGTATTTAGTACAGAAACTATCATAATATTTACCCGATGTGGGAGAAGGGTGAGTTTATTTCAAATCGCCCTGAGAAACTCCTATGTGATAGTGTTCAAGTAATCCCCTTAGATTAGGGCAGCGAGACCTATGAGAAAAAGGGGAAGTGTACATATAGCTAAACCGGTCCTAATGCAGATATATTAAAGGTAAGGTGAGATATAGTGTTGGACTTACAGTATATCGAGGTGTCCACAGCTCAGTAGCGTTATCCCCAACGTGTAGAGGGTGCCTGAGTGTTCAGAAAGTGGCATGGAATATAAAGGATTATTCGATTGTGCGTCGAATCCGCGTTCTCTGACATAATCACGTATAGCGTCCCATCGTGCAAAGCGCCACGTTGGTCATGTGACCCCGTGGTGTTATCATTAATGTGTATGTGATATCTGGACGCTTAGAGTCTGATGTAGACCTGTATGTGTTTTTCCGTTTTAACGTCGAATCTCGCGCTGAATGATGACGTCAGCACGTATGGTGTGCTGACATTCACAGCGCAGTGGGTCACATGATCGCGGCGACCTGTATGTGTTTTTCCGTTTTAGCGTCGAATCTCGCGCTGAATGATGACGTCAGCACGTATGGTGTGCTGACATTCACAGCGCAGTGGGTCACATGATCGCGGCGTCCCGCTCTAATTGGGGAAGATTTTAGAATGGGAAGACTGATTGTGAGAGAAACAGACGGCATGCCAAACATATTGGTGGACACTTCCGTTTTCCTCACTACTGTCAGCAAAAGAGGCGTTTATGGAGGAGGCCAAACCTATAGCAAAAAATACAAAAAATATATCAAAAAGAATGTGTAAAAGTAATTCATGGAGGGTACCCAGATCGGACCCAAATCCCGACCACCGGAAGGCCACCCAACAGGGGATAATGGCCAAATACAAAGTACAATTATAGCACAAAAAAGGGGGCATAATTAATGGTGCAAAAACAATACATAAACAGTCAGACCAGTATATTTAGAGCAGAAAGCATAATCTCGTAGGATGGTAGGTATGCATGATATTGACTAACATTACTGCAAAAGTTATATTTGGTATTTAGTTATTTGTTACTTAGTCTGCAAATTTTCTATACATCGGATTTGTCTGTACATTTGAAATGTTTGAAACATTTAGAGTGTTTAACCCTCACCCTCCCAGGTACCTGATTTATATCCCTCTAAGAAGGGCCGATAGCTAACCTTGCTATTTAAGCCTGGAGGCAAAGTAGCCTGGAGGGCTACTATCCAGCGGGTCTCCCGCTGGAGTAGTAGTTTGTCCCAATCCCCCCCTCTTGGATTGGGGTGAATTCTATCCAAAGCCAAGAACAGTGTTTTCGGAATATTTCCTTGATGGACATCTCTCGAATGTCTCCCTAAAGGCAGGTCAGGGTTCGATGTTTTAATACTTTTTATGTGCCTGGAGATTCGTTTCCTCCATTCTAATTTAGTTTTACCTACATAGAAGCAGCCGCACGAGCAAGTTAGTAAATACACAATCCCATAGGTGTTACAATTGGCGAAGTGTCGCGGTTTGTATTGGCGACCGTTCGGAAGTGTGATATCTTTTTGAGTGTTAATGTATTGACATTGTGCACAACCTCCACAAGTGAAAGTCCCCCATCGTTTACAGGGATCTCCCCTGAAAGTTCCAGTGTATTCACTGGTAACTAATGAGTCCTTGATGGATCTAGCCCGTCTGTAGGTAATTAGAGGTTGGTTCGGGATAAATTGACTAATGATGGGGTCAATCTGAAGTACGTGCCAATGTTTTTTGATTATCCGTTTTATTTGTTTGTGTTGATTGTTGTAAGTCGTGATGATTCTTGTAGGTAAGCACTGGTTTTCTTCTTTCTTGGTAATTTTCTTTGGAGGAAACAGTATGTCCAATCTTGACTGGCTCTTCACTTTTCTGTTCTGTTGGGTGGCCTTCCGGTGGTCGGGATTTGGGTCCGATCTGGGTACCCTCCATGAATTACTTTTACATATTCTTTTTGATATATTTTTTGTATTTTTTGCTATAGGTTTGGCCTCCTCCATAAACGCCTCTTTTGCTGACAGTAGTGAGGAAAACGGAAGTGTCCACCAATATGTTTGGCATGCCGTCTGTTTCTCTCACAATCAGTCTTCCCATTCTAAAATCTTCCCCAATTAGAGCGGGACGCCGCGATCATGTGACCCACTGCGCTGTGAATGTCAGCACACCATACGTGCTGACGTCATCATTCAGCGCGAGATTCGACGCTAAAACGGAAAAACACATACAGGTCGCCGCGATCATGTGACCCACTGCGCTGTGAATGTCAGCACACCATACGTGCTGACGTCATCATTCAGCGCGAGATTCGACGCTAAAACGGAAAAACACATACAGGTCTACATCAGACTCTAAGCGTCCAGATATCACATACACATTAATGATAACACCACAGGGTCACATGACCAACGTGGCGCTTTGCACGATGGGACGCTATACGTGATTATGTCAGAGAACGCGGATTCGACGCACAATCGAATAATCCTTTATATTCCATGCCACTTTCTGAACACTCAGGCACCCTCTACACGTTGGGGATAACGCTACTGAGCTGTGGACACCTCGATATACTGTAAGTCCAACACTATATCTCACCTTACCTTTAATATATTTGCATTAGGACCGGTTTAGCTATATGTACACTTCCCCTTTTTCTCATAGGTCTCGCTGCCCTAATCTAAGGGGATTACTTGAACACTATCACATAGGAGTTTCTCAGGGCGATTTGAAATAAACTCACCCTTCTTCCACATCGGGTAAATATTATGATAGTTTCTGTACTAAATACATATGCTAGTACCAGTGGATAATGACTGTGGCGTATAGCTTTTTGTCCACTAAGCACTGAAGAAAGTACCAACCTACTTGTGTTCTTTCTCCTTCTCCCTTTTGTATTGCATATAGGAGTGTGAGTATTCATGTAGGAAGGGCCACAACCCCCTAGCGACCCAGTTCGAACCCACCCGCGACCGCCGGTATCCCAAACAGGGGATTCCTGTCCCTCTCTCCGCAAAAGCCAGCGGTAGGTGGTTTTGCAACCAATACTAATATTGTACTGCAAATCAAACATATTGGTTTTAAATGTGCCTTGTCTGACTGTTTATCCCATGTTGTTTTTTGTTATTTTTAGAATTGAGGAAAAAAACTTTTTATGCGGTACAACTCCCTGGCCCCTGATGACGGTCCTCTTTTGAAATTAAGAGACCAGAAACGCGTCGGGCATTTTCAACTCTGTTCCACGGAGATTGTGTTTTTTATCATGTTGTATTATTATTTGATGTTATTCTCTTTCTACTTCTTTCACCGGGTGCACTTCTCTCATCCCTGATGTTCCATGCCTATTTAGTGATTATCACAAAAAGGTAGTGGACCATATAGGTCAACTTCCCAACAAGTATCCTATTTGTATGTGTTTTGGTCTGTAATTTTATAATCCATTAAAATACTTTTTGTTTTGAACTTGGCCTTCAAAGTCCCGCCTCCTTGGGGGTATTCTTTCTTTTCTATAATTATTAGGGATGTGGCCATTTTCAGACTGTCCGGATGTGTAAAATCCTCTTTTTTGTTCTCTTATACTAACCGGGTAGCAAATACCCAAACCCCCATTTTTTGTTTGGAACACTCCGGACTCTATAGTTATATTCTAACTGAGTACAGACTATAACCAATTTATTGCTTACCAACACCCTTAACGTGGATAGGACTTTATGTCTTTATTGGTACGCATGTTGGGAACCTAGATATGCAACATCAGGGTTCACTTTATTTCACTTAGCACTCTAGTATTTTAATATATAAAGACATTTTGTATGTATCTTTGTCACTATATTACATTTTGGTCTTTTTTCTCATACTAAATGTACCAGCCACAACAGTGGGCATACGCAAACAAATAAAGCAATAAATTCGAGATATCTTTAACGTATCTCGCACACGCAGTACTATACTTAGCTAAACCATGTTTAGGGGCAAGGAATTTGAAACCCTAATGGGTCAATACAAAGAACACGGGGCAAAGGAGGCCAAAGGGTCAGAAATGACAGCACTGTTCTCCCAACTTAAAACTTTGGTGGAGAAAAAAGTAGCAATGTTCTGGCAAATAGATAACTTTGAACACTACATCGAAGAAGAAATAAACCCTTTGGGATTGAGAATACAAATTTTCCCTTCATTTGATGATATGGACAACACCTTTAAGAAAAGATGGGAAAATAACTTACAGCAATGCACCAAACTCATGATGCGCTTACTAGTTGAAGAATATCAAAAACGAATCCTGATCGTTGACAAGGAAATAGATAATCTATATAGTCAATTGGAATCCTTTAAGGACATAGAAACATACAAAGAACAGGAATCCACTATTAAGGCACATATTGACAACACAGCGAAAGATCTCATCACTAAAAAGGAGCAAAACTTCTGGAGGGATAAGACGGCATTTAAAGAGGGTAAAGCCTACCGTTGGCACATACGCGCAAACAATCAAAAACACCCCCAAAGAAGAACAAATCTAAGAAAAACGAAAGGTTGGAAGAATGAATTAGGATCAAATTCTTCTCTCAACTCCCTATCCTCTGCCCATTCACAAATGGGTACACGGGGCACCAAGAAACAAAAATGGACCTCACCCGAAAGGGGTAACGAAAATAAGAAACACATAAGTGACAATGGTCCTGCCTCACAACCTACCCTGAGTATTGAATACAATCCCACTAGAGGGGATTTAAGGGGTACCCAATCTAATCGAGGAAGAACGATAAACGGAACTCATCCTCAATCCAATCAAAACGATCAAGAATGACACGGGGCTGAACATGGGCACTGTGCGGATCCCATGAGTATCATCAACCTCTCCCAGTACAACCTATCTGAGGATGAATTGATGATCCTAAACAAAGGCCTAACCTTCTGCCCATCTAGAGATGTCGATACTTTTGAGACAATAAAAGATTTACACCTCTTTGCCCGAAAACTTATCCTGAAAGGTCTATACGCCAAACCGGCTATCACCAAAGAACTATCCACCAGAGAAGAACAGGCCTTGAATGATCTAATAACTCTGTTAGACGAACAAAGTAACAGAGACCTAATTGACAGGATTGACTTGAATGCGATCCTGGAAGAACAACTAACCCCGACAGAAGGGGGCCTCTCAGTTAAATCCGTGTTGAAACAAAAATCAAATAAATTTCCACCACTGACCCTTAATTCAAATCTCAATGCCTTTATAATGATGACAAGTAAAGACATTTTGAGATTGAAATCAAGATCGACGTCAGAAAATATCTCCACCCAGGAAAGGGTGGCTCTGAAAAAACTAGCCGACCAAAAACAACTTACAATAAAACCCTCAGATAAAGGGGGCAATATTGTAATAATGAGCAACGAATTCTACCAAACGATGTGTCTGAATATTCTATCCAATCGAGATTGGTACAGACCCATCTCCAAACCTATAATTGAAAGATTTAACAGTGATTTCTTTAAGATGGTTGACAAAGCATATGTGGAAAACACAATTACCCAACAAACATGGGAATTCATCAGAACCGATCATGCCAAGATTCCAACGTTCTACAGCTTGCCCAAAGTGCATAAAAACCTACTAAATCCCCCAGGCAGACCGATTATTTCAGGACGAGGTTGTATTACTGAACGATTGAGCCAGTTCATCGATGAACAACTGAGACCATTGGTAACTGATCTACCATCCTATATTAGAGATACCACTCACCTACTCCAAACCCTTGAAAATCTCACCATACCCACTAAGGCACTCTTAGTCACAGTAGACGTGGAGGCTTTATACAGCTCTATACCCCACGTAAAGGGATTGGAGGTGATTGAACATTTTATCCGACAGTCTCATAGGGATGATAAACCCCTACACAAATTTATTGTGCAAGCTCTCGAGTTCATATTGTACCATAATGCATTCTCGTTCAATGGCTCCCACTTCCTCCAGATGCAGGGGGTTGCGATGGGGACATGTTGTGCCCCATCGTATGCCAACCTGTATCTGGGGGAGTGGGAGAGCCGTTTCTTATCTGCCGAAGGGGAAAATCTGCACACATCCAACATCCTGACCTGGCATAGGTTCATTGATGATATTTTCATGATATGGGATGGCACGACTGAAGATCTTGCCACCTGTATCAATGATATGGGTATTAATGACTTCAATTTGAAGTTCACCAGTATCCACAGTAATAAAACAATTACGTTTCTTGATGTCACCATCTTTAAAACCCTTGATGGACACCTCTCTAGTTCTCTGTACCGGAAAGAAACGGCCGGCAACACTATTCTACAAGCCTCAAGCTTCCACCCAGAACCACTCATACGATCAATTCCATATTCACAGTACCTCCGGGTCAGGAGAAACTGTTCGGATGAAGATAGTTTCATTAAGGAAGCAGACAACTTAAAAAGAAGGCTCTTACAAAGGGGATACTCACATACGTGTTTAAAAAAAGCCTTCAGAAAAGTGAAGAGCCAGTCAAGATTGGACATACTGTTTCCTCCAAAGAAAATTACCAAGAAAGAAGAAAACCAGTGCTTACCTACAAGAATCATCACGACTTACAACAATCAACACAAACAAATAAAACGGATAATCAAAAAACATTGGCACGTACTTCAGATTGACCCCATCATTAGTCAATTTATCCCGAACCAACCTCTAATTACCTACAGACGGGCTAGATCCATCAAGGACTCATTAGTTACCAGTGAATACACTGGAACTTTCAGGGGAGATCCCTGTAAACGATGGGGGACTTTCACTTGTGGAGGTTGTGCACAATGTCAATACATTAACACTCAAAAAGATATCACACTTCCGAACGGTCGCCAATACAAACCGCGACACTTCGCCAATTGTAACACCTATGGGATTGTGCTATGGATATGCTAAAAATGGCCAAAGGAAGATGGTGAAATGCTTATTTCAATGCGCAAACACATGCTCCACATGCTCTATATCTCATATATATCCTATATACTCTATATGTTATTGATTGCTATCATACACAGTCATAATTTGTAATGATCTTATACAACCCTTGCAATCCTTGCTCACATGATGCTGCTATCAGATATGTGTCACAAGATCTGAAGAAAAAGGGGAACTCTGTCTGCAAAACAAGTCGAAATTAGACCTGGGAAAAAAGTCCCTGTCTGGATATCGAACCACAGAAAACCAGACATCAGACAAACCAAATATATATAGCATTGTTGCTTCATGCTTCGCACCATCCTAACACAAAATAGTTAATAGCTCACACGTCACAAGACTAATATTACGTATTAATGAGCAGGTTGGATATTCAAGAATATGCACGTCATTAACCATATATTAAGTCAAGACCAAAATAAAAAAGGGGAAGTATTTCAAACTGCAGCTTTTGTCAGTGTGAAATTATTCTATGCATGCATGCAATTATTCACTTCTTATCAGATTCGGCCAGGAAGCAGATACCAAAGAAACTGACAGTTTTGTCTGTCCAAATCAATTTGGTGCCTAACGTAGGGCCATCGGGCTTCCTGATTCGAAGGGCCAAGCCGATCGAGAGGGAACTGGGACAAATCAACGCGGACAGGGCACAGAGAATTGATCACTCTCTGACTGAACGGTAAGACTTTTAATATTGTCTACTGTTTATATCCTGTCCCGTGGTTTTGGTTGGTTCTTGTTCCCGTGTCGGCTTACCTCGATCAGAAAAGGCAGGTAGTATATAGCTTATAGCTTGCCCGAAGGTAATTTTTTATAAGAACCTGCATAACTGGTATCTGCTGCCTGTATATTTGTTTCCTGTTTCCTGTTCTGTTTGGTCAAGCTTGTGACGGCTGTTGGCAATAAGGGGATTAATTATGTAGTCACGGATGAAAATTGACGTGGTCAAACTCCTCCTGGGGGATAAATAATAATTGTGCTGTGAAGCACGGATGACCAGGAGGGGGCGTCAGGAGAACGCATAGTAGTTGCGTGGGGATCCCGTGAGGACCTGATAATCCTGTACTTCACTGCGGTTGTCACATATCCTGTTGGTTTATTGTTATATGTGCTGGCTTCTGGTGGGTTGATGAGACAGGCAGAACGGAATAGGGTCACAGATGCGATAACTGGCTGTGAAACGTGGTCAAACTTCTCTCAGGGTTGATGCAAAGTGTGCCGGAGAGAGGGCGCATAGCCAGGGTATCAGGTATTAAATAAGAGGTACATGTAGGAAGATGTACATGATAATCCTGTGACAGTTGTTCTGGGGTCTCATCTTTCCATCGCATGAGCCAGGAATGTCATGTCCTGAATGTGTCTGTGGACTACTGTTGGGAATTCATTCAGAAGGCTGGGGGCTGGTGAAAGTGATAACCCCAGGGTACAGGGAGGAAATTCTTGGCCTGAAACCTTTGTTGGTGGATGTTCCAGACCTGTTAGTGTTCAGATTAAATGTGCATTACCCTGTTAGAATTGTAGTCGGTGCATCATTGCCAGCGATAGAAGGTGAAGCTAGAGAAAGGGGATACTTGCCTCTGGGACACGTAGATGATATTTGAAGGAACGCACTGGATTTAATTGCTGCTTTGTTAAACAAGCTTTGCTTGTCTGCAGCAGCCTAAAGACACTTTCGTTTAAAAAAAAAAAAAAGAGAGAAAGTGTACTTTTAAAAAGAGGAAGTGGCAGCGCTGCTGTTCTAAGAGAAAGATTGAATGATTTCAAGATTACACGCAGCCAAAACTCAAGTTTCTCTCCTTGTATAGTGGAATAAAAATGGGACAGAAATGACAGAAGCCGGTGGAAGGGAGTTTAGCGTGCAGCTTGGTTGCAGAGAGGGAAGGAAGAGGAGCAGTTAAGAAGGTGAACGAGCTTGCAAGAATATGTGACATCAACATGCATATGGGTGGGAGATTGCAACCAGAGGAATGGCGGATATTGTTAAAACGAAAAAAAAAAAGGGTTTGTTGTCTGATCATGGCTTATTGGCTACAGCTGAAGCCTGGTACAGAGTATCGAAAGCCATTCAGGGGGAGGGGTTTGTAGAGCGAGAGACAAATCAACATTGATATATTGTATATGTGTATCATAAACCAGAAAGTACACTGGCCGAAAGGCCACCACCCTATAATGGAGTCCGAACACAAGACAGGAGACCCTGCCCCTCAGCAACCACCCCCTCACTTGATCCTCCCATCAGGCTCCGCCCCAGTGTACCACCTCCCTTACCACCCACGGCACCTCCCCGGGATGGTGGCCATCTTGCTACACCCAACAGTGGTGACACACCCACTCAGCCCACAGGAAGACTCCCTATGACTACTTCCTGTGACGGCCATATTGGTACACCCATCCCTATATGCCCAGAGTTAGACCAGACCGGAGCATATTACAGGGAAGATGTTAACCATGTTAACCCATTAATGATGTTAGAAGATGATGAGGATGGGGCAGAGGCAAGCAGTCGCAGTCACTGCCACTCACCTGAGCTCCAAGAAGTACTAGTGACCAAGGGGGGGGGCGTCAATCCAACTGCAACCACCCCTAGTTCAGCCAGTCATGGAAGCTATGGCCCAACTCAGATTATAGTGTCCGGAGGCCTGTCGAATGTGGACACCAGGGCAACTACACTTCCCTACCAGGGCCATGAACCAGTACACTCCCCCTACCAGCCACCTCAAAGGGCGCTGCAGGAAATCTCTATGGAATCTGACCGAGTGACATCCTCACATCCCCATCCCACATCCACAGCAGCACGGCCTACATCCGCAGGCCCTTTGGGAGCAGTGCAGAAAGCCAGAGTGGGTGCTAGGTACTCACTCCCACTGTATTCCCCTCCTCTTTCACAACCCTTCTCCGAGGACATGGCAAATGTCTCAGGAAGACCCACAGGTGATTCGCATGACACCATACAGTATGGTCCCCCCCCACCAAATAGGGGACTACCTCTTCAACTGCCACAACAGGGGAATGACTGGAGACCTCCACCCCATGGGTTGCAGCCTCACATACCTCACATACCAAGGGGGGAAATGCCGCCTGCACCATTAGGCGCACCCATGATGTATGTGACCTTTAACCCTCAACAAGCATCATCCCTTGTAACCAGTCTACCAGACCCTGAGAAACAGCCCATGCCATTTTACAGAAGGATTGCCCAGATCCAGAAGGCATACTCCTGTGCCTGGCGGGACCTGGTAAGCCTGTGTGAAATCAAAGCAGGGGATGCTTACTGGCCAGTAATGGAAAGGTGTTTTAGGGTGGACAGTGGCGTCCCTGACAATACATATGGTTCGGGATGTGAGTTTGTAACACAGTTACAACAATGGGCACGTGACCGCCTGGCAGACCAAGCAACAAGCATACAAGACATTACACAAGACAAGGCTGAATCAGTTGAGAAATTCCATACTAGGATGTTACAGGTGTTCACTGATTTGGGGTTCAGCACACAAAACAGGGCACATACACAGATGCTATCCTCTGCATTTGTAGCAGGCCTCAGGGAAGCAATCCGGAAAGGCCTGCTACTATCTCAACCAGAATACAGAGTGTTACCTCTTGACACTCTACTACTGGTAGCAAAGGGTATAGAGTCCTCACAGGGTAATAGGAAGGCAGTCCCTCTCATGTTGGCTTCTGACACACCATATCCGCCACCACAAGCACGAAACTCGTGAGCCTGCTGTTACAACTGTGGGAGGCCCGGACACTTTCGGAGACAATGCCGAAGCCCGTGGAGACCCGATCGAAGACAGCCCGATCATGGAGACGGCCCAAGAAGGGGAGATGCTCAACACCAAGGACAAAATGGCCCAGGGCGCCCAAAACTCTGTGTCCCAATTCGCCAAGGCAATGAAATTCATTTTGGACACATGGATCAAACTCCACCCAGACGTTGTACTTCTCGAGTATGTGGATGATCTCTTGCTCTGTGCAGATACCCAAGATGATGCTGCAGCCCATTCTGAAGACCTTCTCTGTTACCTGGCTGAACAAGGTTGTAAAGCGTCAAAGCCGAAGATTCAGTGGTGCAAGCAAACAGTGGTCTTTCTTGGACACTGTATCTCACAAGGTGTAAGACATCTTACTCAAGAGCGAATAGCTGTGATCAAGGCAATTCCGGTGCCAGTTGGCCACAAATCTCTCCATGCATTTTTGGGCCTAGTATCTTATTGTCGTTCTTGGATTCCAGAAGCATCTCTGCTAATGCAACCACTCTATGATGCTCTGAAGACTGATCCTTTCACACTGCCACCAGAGGCCCTTACGAACTTTGAAATTCTGAAACAGATCCTGTCTGTGGCCCCTGCGCTTGGCCTTCCAGACTATGAGAAAAGCTTCAAGCTATTCATCTCAGAGAGAGAAGGACACGCCACCGGAGTACTGGCCCAATCTTATGATAACAGACTCAGACCTATCGGATACTATTCCTGTCGATTGGATCCAGTAGCTAGGGGGGCACCCTCCTGCCTCAGAGCCGTTTTTGCAGCCCAGGCCCTTCTGGACAAAAACTGCAGATCTCGTGCTGGGCCACCTTCTCATCCTACTAGCCCCTCATGACATATCAGCTGTGCTGAACCAAGTACAACCAAAACATATGTCAGCAGCAAGACATATCAGACTACAATGCACTTTGCTCCTCCCGGATAACATCTCCCTCCTCAGGTGTAACACCCTCAACCCGTCCACTTTGCTCCCACTTCTCGAGGGGGGAAACGACCCATACGATACCCCTCACGACTGTCTCGAAATGATGAAGATGGAAACTACACACATGCCAACAGTTAGCAGAGTGCCGCTGGATGACCCTGACCTGACTATCTATGTTGATGGATCAAGATATGCAGATCATGAAGGGAGGTACCATACCGGATATGCTGTCACTACCAAAGACACAATCCTCCATGCCTCTGCATTGCCCCCCTCTAAGTCCGCACAAGAAGCATAACTTCAGGCCCTAATCATGGCATGCAAGCTGGCGGAGCAGTCAGGGACCTGATTGGCGCTCTGCTTCTTCCTACCCAAGTGGCGGTTCTCAAGGTAAAGGCACATGGCAGACTGAATACTGAAGAAGCACGAGGTAATTACTTGGCGGACACTGCAGCAAAACATGCCGCGAAAGGTGTGCGAGAAGTCGTACGCAGAGTGGACGTCCAAGGCACTCCGATACAAAACATTTTGACACAAGAAACTTTGCCACAAGACGCGGTACAGGCCACCATGATCTTGCAGAACCCTCCTGTGGATTGGGCACGCTTGAAGGAAATGCAAGAGGCAGCAAGTGAGGAGGAAAAAGGAACATGGACAAAGAAGGGAGCCATATTGAAGGATGGACTCATGGAAGTGAATAAGAGACCATGTTTACCACGGTCCATGTTCCCAGCTGTGGTGCAGTGGGCTCATGGTGCTTCTCACCTGTCGAAGACCTTGATGAATTCTTTGATCAATAAATACTACCTGGCCCCGGGAATTACCCCGCTTACCAACAATTTCTGCAAGTCATGCGTCAATTGTGCTACGTGCAACCCAGGAAGAACGGAAAAGAAACCCGTGAAACATCTAGCTAAAGCTCAATATCCCTTTCAACGAATACAGATCGATCACATTCAGATGCCAAAGAGTGGCCGGTATGAATACGCTCTAGTAATCGTCGATATGTTCAGTTCCTGTCCTGAAGCATTCCCTGTGACCAACATGACAGCAAAGACCACAGCCAAGAAGCTTCTGACGGAAATAGTGTGCAGATATGGTGTCCCAGAGGTCATAGAGAGTGATCAGGGGCCGGCTTTCACGGCCTCATTAACCAAAGAAATATGGACAGCCCTAGGGGTCACACTGGCTTTCCACACCCCATATCACCCTCAGAGCAGTGGGAAGGTAGAGAGATTGAATGGTACAATAAAATCCCGAATGTTGAAAATGTCTCAGGAGACTGGGATGAGCTGGCCAGACAGTCTACCCATTGCTCTGTTCAGTATAAGATACACTCCTAAACAGAGCGCCATGGTTTATCTCCTTATGAAATACTGTTTGGTTCAGCACCGAGATTAGGGTGTTATTATCCACAGCAATTACAGTTACAATCCGATGTATTAACTGATTATGTGACTGCTTTGTCTCATGAATTAACCCGTATCCATGCAAAAGTTTTCTCTTCCATTCCAGATCCTGAGTTAGATACAGGAACACACAAGCTGGTCCCCGGTGATTGGGTTATGATAAAGAAATGTGTGAGAAAACACCCTCTTGAACCAAGATATGATGGTCCCTTCCAGGTCCTCCTAATAACAGCTACATCGGTGAAAGTTGCAGGGAAGAACACCTGGATACACGCCTCCCATTGTAAGAAGGCTTCCATACCCGAGGAAGCAGGAAAAGATAAATCATGATCCTATATATCCTTTGTCTGTGTGGTTTGACTAGGGCACAACATGCAGCCATCACTAAGAAAGATGGGAAGGTTATTCTTTGGTATAATTCATCTGATACCCATGTAGCCACATTTGATTTCCACCCGTGTAAGATACTCCCGTGTCCAGAGCATAACAGCAGGTCAGAGCGGTATGAAAAAGGTGACAGAGAGGGATATATATGTGTCACTAAAGGGTCGTGGGGAAAGAATTGTGACAGTTGGGCAGCAGCAGCTTGGAACACAGGGACACCCTGGGGATATAAACCTCAACCAGCCTATGACAGTAAAGACAGCCAGGGGCAGCCTTTGCTAACCCGTCTCACCCTCACCAAGCCAGGGCCCAGTATGACACTGGTTCTAAACATACGGAATCCGAGCCCATCCGATAAGGGAGAGTATGTGTTGGGGTGGTGGTTCGGAGGGGGTCACTGGGGTCATAGAGGGTCTTTCCATTTAGAAGATATGTACAACAACAATGAATGGCAGCCAGTCAAGAATGTGCCCCCACCAAACCCCTTGAAGCCCCATGTACAGACCCTGGGGGACATGGTTGCAATAGCGGATCCTACCTTTAAAGATACAATGGAGGTTGAAACCGGCCTCTCGGAAGTCAATCTCTGGCTAGAGTGGATGAGATATAGCGCCAGTAAACATAATAAAACCAACTGCTATGTCTGTGGTAGTGCTAGGCCACATTTGGGTACAGTCCCATTAGTTATACCTAAAAAGGAGGAAGAGTGCTTCCTAAGCCTCTACACAAACATTTCCACTAACCAGTTACCATGTGAGAAATGGAAAAAGGAATATCCCATAGACACTAGGGCCACAATACCCAAGATAGCTATCACCATATACCCTGGAAACTACATTTGTTATGCTCACCATGAAGGGAGGGGTAAAAACCTAGGCAACTTTTCCAAAGGTTACTGTACATCTTACAGTCATGTCCCGGCCAACTTAGTAGAAAATCAAAGTCAATCCTTGGGGGATGTGTATTGGATATGTGGAGACATGCAGGTACCTATATCCCAGACAACACCGGCCCGAATGGCCAAGTCACTGTAGCTCTTAAAAAGTTGAGGAATCTGTCAGTTGAATTAAAGAAAAATTCAGGCATCACAGATCCATGGGACCAATACTTCAGTTGGATGAACGGGTGGCAGAGAATTTTAACCCAAATAGGAGTAACTATATTAATCGTCCTATTTCTCCTCGCTCTGGTAATTTGTTGCATACTCCCTTGTCTGAAGAAATGTATAGAGAAAGCGGTGGAACAAGGAATCCCCACATTTGTGAACCAAGATGTAGGACACGAGGAAGATGAGTACGACGAACCACACATTTCACTACAGACATTCCCAGTCTCACATCATGAGTAGGCAGGACAACAGGGACAGACAGGGTAGGGAACCCAAGGGCCGCGACCTGGGTTCAGCTGCAGCGAAATCCATCCTCACCACTAGAGGCTCTGGGGAACACCTGCTGGACCTTAGACTCCGTGCGCCCTGGGGTGGGGAATCTCGGATTAAAGACAGGAACAGATTAAAATAGATTAAAATAGCATTTCAAGGGGGGAACTGCTATGGATATGCTAAAAATGGCCAAAGGAAGATGGTGAAATGCTTATTTCAATGCGCAAACACATGCTCCACATGCTCTATATCTCATATATATCCTATATACTCTATATGTTATTGATTGCTATCATACACAGTCATAATTTGTAATGATCTTATACAACCCTTGCAATCCTTGCTCACATGATGCTGCTATCAGATATGTGTCACAAGATCTGAAGAAAAAGGGGAACTCTGTCTGCAAAACAAGTCGAAATTAGACCTGGGAAAAAAGTCCCTGTCTGGATATCGAACCACAGAAAACCAGACATCAGACAAACCAAATATATATAGCATTGTTGCTTCATGCTTCGCACCATCCTAACACAAAATAGTTAATAGCTCACACGTCACAAGACTAATATTACGTATTAATGAGCAGGTTGGATATTCAAGAATATGCACGTCATTAACCATATATTAAGTCAAGACCAAAATAAAAAAGGGGAAGTATTTCAAACTGCAGCTTTTGTCAGTGTGAAATTATTCTATGCATGCATGCAATTATTCACTTCTTATCAGATTCGGCCAGGAAGCAGATACCAAAGAAACTGACAGTTTTGTCTGTCCAAATCAATTGTGTATTTACTAACTTGCTCGTGCGGCTGCTTCTATGTAGGTAAAACTAAATTAGAATGGAGGAAACGAATCTCCAGGCACATAAAAAGTATTAAAACATCGAACCCTGACCTGCCTTTAGGGAGACATTCGAGAGATGTCCATCAAGGAAATATTCCGAAAACACTGTTCTTGGCTTTGGATAGAATTCACCCCAATCCAAGAGGGGGGGATTGGGACAAACTACTACTCCAGCGGGAGACCCGCTGGATAGTAGCCCTCCAGGCTACTTTGCCTCCAGGCTTAAATAGCAAGGTTAGCTATCGGCCCTTCTTAGAGGGATATAAATCAGGTACCTGGGAGGGTGAGGGTTAAACACTCTAAATGTTTCAAACATTTCAAATGTACAGACAAATCCGATGTATAGAAAATTTGCAGACTAAGTAACAAATAACTAAATACCAAATATAACTTTTGCAGTAATGTTAGTCAATATCATGCATACCTACCATCCTACGAGATTATGCTTTCTGCTCTAAATATACTGGTCTGACTGTTTATGTATTGTTTTTGCACCATTAATTATGCCCCCTTTTTTGTGCTATAATTGTACTTTGTATTTGGCCATTATCCCCTGTTGGGTGGCCTTCCGGTGGTCGGGATTTGGGTCCGATCTGGG
Organism: Rana kukunoris; assembly: GCA_029574335.1. Taxonomy (NCBI): domain Eukaryota; kingdom Metazoa; phylum Chordata; class Amphibia; order Anura; family Ranidae; genus Rana; species Rana kukunoris. The sequence continues at coordinate 68,726,568 of CM056058.1, read as the reverse complement.
TACCCTCCATGAATTACTTTTACACATTCTTTTTGATATATTTTTTGTATTTTTTGCTATAGGTTTGGCCTCCTCCATAAACGCCTCTTTTGCTGACAGTAGTGAGGAAAACGGAAGTGTCCACCAATATGTTTGGCATGCCGTCTGTTTCTCTCACAATCAGTCTTCCCATTCTAAAATCTTCCCCAATTAGAGCGGGACGCCGCGATCATGTGACCCACTGCACTGTGAATGTCAGCACACCATACGTGCTGACGTCATCATTCAGCGCGAGATTCGACGCTAAAACGGAAAAACACATACAGGTCGCCGCGATCATGTGACCCACTGCACTGTGAATGTCAGCACACCATACGTGCTGACGTCATCATTCAGCGTGAGATTCGACGCTAAAACGGAAAAACACATACAGGTCTACATCAGACTCTAAGCGTCCAGATATCACATACACATTAATGATAACACCACGGGGTCACATGACCAACGTGGCACTTTGCACGATGGGACGCTATACGTGATTATGTCAGAGAACGCGGATTCGACGCACAATCGAATAATCCTTTATATTCCATGCCACTTTCTGAACACTCAGGCACCCTCTACACGTTGGGGATAACGCTACTGAGCTGTGGACACCTCGATATACTGTAAGTCCAACACTATATCTCACCTTACCTTTAATATATCTGCATTAGGACCGGTTTAGCTATATGTACACTTCCCCTTTTTCTCATAGGTCTCGCTGCCCTAATCTAAGGGGATTACTTGAACACTATCACATAGGAGTTTCTCAGGGCGATTTGAAATAAACTCACCCTTCTCCCACATCGGGTAAATATTATGATAGTTTCTGTACTAAATACATATGCTAGTACCAGTGGATAATGACTGTGGCGTATAGCTTTTTGTCCACTAAGCACTGAAGAAAGTACCAACCTACTTGTGTTCTTTCTCCTTCTCCCTTTTGTATTGCATATAGGAGTGTGAGTATTCATGTAGGAAGGGCCACAACCCCCTAGCGACCCAGTTCGAACCCACCCGCGACCGCCGGTATCCCAAACAGGGGATTCCTGTCCCTCTCTCCGCAAAAGCCAGCGGTAGGTGGTTTTGCAACCAATACTAATATTGTACTGCAAATCAAACATATTGGTTTTAAATGTGCCTTGTCTGACTGTTTATCCCATGTTGTTTTTTGTTATTTTTAGAATTGAGGAAAAAAACTTTTTATGCGGTACAACTCCCTGGCCCCTGATGACGGTCCTCTTTTGAAATTAAGAGACCAGAAACGCGTCGGGCATTTTCAACTCTGTTCCACGGAGATTGTGTTTTTTATCATGTTGTATTATTATTTGATGTTATTCTCTTTCTACTTCTTTCACCGGGTGCACTTCTCTCATCCCTGATGTTCCATGCCTATTTAGTGATTATCACAAAAAGGTAGTGGACCATATAGGTCAACTTCCCAACAAGTATCCTATTTGTATGTGTTTTGGTCTGTAATTTTATAATCCATTAAAATACTTTTTGTTTTGAACTTGGCCTTCAAAGTCCCGCCTCCTTGGGGGTATTCTTTCTTTTCTATAATTATTAGGGATGTGGCCATTTTCAGACTGTCCGGATGTGTAAAATCCTCTTTTTTGTTCTCCTAAAGTTCATTAATAGTCCATATATTAGTAAAGTGCAAATGTGCAAGTAAATGTGGTGTAAAAGAACTGTAAACTTCAAAAGGAAGTTATAACCAATGGTAGAGCTTCAATAAAATGGTGACTGTTAGTTGAATACATTTGAACCTATTTAAAGACACTTCCAGTGGCCATATTCCATTACCTGATGAAGTCCCGTGACTGTGTAGACACGCGTAGGAACATACGGACATCGGAAGTTACGTCCTGGCCGCTAACTCTTGCTGCTTGTTTTTTATTGTGCATGTTTAAGTTTTTTAAATGTGAGTACCTTAAGGTTTTGGCTACTGTTATAAATAAATTGCCATACCGAACATACTTCACCATAGAGGCTCCTTGTTTTCTTTGCATTCCCCTTCCTTATACCTGGCTTATCAACCTGACTGAATTTATGCTGACCCAACCCTTATGGGAGAATGGGACATATAATAGGCACTTATAGGCACTTATCAGGCTTTACATAGACCTGAATTACAAATCTGGTGTAAAAGAACTGTAAACTTCAAAAGGAAGAAAGTGCTGGTGCAAAAAGTGCTGAATATCAATGAATAGTGGCAATGTGACTTCAATGGTAAAATTTTTGGTGTGTGCTAACTTCTTACCTTACAGCTGTAAGGTAACCAGCATAACAGAGTAAAGGTAGATGGTCAAGGCACTTCTTCCTGGTAATTCAGGTCTATGTATAGCCTAATAAGTGCCTATTATATGTCCCCTTCTCCCATAAGGGTTGGGTCAGCATAAATCCAGTCAGGTTATAGCTTCCTTTTGAAGTTTACAGTTCCTTTACACCAGATTTACTTGCACGTTTGCACTTTATTAATATATGAACTGTAACGGTATGATCCGTGACAACCAGAGACTTTGGAAGGATAGGGGATACTCCTGTGTCAGCGTCACTGATAACTCTTGGGTCTGAGTCCACCCTGTGCCCCTTTGGGCATGGGGTAGCTAATAAATCATACTTCATGTATTGCAGAAGATGGGACATTACTGACAGTTCATTGCAGGAGATACTGGACATATTACAAGTGGTTTATTTTGTCCTGACTAGGTCAACAGGACAATGACCCTTCAATGCTTAGCTCAGGCTATTGAAATGCTAAGTGGAGCCGGCTTGTGAAATACCTTTTTATTGTGTTCTGCAGGTGAATAGCTGTTGTCAGAGACGGGACGTCTCTGGGAGATAATTACCTCAACTAAATGTCTTTTAGAATGTGATTGAAGTTCATTGTATGTGTGTTGTAGTTAGCAGTCTCCTGTCAGGTGTATTGAATTAGCATGTCAATTATGTTAAGGGGAACTTGTCAAGCCAGGCTATCTGCATAATGTCATTCTGTTACAATTAGTAATTAGTTCATGTTAATTATAGCCCGGTGACGAAATGTCTGGATACTAATTAGTAATTATCCCCAGTCTGTGCAGAGGGGGGTGGAGACTTCATTGTCCCTTTGATTACTGTCACATGCTTGTAACTGCATAAAAAGCTGAGAAGAAACCATTAAAGCATTTATTCATTTTGGAACTAGAGAACAGAGCTGAGTCTCGTTATTATGGGAAATGGAATGAATCGTGTCTGCTGGTTTGTTGGTGTGTCGGATAAGCTGTCTTGGGTGGATGGAAGGTCGTAAACGGTGGTGACCGCTACATGGACTATTAATGAACTATACTGCATGAATTTCATACTAATCAATTTTGGACTTTGACATATGACCTTATAAATTTTTCACATCGTTGAAGTACTATAATTATTTATCACATTTATTTTATTTGTATTTGACACATATTATGTGTGTCACATCTAGCACCTTATAATTTATTTTGCTTCAGAGCACAGCACCATTTATTGATTTTTTACATGGTGTTTGACCCACACAGTGTCTGCTGCACCGGGAGTCTTACTTTAATTTCCTAGCAGCACGGGAATACTCACTACTACACTATAAATAACTGGTCCATGGAGTCAAAGAGGAAAAACACCTAGTGTAGCATCCTCTTGTTTGTGCCACTACAAGTGAGTGTAGGAAAAATCAGTCACTGAATCAAGGTTATGAGAGGCCAGAGATGGGTGACTTATCTTGGCAGCTGTCTGGTGCCTCCCCCGGTTTCTGGACAGTTGGAAAACATTCTGGAACTAGAGGGTGGAGGGGAGGAGGAGCAGCCTTGACTATTTATGGGCTCTCAACCTATACCCAGGAGTGGGACTGGCAGGGAACTGGGATAACCCATAAATAGACATGGGCCATGCCAGCAGGGGAGTCAGTTGAAAGATGGAGAAGCAGTGATGAGTAGAAGCTGTCGTGCCCTTGAGAAACCCCTCTAGGAGGGGTTTTTACCTCGGGTTGAAGCTCGGGAAAGCTGGCCTGGAAGGATCCCACCACAGGAGGCAGTTGGAGGGATTCAGATGGGAGAGGCAGTGGAAGAGAGCAAGCAGAGACAGTGAGTAGATCAGCATGGTGCAGGGACAGACAAGGGAAGAGACTATCAGCTGTAACATTGCTCTCTTTAAGACCGTGGTGTGCCAAGTCTTCATCTAACCTTGCCATGGGGAATATCCATGAGTGAGTGCTGGTCAGGACTGGAGGACTGGGAAGCAAGCAGCCAAGTGGGCTGGTGACAGCAGAAGAACTAGGCTTAGGGCCAGATTCACAGAGCGATTACGCCTGTGTAACAGGAGATGCACGGCGTAAGTCTAAATGTGCGCGTGCGTTTCGATGCACGGCATTCCCAGAACGAGATACGCAAGAAATCTACTTTTTTTTGTCCAGCGTAATTTCGTTATACAGGCGCATCCGTCCGCGCAAAACTGTGCTAGACACACCATTGATTTGCTAGTCAAATATGCTAATGAGGGACTTACGGGGATCCACAAAAGAACGTTGGTGCAGCACAGGCTACGCGGTGTGCGCAACAGCAAAATGTCCTGTCTAAAATTAGACCATATAAAAGCTGGTCTAAAATGAGAAAAATCGTCTACATGTCAGATAAAGCAACACTGTTAGTGAGGAGCTGAGCAGTCACACGTGTTGCACAACAATCTGTATGCCACCATGCCAGGGGCATCGTTGCGCATAGCTATACTACTGACTTTAGATGAGCAAAGAAGGAGGAGGGCACGGAGGATGGCACGGGAGAGGATATACCGCACCCGCATAGACCTGTTTGGCATGAGTGATTGTGAGGTGTATCGCATCTTCAGATTCAGCCCTCATGCCATCCTGGAATTAACCACAACCCTGCAGGAGGACATCACCAGCCCAACACAACGCTCACATGCAGTGCAGTCACTGGTCAAGGTCCTGGCAACACTCCATTTCCTTGCCAGTGCCTCTTTTCAGCGTACAAGTGGAGTGGTGGCTGGGATGTCACAATCCTCCCTGAGCAGATGTGTGCACCAGGTTGTCCCTGCAATCCTCAGACGCATGGCCAACCAAATCATCAAACCCACCACTGAGGACCTGCGGCTGAAGGCAATGACAGATTTCTACAGAATTGCCAGATTCCCACGCACCATGGGGGCCATTGATTGCACACATGTGGCACTCCAGCCCCCCCAGGAGACAGAGCACATGTACCACAATCGGAAGCATTGGCATTCCATCAACGTACAGGTGATAGTCAATGCCCAAGGCCTCATATGGCACGTCCGTGCCAAACACCCAGGGTCCAGCCATGACAGCTACATCTACAATCAAAGCCCCATCCGAATGGAATTCGATCAGAATGTGTATGGGGACACCTGGCTGGTTGGTGAGTGACATGGGTGGCAGGCATGACTGTCCCCCCCCATGATGCACACATCACAACGAGCACATGCATGACTAACATCCTCCTGTCTTTACTTACAGGTGACTCTGCATATCCACTGGGACCCCATCTCATGACTCCTATCCGGAACCCCCAAACCCCAGGAGAGGAAAGATACAATGAAGCCCACACCCAAACACGTGCAGTGGTGGAGCGCACCTTTGGCCTCCTGAAGTCACGTTTCCGATGCCTGGATAAGTCTGGGGGTACCCTGTTGTATTCCCCAAACTTTGTGTGCCATATCATCGGTGCCTGTTGCCTGCTGCACAACTTCGCAGTGAGAAAGGGCCCAAAAAAAAGGGGAAAAACAAATTAGTGCCCTTGACGTGAGCCACGCCTGGGGCGCCCCCGGCTCCTCAGGGGAGACTCATGGGAGGGGGGGTAAACCGGGGAAGAAGGAGCAGCCCCTGGTCTCTGCCCTCCAATGCCACTGCTATTCTGTCCAGGGCAGCACCTAGTGTTGCCGTGTTGGCCTGGATAGCCTGGGTGAGGGCCCTCACATCCTGCCCAACGCCTGCTGATGTAGTCTGCAGGTCGTTAAGGCAGTTTCTGAAAGCCCGGGAGTGGCAGTCCAGGTTCCCAAGCATATACTTGATGGAGGACAGGCTCTCCTCCATCCGCACCAATGTCTGGCTGACCTGTCCCAGATGGCGGGTCTGGAGGAACTGGTCCCTTCTCAGAGTGGCGGGCAGGAGATCGGCCACCCCCCTGGTCTTCTGGGTCGCCTTCCTGCCTCCAGCTGATGCTTGTGGCCGGGGAGAAGGGGAGCCCCTTGGGAGGGGAGCCATGTTGGGGGAGGAGGGGGGGCTCCCCCTTAGGGAGGGCTGGCTGCTGCCAGCCAGAGGGGAAGAGTCATCCAAAAACAATAGTCCAGTGCCTGACATGGACTCCTCCTCAAACTCTTCCTCCTCAACCTCCTCCTCTTCAACCTTCTCCACAGACTCCGGCCTTGTCGGGGGGGCCTCATTAGGCTGCTGTCCTGGGGATGGTGCGGTCAGGCCAGATGGCCCAGCACCCTCCTGCACATCTGTGGATGACACAAAACATTCACAGGTTGGAGGATCCACACACTTGCCACATATTCCCTTTCACCCCCTCCCCCACACATGCTACACACCTGATAGAAAAAAAAACATTACCTGGCATCACGCCTTCATGACTTGAGTCATAGCCGTCCACTTCTTGCCGATGAAAGGTCTGGGCCACCGCACGCTCCATCGCTGTCAGCCTAACAGGGCATGGTGGGCCCCCTCCTGTGTCCCTGGCATGGGCAAGCATTTTGGCCAGCTTCTTTTTAACCAGACGCCGGAGGTCATTTATCTTTTTTTCAATCCCAGACCGCTTCCGTGTCTCCCCCTCCCCCGCTGAATTCACCTGGTCAGTGATCATGTCCAAAATCTCTCTCCTCCTGGCCGTTGTGGTGTTGGCACAGTCCGGGCCATGGAGGAAACGCCCATAGTCGGAAATGGCCCGGGCAAGAATTTGTTTCTCCCTCAAAGAAAAATTAAATTTCCTCTTTCTCTCTGTCATACTCTGACCAAAAATCACTCCTAGTCACCAAAAATCACTCACAAAAACAAGCACGACCAATCAAGCAAGAAAACAAACAAACAGAAAACTATCAAACAAAAAGTCTCACAAACACTTAGCAAAGAGCAGTCACAAAAACAAACAGGAACAATCAAGCAAGAAAACAAACAAACAGAAAAATATCAAACAAAAAGTCTCACAAACACTTAGCAAAAATCACTTTCAACTATCTTCTAACAAACACTAGATCACACAGTACACAAATCTGACAAATACAAATCATGCTATATGGTAAGGGGAAACAAAGGGATGTACTTTTGCAATTAAAGTGCGTTTGTGTGTGTCTATTTATGCTGTCTGCGTAGTTCTCAAATTTGCCCTAGTCCATTTCCAATTTCACTGATTGCGCCGTTCCTGAGTTGTGAGCATGCGCACAGAGGTGCTGACATGGTCTGCTTCAAGCGCGCATGCGCGAGCCGGCCGGCCCTTCATGGGGTCACGGCTCATTTCAATGTAACACGCCCAAGTCCTTCCCAATTTGTATTACTCCGCCTTACGCCTCTGAAATAACGTTACGCATGCGCAATTTTCTGCGTAAAAGCGACGAGAATATGGTGATTGCGTGGCTACATTGCGCAAGTCTAACGTAAAGGCGGTGCGCTACGCCGGTCCAATAATGCGCAGATGTACCTGAATCTGGCCCTTAGTGTCTACAGGAAGGCAAAACTTGATGCTGTTCACTCCACAATGTACTAAAGCTTATTCATATAGGAACATGATGTTTTTAGCCTGTTGCTAAATTGACAAGACCTTTAATTCCCTCGAGAGATCAGCAGGTGCTGTAAATAGTGATTTAAGCTTGTGCAGGAGGAAGGAAGAAGAGGATCTTAATGTAATTAAGGAGGAAGTTGTCCCTTCTTTGTTCTGTGCTTGAACATCTTCCAGTTGGGCATCTCATAATTCCCTTACCCCATCCAAGTTATCATCCCCTAATAAAACAACAAAAACAAGCCAAGGACTGATTTCTTTGTCTGAGTGAAGGAAGAAAATGCTAAGTGACTGGTTGTGCAGAAGCGAGGGAACCCTAACTCAGCAGCTCTTACGAGGGGTGTGCTACATATTAAACATCTTCTTTAGCTCTGGACAATATAATGTACAATATGAGGATGGAATTAAATGGTATTTCAAATGCACCACACTGTTTCAACATTTACAGTACATCACAAAAGTGAGTGCACCCCTCACATTTTTTGTAAATATTTTATTATATCTTTTCATGTGACAACACTGAAGAAATTATACTTTGCTACAATGTAAAGTAGTAAAGCCTTGTACACACAATTGGATTTTCACTGGACAAAGCCTTGGATGTTGGCCGTGAACTTGTCTTGCATACAAACAGCAAAGAATTGTCGGGCAACAAACACGAACATAGTGATGTATTAGACGTACTATGGAACTACAAAAGAGGAAGTTCAATTGTCAGGGGCTCCTGCTAATCTTGAGTTAGTAGAAGTTTGGTCAGTGTTGATTCGCGCTTTTTAGTTCATGCTTTTCAATTGGCTTCTGAACGGTCATACGTCAACCCGCCATGTTGTGCTTTCCAATGCGAGAACATGCAATTATTGGGCTTAGAGTTATTGTTTAACCCAAGTCCGGTCCAGGAACAGGAGGAGGAGTAGTTCTTGGACCAAAAATTGGTTGCTTAATCTAGACTAATTTTCTCATATGCCTTTGCTGCTGGAGCTCCAGGAGAATAATCCTGATGATTTTAGGAATTATCTCCGGATGACGGACCCCTGCTTTCACCGTCTTTTGGCATTGTTGTCCGCCAATATTAGGAAGCATTCCACATGCACGAGGCTTGCCATCACTCCTGAGCAAAGCCTTAAAGCCACCTTGTAATTCTTGGCAACAGAGAGAAGTCTCCAGGACCTCAAATTTATGGCAGGGATCTCCCCCCAGGCTCTGGGACTCATTATTCTAGAGACCTGTTCTGCCATTATTCAAGTCTTGCATAAGGACTATATTTGTGTACGTTTAAGCCTTTAACATCACATTCTACGGTATATATTTAATGTTTTCTAATGTATGGTTATAATTTTTGATTCCTTCATTCCCATTACTTCAATATGCTGTGGATGTCCTCTTTATTCTCATGCATGCTGTAAGCTTTTTCTGCTCCTCTTTTTGACCTACATGCATATTTTCTTTCACTAACCTCCCTAGCATGCTACCCTGGGCCCATACATGTCTAGCCTAGTAACTTAACAATGTTTTTTGTCTGCTACATGTTTCTGTTTACCCTAAACACCCCCTAAAATGTGTCCCATTCTCATTGTTGTCCTTAAATCCATGCAGAGTGCAAGAGTCCTTTTTTTGGTGCACAAACTCATTTGGAACCCCCCCCCAAAAAAAATAAAAAAATAAAGCTAAGTCAACCGTTACAACTACTCTATCTGCTGACTTTGCAAAACCCATACACAGTATACCTATTTTGTGGTCTTATTTCTGGATGAATTCACCAAAGCATGTAGTGCAAGGGCCTGCCTGATTACTTTCAAATTGTATTGTTGAAAGTTTTTGTCTCCCATTATCTTGATAGGTAACTTATCAATGTCAAAATGTGCTTCAATTTGGACAGTGTGCATTCATATTTTTGGATTATAACACTTCTTACCCATCCACTGGGCTGCTAATAGTTAGAATGGGCCACCAGAAGGGGGGAGGAATCTGATAAGTTGACCTTAAGCTTTTCTCTTTAAATACTCATTTAAATGTTATACTTATGTTGGCTAGGGATGAGCTTTGAGTTCGAGTCGAACTCATGTTCGACTCGAACATTGCCTGTTCGCCGAACAGCGAACTATTTGGGGTGTTCGCGGCAAGTTTGTGTGAACTTTAGAACCCTGTTACTATGGGACTCGAACGTTTGAAATCTTAAGTGCTAATTTTAAAGGCTAATATGCAAGTTATTGTAATAAAAAGTGTTTGGGGAACTGGATCAATGCAAAAAAAAGTTTTAAAAACTGCAGTTTTTTTGGCAGCAGTGATTTTAATAATTCCTTTAAGTGAAACAATAAAAGTGTAATATTACTTTAAATTTCGTACTGGGGGGGGGGGATGTATAGTATGCCTGTAAAGTAGCGCTTGTTTCCCATGCTTAGAACTGTCCCTGCACAAAGTGTCATTTCTGAAGGAAAAAAAGTAATTTAAAATCACTCGCGGCTATAATGAATTGTCGGCTCCCGGCAATATAGAGAAAAGTCATTCATAAAAAAAAAATGTGTGGGGGTCCACTGCATTTTTTTTTTATTTGGGGTGGAGTTCCCCTTAAAATCCATACAAGACCTGAAGGGTCTGGAATGGATATTTTGGGGGAGCCCCACATCATTTTTTTTTATTTGACGCAGGGTTCCCCTTAATATCCATACCAGACCCGAAGGGCCTGGTAATTGAATTTGGAGGGACCCCCCACGCATTCTTTTTTTATGAATGACTTTTCTCTGTATTGCTGGTATCCGACAATTCATTATAGCCATGACTGATTTTTAATGACTTTTTTCCTTCAGAAATGACACTTTGTGCAGGGACAGTTCTAAGCACAGGAAACAAGCGCTACTTTACAGGCATACTATACACCCCCTAGGTACAAAATTTAAAGAAATATTTCAATTTTTTCACTTTAAGCATTATTAAAATCACTTCTCCAGAAAAAACTGCTGTTTTTTAAAACTTTTTTTGCATTGATACATGTTCCCTGGGCAGGACTCAGGATAATAACTTGCATATTAGCTTTTAAAATTAGTACTTTAGATTTCAAATGTTCGAGTCCCATAGACTTTAACAGGGTTCTAAAGTTCACAGGAACTTTTGGTCTGTTCGCAGGTTCTGGTGTGAACCGAACCCAGGGGTGTTCGGCTCATCCCTAATGTTGGCCAAGAATGTTTGTGTCAAATCTACTTGAAATGTTATGCGCCAAAGTAGTCTTTTTTTTTCCTTGTTTGACTCCACAGTTTTCTTCCAACCCCCAGCAATGGCAGGGGGTTGCAGCCCAGTTTGAGGAGCAGTGGGATTTTCCCAACTGTGGTGGTGCTAGTGATTGAAAGCATGTCATGATTATCCCACCACCCAACTCTGGGTCCTATTTTTTTTTTAATTATAAGGGCTTTTAAAGAATACTCATACTAGCTGCTGTGTCTGCCAACCTCGAGTTCCTGTACCTGGATGTTGGGAAGAATGGCCGCAACTCAGATGGAGGTGTCATTATGCAGACAGCGTTCTACCACTGGCTCCAGAATGGCACCCTAAATTTGCCACCTGCTGAGGACAATGTGTTTGTGGCAGATGAGGCATTGCTCTGGGGGAACATCTTATGAAGCTTTTTCCTATGAGGAACCTCACCCCAGAGCAGAGAATATTTAATTATAGACTCTCTCATGCCAGAAGGGTTGTTGAAAACACATTTGGCATCCTATCCAGACGCTTTAAGCTGTTTTTAACCTCGATCAACCTAGCCAAATTATTATAATCAATCATGAGGTATTGTGCTGCTGCATCCTCCACAATTTTTTATGGAGGAATTCTAGCAGCTACCTTGCCTCAGGGCAAGATGACCTCTGCAGTGTCAGGCCCAACTGAAGAGGCTGTGATGACGGCTCTTAAAAGTGGCCATGCTGGGTTACCCTCCCAAAATGCCTGAGTTGTCTGGCAACAATACATGGACTATTTTGTGGGTAGAAGGGCAGTGGCATGGCAACAAACTGTATCGGCTCCTGAATAAATATTTTATTTGATCCTAAACTCTTATTTCATTTCAACTACTGTTGTCTGTATTTCTGATCTGTTTCCTAGGTTCTAAAATGGCTTTAATTTGGCACATTTTCTACAATAGTGCAATCGTACCTTATTTGCTACAGAGGTGACCATCTCTTTTTCAGTTAACTATTATATTGTGCTGGGGCTCTGCTACACACACACAGTGTTTTTGTTCGTAATGTATCTAATGCATTAATGCCAAAAAATTAGGCCCTTTTAACTCTGTTTATTTCTTTGAGGCCATACAATTGCCTGAGTTTGCCACATTTTAGAGCACATTGTTACTGTAATCACACCAACTTAACAAATACACTGGTATTGAGCATTGAAATAAGAAGCCACACATTGTTTAGTAAAAAACATTTTACTCCAAGCACTTTCTTTGTGTATAACATGTATGTTTGCCTTTATTTTGCCGTTTTTGGGGCTAAACAGGCATGTTTGAAACCAGAATATACACATCCCCAACTCAGGAACTTACAAAGTTCGACTTTGGTAAAGTGAAGGCCATATGAGACATTAGTATCCCAAGACTGTGTAGATTTTGCCTTCTTTAGATGGGGAGATCTCACCCCTCTAAAAGCCAAAATTTGAAGACACGTACACGTGGAGGCATAACTGTTAAATGTCCCTTATGATCCCCTGCCTAAAATGTGTGTAGGTACAAATAGGTTAATTTCTAAAGCCCCAAATCACAGTGTGTCAACATGTGCTATCTCCCATCATGGGATAATAATGTACACTTTTTGGGGGTGCCATCCCTTCCTAAAGTAGGTGAGAGGAATGGGTTGCACCCCCGAAACACGTCCCTTGATAGTCCATGATGGGAAAGGCCAATCCACTTTGCACTACAAGTACACTGCAACTGCATTTTGCAGTGCACTTATAGTGCACTTGTAGTGCAAAGTTGATTGACCTTTCGTAAATAACCCCCACTGTGTGTTGTGTGGCTTTAGCAAACTCGGTGTAGGGAAAGACACACATTTTAGGCATGGGATCATAAGGGAAATACAATATTTTTTTTTTTCAATTTGTGTGCATCTTTAATATTTTGGCTTTGCGATTCTAAAAAAACACATACAGATTCCAAATAACATTACTTAGGGCAGTGTTTCCCAACTATCCTTCTCCAGATGCATTGTCAGGTCCTGTTTTCTCTATTTATTTATTTTTGGCACAGGTGACAAGGTCATTTTTTTTAGGTTAGTAATTTACAGTCATTTTTATACTGCTGAAAATAAAGAAAATAGGACCTGGTGGTGCACCTAGAGAAGTGGAATGGAGAAACACTGACCTCAGACACTAAAAAAGCCTAGGTTAACATTGGATCAATTTGACATGCGATTTGAGAGATAAAATTGCATGACAAGTCGCAGTCTATTGGAGGCAATGGCACTGTTCCAATCAGTGTAACACAGATTTAGCAGCGCCGTACCAATTTGCAAAAGTAGTTCCTGTACTACTTTTTACAATTTCAGATGCAACTTCAATAAACATCTGGGCATGAAGCCACACAAATGTCTATCAAGTAGCACCTGAAATTGCGCTGACCTTGCTACTTCGAAATCGCAGTACTTCAAGTGAAGTAGCAAGATTTCAAAGTAGCATCAGCGTGAACCAGGGCTTCAAAGTAATAAAAACATGGGAAAAGTGCAAACAGGAGCCAACAAGTGAAAGAAAACTTCAGGCCAGATAAACTTAAAATGTGGCTAGCATGTGGGTACAAGCACAAATAAAATAACATAATAGTGACATTCTGACTAGGTGTACATACACAGTAGTGAAAAGCTTCATGATGTTACAGGTAAGAGACCAGAATGACAAGAAACACTGTAATACTCTGCTGCCCGCCAACCAATGGATAATGTAAGTATGAAACTCAAATGTATTCCCTATTACTCCTAGTCGACAAGTAATCAACAGATATGTCAATAAATCCAAAACAGAAACAATACAAAAACAAAGAAAAATATAACAGCTGTATCCCACCAGTAAGAAGTAGGATCCGAACCATAAAACATATCAGCAGAAGAGGACCAACCACAACAACACCCCCCACTTACTACCTCCAACAACAATCATAGTACATTACCCACCCTGCACGCTCTCATAGGGAACATATCACATCTGCAGTAGTCTGTCTCTTACTAACTGTACAGGACCTAGTCCCGGAGTGTCTAACCATGGTTGCCACATTGAATACAATTTCTTCAGAACAAATTACGGTGTTGGTATGTAAGCTTCTCACGTATTAACAGACTATTAACCTGAGTCACACATTGTCCACCCGTCGGTACTCTCTGAGTAATTCAGAGCCTCACAATTGCCTTGCGGGCAACATAGAGTAAACGTAGAATAGCAATATGACCATTTGGTGATAGTGAGGGTAACTCCAAGGCACCAAGTAGGCACACAACCGGACTCCTGCAGGCCTGGTAACTGGAATACTTGTGAGATAGTGTTGAGGACATATTGCTAATACCTCAAAAGTTTTGGGCACATCCACATCATATCCAAGAGATCCCCCTAAGGCCACGTACACACGATCAGTCCATCAGATGAGAACCGTTTTCATCAGTTAACCGATGAAGCTGACTGATGGTCTAAAGTGCCTACACACCATCGGTTAAAAAAACGATTGTGTTAGAATGCGGTGACGTTTAAGTGTTTTAACACAACGACGTGCTGAAAAAAATGAAGTTCAATGCTTCCAAGCATGCGTCGACTTGATTCTGAGCATGCGTGGCCTTTAAACCGATGCTTTTGCATACTAACGATCGGTTTGGACCCATCGGTCAGGCGTCCATCTGTCAAATTTTAAAGCAAGTACTCTTTTTTTTGACCGGAGAATAACTGACCGATGGGGCCCACACACAATCGTTTTGGACCGATGAAACGGTCCTTCAGTCCCCATTTGTGGAGGCAGGCCAGGGTTCTATACACTCTATGTAGAAGATAGAGATGAGACAGCCTCTGCCATGTGGACACTGACACTAGAGGAGCAGAATTTAGACATAGCTCCCAGGTGTCACCATCTATGGGCCCCAGGTCACGTTCCCATCCTCGCCTACAGGGGAGCTTACTTGCGTGGAATTAAGTAGTCTAGCATATACCATTGAGATCATACCCTTCCTATCATCCATTGACAATACATCCTTCATCAAAGGGTGCACAATCTGCACAAACGAAGACACTCTACCCTCACATTGTATTGCATGCCTTAATTGGAGATATTTATAAAATTGGGAATTATGTAGGCAAAACTCCTCTTTAATGTCCGCGTAAGATTTGAACACTGTACCAGAGTATAATTGTGCTATGTAATGAACCTTTGCTTTCTCCCAGGGGCCAAAACCCTTAAGTTTGAAAAGTTCCTTAAAATATTTATTCCTCCATATTGGAGTGAATGGACATACCCCTTTAATTTTAAGGATAGATCGGACGTATTTCCATAGGGTGTTCAATAGTCCAATAGTAGGGAGGGTATTCGGAAGGTGCGTAAAGCCTGCTTCCAAATGTGTCAAAACTGGGAGATTAGAGTTTGCAGGGACCAGCAGGGACCTAACTGGGTCAGACTCGTCCACAACCCCCCAATTAACGTATTGTTAAAGCTGAGAGGCTATAAAATATTATCTGGCATAAGGTACTGCCATACCACCCTGGTTCTTCGCCAATTGCAGAGAATGCAGACTGATACGTGACGGTTTGTTACCCCAAATCAAGTCCCTGGACTGGGTATCTATTCGGGAGAACCATCTGTGCATTATCCAAATTGGAGCATTTTGAAAGATGTAAAGAAGTTGAGGGGCACAAACCATCTTAATTAAAGGAAAACATTTTTTGCCTAAAATTAATGTCTGCAAGGTAGACAGACAGAATAGTGTAATGATTCTGTTAACAAATGAGTAAATACCTATTAAATTCCTTCATCTATATCACCTCCGGCGTTCTAGTTTCTGTTCTCTCATTCACTTCCTGGTTTGCATCACTTGTTCATGTAAGAACTACATTTCCCAGTATGAATTGCGGCACGTCCAGTAATTCACACCTCCTTGAAGTCTCTAACACGTAGAGAGCGTCCTGCCACACAGATGTAGTTCCCAGGAGGGGGCGAGCACGTTACTGGCCACCACAGTAAAGTCTCCCTTTGCGGTGGTCAGTAAAATCAGACAAGCAGGAAGTGAACAGAACAGAGAAGAAATAGAGCAACTTCTGAGCAAAAACGAACAATGAGGAAGTGAAAAGAGGAATGTCTGCAGGTAAAGGATGCTTATTATGAAAAAATACAAATTTTCTTTACAACCCCTTTAGGTTCACCCTCCCAGTAATTGAAAGTGTCAGTTTTCTCCAGGCAGAGCATGGAGACATGTTCTGATCAAGGTACTGAGTAGGGTCCGGGGTCACCTGTATGCCTAAGTAACGGAATTCATCAACCACAGCAATATCTTTCACACAGTCAGGCAAGGGTCCCGGCAAAGGATCTAGGGGCATAAGCACCGATTTGTTCCAATTAATGCTGAAACCCAACAGCTGACTGAAATCAGCTATCAGGCTCATCACATTTTGTAGGGACCCAACCGTGTCGCCCAGGAAAATCAGTGTGTCATCTGCATATAGGGATACAACATTTGCGAACACCTTTGAAATCCCATAATGTCCTGTGACTCTCTAATATGTACGGCCAGGGGCTCCAGTGTGAGGGCAAACAACAGGGGCGACAACGGGCACCCCTGACACTTGCCCCTAGCGAGTCGGAAGGACTCCGACACATCACCATTATTGCATAGTCTCGCAGATGGGGAAATCAAAAAAGTGAACTGAGCCCAGAGCCTCCACCCAGAGGCGGGATGGGTATAGCATGGCATATTTCAAATCCAGAGCTCTAAGACGACGTTTAACATCTAGGAATTTTGCACGTTGTTTCTGCAGCTCAGCAGAGAAGTCGGGGAAGAAAGATATCTTGGTATTATCAACTTTCATTGCTTCTGGCTTGATCCTGGCATTGTGTAGTATAGCATCCCTGTCCTTATAGGGAAGTAACTTGAAAAGAAAAGGTCTTGGAGGAGCCCCAGGTTTTTATTTTTTGCGCAGATGACATGGCAAGTAACAATCTGCAGGCTTTAAAACAGCTTGTACTAAGTACCGGCTTTCCTCTTGCCTCGGAGCAATGTCCCCCTTACGACTGAACCCCGACTTCCGTCCGGGCCATGCACCCTCCTTTTTAACAGACATTTGGCCTCACTCACATGTCCGTGCTGCTCACCTCTATGCCAGAGATTGCCTCGAAGCCCTACAATCCAGGATGCGATCGGGTCCCTTACCGTTCTGGACGTATGTCCAAATGCGACATTTCCTAAAATCTCCACGTCCGCGTCCACCCTGGTCCCGCAACCTCACTCCCTTTGAGGAAATCTGTACAAGCTCCACCCCAGTGTCGCACCTGCTGTCTTTTGTGTACACGCTGTTGTTCCCTGATAACACCCCGAAAACCAATTGGGCCAGCATGATATGGGAAATGGAACTATCTATTGATTCACAAAGGCACGGTGAATGTGCACACACAGGAAAATGCATACAAACTGTTTTCACGATGGTACCGGACCCCGACGAGACTCCACGCTATCTCCCCCACAATTTCCCCGCTCTGTTGGAGATGCGGCTCCGAGAGGGGGTCCCTCTTACATATATGGTGGTCGTGCCCCAAACTAACCGACTTCTGGCGCAAGAGTCCATCGTATAACGGCAGACATATCTACGCTCTCCCTACCCTTTACACCGGAGCAATTCTTATTGCACCACTCCCACCTGGCCCCGAGGTCGTACTTTCGATCTCTGGCTATGCATTTAGTGAATGCTGCGAAGCTCTGCATCCCCGCAAAATGGAAGGCGACAACCCCACCCACGGTGGCGGACTGGTTCCGACGGATTGGCCATGTTGCGGAGATGGAAAGCCTAATCCACCAAGCCACAGACACGCCCACAAAATTCACAGAACAATCGGCATGCTAGATACACTTCACCACCACAGACGGATACAAGCAGATAATGTCTTAACTAGCTACCAAGAGGGGTGGTGCAACACTGATAATACTGATCGCACTTCCATGATACCCTGCCGTTCGCTCTCCTATAGGTTCTGACCTCCTCACCAACTGACCCCTTCTGATTTAAACCCCTCATACCTGTCGGATGTCCGGGTAGAAAGCCCCCTTCCTCTACTCTCCCAGCCCTATGCTACAGACCCCCATTGCACCCCCTGGCAGACACTTACTGTGAAAGGCTGCCGTCTAACGGGAATTTTTACGGGAAAGTGCCAGCCGAATACGTTCTGACGACCTACCCCGTTTGGCCTCTATCCCATCCGGGCAACATCCCAAACTAATGCCCTACCCCCTCACCCGGCCGGCTGTGGGGGTGCCATTTATTTACTCCTGGCGACGACCACTCCCTTCGTCTCCACCCCGCCCCCAAGTTCCCATTCAACCCCGAGTGACAACGGAGACCCTCCTTTCATCGCAAACTGTTTTTAATTCATATGTTCTGACTCCTTATTGAAATTTGAGATCTGTATTTCTCATAAATTTTTTACTATTTGTATTACTGTTTATACGCACCTCGTATAATTTTCTTTTAAATTGACGGCTGGGTTCCCCTTAATATCCATACCTGACCGGAAGAGCCTGGTAATTGAATTTGGGGGACCCCATGCTTTTTTTTTTTTATGAATGAATTCTCTCTGAATTTCCGGGAGCCGACAATTCATTATAGCCGCAAGTCAGTTTTAAATGACTTTTTTTCTTTCAGAAATTGCACTTTGTGCAGAGACAGTTCTAAGTACGGGAAACATGCTTACTTTACAACCCCCAGGTATGAAATTTAAAGTAATATTTGACTTTTATTGTTTCACTTTAAGCATTAGTAAATTCACTGCTCCCGAAAAAAACGTCAGTTTTAAAAAAAAATGCATTGATACATGTCCCCTGGGGCAGGACCCGGGTCCCCAAACACTTTTTAGGACATTAACTTGCATATCAGCCTTTAAAATTAGCACTTCAGATTTCAAACGTTTGAGTCCCATAGACTTTAACGGGGTTCTAAAGTTCACACAAACATTTTGTGTGTTAGCAGGTTCTGGTGCGAACCGAACAGGGGGGTGTTCGGCTCATCCCTAGTCATGAACACACTTGTTATATTTTCGCTTGATCAGCTCATGCAGCCAGTGTTTTCCAATGGTGGGGGTGTCCCTCTGTTAGAACACAATGACACAGCAGGAAGTATTTCCCCATCCAGGATGTATTTGATCAATAATGTAATGTCTGTCAGCTCCCTTGCCAACATCAACATTTTCTATCAGTCTCCTTCTACATTTGGTGTCTTTGGCCATCTTAACTGGCCTGGCCAGAATGATGTAGTAATACCTGTGCATGTTGAGTACATGGGAACCAATTCTTCCTTGCACAAAGACATGCTGAGAATGTTCATGTGCAGCTCTATGTACAAACTAAGACAGTTTGCTAGCAGGCAGGTTAAAAGCTTTTTTTGTAGAAGAGACACCGTAAGCCTCCTCAGAAATAAAAGCCTACCTGCTAGCAATATTTTTTCCTAAGTAAGTTGCTCCCTAACAGAAGTCAGAGGTCAGATTTACACTCGTAACACCAGCAGGAACTGCAGACGAAAAAACATTATATTTATGTTGGGTTTTATTTCTACCATTCTCTAGCAGCTTTTCCAGAGCATTATCAACTGGGTGGACTGCAGTATTTTCAGATGATCTATAAACACGGAAGAACTTAAAGAGCATTTGGTACCCAGAACACAGATTAGACAGATTAGACAGAAAGCACTAAAATTTGAAGCAGTGTCCAGGAAAGTGCCCATCTGTCAGAGATATATATTTTTAAGGAATAATAGAAGTAGAGCAGCTGGCTCAACAGATTATTTATTTTAAAAATGAAGGTTTTATATATAAAGGAAATGGCAGAAATGTTTCTATCTATCTATCTATCTATCTATCTATCTATCTATCTATCTATACTTATACTAAACTGTATGGGCTCCAGAGAAAATACTTAAGAAGGAGGAAATAAAATGAAAGTGGAGGGATGCATCGGTAAGGCAGGACAATTGTGCATTTTCAGTTGTGCGACAGTAAGCATTATTGGTCTAAGAGTCACAGAGCTTTAGAGATAAAGATTATCTTGTTTGAGTGAGATGTCACATGAATGCACTCTTAAGATTGTCTGAAGATGAAATATGTGTTTGCTGCATGAGCTAAATGATATATGACAATGCATTGATGTATATTAAGGGTGACTAGAGATTTGCTGGGCAATTTCCGTTCTTTAGTCATATGCATCCAGAATGAAAAATGAAGCACTGGATTTCTGCAGTGGTGACATATGTAAAGGGCAAGGATTCTCTCAGATTTTTTTTCCCTCTTAGCTGTAAAATAGATGCAGACATTGGCTATGCTTTATTTAAATTGTATTCAGTCGGAAAAGTTTACAACATAATATTTCCTTAGACATTCTGTTCTGTATGTTCTGTAATCATTAAAATATAAACTGAATTGCACAGTCCCTCATGTCTTCTTTATATTTTTCACGTGCATTTTTTTAGTCAGCACAAGCCTTAAGGGAGAATTATTATCAACATACAAACTGCTGTTTGAATCTAAAATTATATTTCCATGTATTTTCTTATAAACAAAGTGACACATCATCTTAAAATCCCAATCCCTTAATGGATGTATTTTTTTCATTATATAAAGAAAAATATAAAGTAAGAGTTAAATGTAGAACTAGACACATTATACCCTAATATGCTTAGGATTAACAAGATTATTGCAGTTCCTTTAAGCCGTAGCAGTTTTCAATCACTAGACCTTAGCCAAAATGCAAAAAAAATTCACAGCATGAGCCCATGTTAAATCTGTCTCTTAGATTATGTTTAGTCAGCTAGTACTACACCATGAGAAATGTACCTGTAGAGGAATTTTAGTTGAAGCCTTACTCAAGGAAAAATATTTAGAGACGTTTTGGATAGATGACAGAAAGCTTAGATCCATTGGGGTATATCCCCTTCTTTTGTCAAAAGAAGGGGAAATTCCCCAATGGAGACATAGATAGCAGTAAAAATAAATATTCATTTGTTTCACGTGCTATTGACACAGACAGTGGGACTCGCCAACCCGCCCCCCCCCCCCCCAGCTCCCTTGTACCTGGCTGTGATTGACAGCAGTGGAAAACAATAGTTACTGTTGCTGTGTTTGACCCAATGTGCAGGGAGGGGGCAGAGATGGATGCTGTTCTGATTCACTCATTTGAGATTTGGCTCAGGTAAATATGAGGGTGGCAGGGGGTGGGGGTGTGGGAAACTGCATACAGAAGGTGTTTTACCTTAAAGTGGTTGTGAACCCTCTCCTCTACCCAGTGAACATAATAGACTTTAGATGATACATAGAGATTAAATAAATCTTAATACATAAGTTTTGCTTGTATATCTGCTGTCTTTACACTGTTTGAAAAGTGCAGAGTGTGTTAGAAATCTTTCTTTTTCTTCAGAAGTACATAGGAGTGGGGAGACTGCATTTACACTGTGCAAGATCTGTTTGGTGAAAAGGCACACCCCCTCCACATAAGCAGAGGAACAATGGAACACGCAGAGCTATATTCTAAATGGACAAGCTCAGTGCTTACCTCCCTGTAAGCTCCCTCTCCAACATAAAGTTCTAGCTCATGTTATTTCATGTGTCAGAGATCTTGTCAAAAGTGACTCATAATAATTACAGAGGAACGGAGCACCAGAGAGAAGCACTTAGAGCTTTGGATAGAGATAAGTAGGGATGAGCTTTGTGTTTTAGTTGAACCCATGTTCGACTCGAACATCGTATGTTCGACTGTTCGTCGAATAATGAACGTTATGGGCCATTCATGCCAAATTCGAGTGGCGTGTCACGGCCCATAATTCACTGCAGCATCGCAGTGCATTGCTGGCTGATGATTGGCCAAGCATGCACTATGACCCGCATGTTTGGCCAATCACAGCTTGCAAAAACTGGAAAGCTATAATTGGCCAAAGCCAAGGTGGCTTTGGCCAATTATGGCTCAGGCGGTTTAGACCATTAGAACTGCATCCCTTGTGGATGAAGCTAGAATATTCTCATTTAATTGTTTCTAGATATATGATTATTATCATTTTTTTGATTAGTTGATCCAGGCTAAAACCAAATTTTTTTGTATATGTTATTTGGACTTTTTTCTTTTGTCCTTTTCTTGCCTTGCGATCCCAGTGCAACATCATTATATTTACTTATACTTGGCGTATGATCAACAGAGTGGTCTGAATATTTATTCATTATTCTTTGGGTCTATATATGGCATACATGATTATTGACAATCTGGATAATGAGATTAAAGCAGCTTTTTCCATTAGTGGAGATCCTGTAGACACAGATAGAGAACCAATAAAGAAATTATTTAAAAATCATAAAAAGTTGATGATAACGTTTTTGAATAGAAAGTGGGATATTTCATCACTAAATTCCCACATTTCAAATAAAATTATACCTAGAGGCCTCTGTGAGAGAGTTATACCCGCAGAACGCTTGCATACCCCTAGGTTTCTTGAACTGTGGAAAAATTAATGTTTAAACAGGGAACTTAACCTGATGTGACTTATTGGCGCTGAAGAGGAACTCCAGTTAGAAGAATTACATGTAGATCTTGAAACAAGTGCTAAACTACTAGAACCCCACAAAGAAAACCCAGATTTTGGCAAAAAATTAGTTAATTAAAAAAGAGATAGAAAGAATTCAAAAGAATATTAAATATACTAAACAGGAAAAATGTACACAGAACTTAGCAGACTGGGAAAGTGGTGATATTTTTGATCCAACTAAACAACTAAGAAGTAGGAGCCAATCTAGAAACTTCAGACAGAGACAACGTTCTCAAAAAACAAGATCTGGATCCTCTTCAGAGAGTGACCATGACAGAGATAGTGTCCTTAAATCTGTAACTTTTTTTGAGAAACTGGGGGGGGGGGCGACTTTAGCCTTAGACCCCAGCCAAACCAAAAAGAAGGAAAAGGAAAGGACAGGGAGCCAGAAAGAAGCCGGAGGAGTGGGAGACTGAGAAGTCAGAAAAGATATTAAACATCCATCCCTCTGACCAAATGGACAATCTCAAAATCGTGAACCTATCTGAGTTTACACTTAATCACATTAACCTTTTACAGAAAGGACTTTCTTTCTCTTCCACTTCTCCTATGAATGAGTTTGAGGTCCTCAAATATATCAGTCTCAATCTTAGGAAGGTACTCTTTAAACTTTGGCACTCTAACAAACAAGACATCAACATTACACCAGATTAAAATCTTGACAAAGAGGAGATTGATGCAATTGAGAATCTGATGTCATTATTGGACGATAATATGGATGACGAGTCAGAGGACGATACCAGTCACCCCATTAAATGAAATGCCAACCTGAGAATTAGGTCTACCAAAATGCCTCCTCTATCAAAACATAAATTGCATAAACTATTCCTAGACCTTGTTCAACAAGGCAAGGTCAACTGGAACTGGGTTGGGTCTAATAATTTAACTGAAGGAGAAAGAAAAGCCCTACGTGAACTAGAAGAGGCACCGGACCTAGTAATCAAGAAAAGTGAAAAAGGGGGAAATGTGGTTCTGCTGAGCGAAACACTTTATGAAAAAGAGTCCCTAAAATTATTGGGCGATGAATCTACCTATAAAAAACTGCCCGAACCCCTGTTTCCCTCCTTGGTTGCTACCCTGAACAACAAACTCAAACTTGGCTTTGAAACTGGTTTACTGACTAGTAAAGAGTATCATTTTCTTAAAGCTGAGGATATTACCATCCCAACATTTTATATTATCCCTTAACTGCACAAATCACTCACATCTCCCCCTGGAAAACCTATTGTCTCAGCCATAAAGGGACCACTTGAAAGAGTAGGCAAATATGTTAATTCTCTGATCAAGGACTTTGTAAATACATTGCCGTCCTTTGTCAGAGACAGCAGGGATGTTCTCCTTAAACTTCTACATACCTCTCTCCCTGAAGGTGCCTTACTTGTGGGGATCGAAGTCGAGAGTCTGTACACGTCCTTCCCCCATCAGTGAGGCCTTGCTGCTACCAAGTTCTTCCTTGAAAAACAGTACTCCCTGATGGGGGCACATAATTATAATTTCTTGCAGCTTATAGGGAAATATTACCAACAGGTTAGAGGCACCAGCATGGGGGCACCACGAGTCCCTTCCTACGCATGCCTCCACCTCGGTTACTGGGAGGATGAGGTTGTCTTCAAATCCTCAATGTACCTCAGCCACAGTTATCTCTGACTGAGGTACATTGATGATGTACTTATGGTATGGGACGGTACTGTGGAACAGCTAGAAGAATTCATGTCCCAACTTAACCACAGCCTCGGAAATATCAAGCTCACCTTTACCAACCATGCTGAAACACTATCCTTTTTGGATCTACAGCTAAGGTGGGTGGGTGATATTGTTACCACAAAAACCTTTCGTAAGGATACAGCCACCACCCCAAATCACTCATCAATGGGATACCCACTGGACAGTTCCTCAGAATTTGTAGGAACTGTTCTGATGGTAACCAGTTTCTACAGGAATCTGTGGACCTGTACAAACGATTCAGGTAAAGAGGGTACCCACACCATTCGCTCCGGAGGGCCAGGAGGAGAGAATTGCAAAGCTCACGTCAGAGTCTCCCAATACACCAGAAAGTCCCTAAAAACAAAACAGTAAATGATGCAGAATCCTACCCTAGAATTATCACAAGATTTGGGTTGCAATGGACAGAAGTCCAAAACATTCTTAATCGACACTGGCACATTTTGAGTTCTGCCCCCCTGATCGCTGTTAAAGTTGGATCCAGGCCTTTACTTACAGCCAGGAGAGCACGTAACCTAAGTGATGCCCTAGTACATTCATAGTACAAATGGACTGAAAATAAAAATTGGCTCACTAGGACCAAACCTCCCCCTGGTATGCATGCCTGTGGACACTGCAGTATTTGCAAATTTGTCCACAAAACCAATGTGTTTGCCGATTCTGATGGCAATAAGGACTACACAATTAAACAATTTATAAACTGCTCTACTACCAGAGTAATTTATATGCTTACCTGCCCCTGTAATAAAATCTACATAGGCAAAACTACGCAACAATTGTGCATCCGAATCGGCGAACACATTCCTAGCATTAAGAAGAAGGACGATAATCGCCCCATTTCCCTACACTTTGCCCGGTTCCATAATGGAGACCCTACTGGGCTTATATTCAAGGGGATCTATGTACTCAATCTGCCCCCCAGAAAATGTAACTTTGACACCATTCCTCTCCAGAAAGAAAAAAATGTGGATTTATTACCTGAGGGCGATGGTGCCTCTAGGCATAAACACAGAGTGTAGCTTACAATCTTTTCTGGAGAAATAACATTCTACTGGGGGATGCTTGTTCTGCTGTGTGGTCTCCCGGTATGTCCTAACCATTTAATTTGCTCTGCTGGTATTAATTTACTATTTAGGTATATGAATGTATGTACTTGGAAGTACACATGTATGCACATATGTACATACTTTATATGTGTCTATACCTCTGTCTCTAATTTACCACCATTTCATTATCATCTTTTCATTTTTTGATTCATTTATTATTTATTATTATTTTCCATTATTTATCAATACTTTTTATTTATATATATATTTTTTGCCTTACTGAGATTTCACATATTTATTCACGATTTAACGTGCCTAACGTGAGTAAAATATTCAAATAATGTCTAAAATTCCATCCTTTAAATAAGGTACTTCCTTTATTTGTTTTCTCCACTGCTCTTTATCATCTATAATTATGTTAAGAATCGCAACATGTGTGCCATATTCATCCATCTATTCCTTTTGCTGACTGTTGTTTTGGAGACTTGACTGACATGATGTGGTGAATGAATGAAATTACACGTTGGAACTGCTATTTAAGCCCATTTCACAGTCTCCTCCTCCCTCTGAAGAAAACAGCGCGTCCTCCGGGAACCAGCAGCTGCTGAGGACATCCTCTATCTCTACCACCGGCTTCCTGTGCTCTCTGTTTGGCTGCCTACTTCACACGTACCACACCTGAAGCTTGCCTGCTACTTGCACGGTCTTACTGCAGCACGGATCACACAGTGGAGAATCAGTGTGCTGCTGTCTTTTCCTGTGTGTGTGCCGCTCAGCACACTGAATACCCAGCTTGTGTCCTGTGAGTATAATGGGTATTGAGAGGCTACACAGGTGGAGGATTGTTACCAACCAGCTGGTGAGCTCTGTCATCATTACCTAATGTTTCACATTTTGGACATATCAGCCTGACCCCTGTGCCTTATACTGCCTTTTCAGTTGGTAGATTCTGCCCCCTTCCGTGAGTTTGTGTAATGTACGGTACCTCAGTGGCAAGTTCCCAAACGCCACTTTTTCTCTAGGAAGGCGATTCCGGCTCTCTACCGGCATGTGGAAGGCAATGTCCATGCATTGCTGGACATGGCAGTCAGTGGAAAGGTGCATATTACCGCTAACTCATGGTCCAGCAGGCATGGACAGGGACGTTACCTATCTTTCAAGGCGCATTGGGTGACTCTGCTGGCAGCTGGGAGGATGCAGGACAAGGTACAATAGTGTTGGAGGTTGTTCCACCACCACGCCTCCAAAATGCTACTACTGGTTGTGACACACTTCTCTCCTCCACCCACTCCTCTTCTTCATCCTCTGTGGCCTCTTCCTGTGCTGATGTGAACCAGCAGTGCTCCGTAGGCGTTCAAGGGGCTACATAGGTATGCAGGCAAAGTGATGCCATGCGGTGCCTGAGCTGGTGTGTTTAGGGGACAGGAGCCACACTGGGGCAGAGGTTCTGTCAGCTCTGCAGGGGCAGACTAACTGTAAGGGCTTACAGTGTTGTGGAAATACCAACACCTAGGGCCAAGATTAACTTACAAACGACTCCTACTCGCAAATGGTAGGAGACAACAGAACGTGAGAGGAAATCTACCCCTAGGAAGGGAAATTCTCTTCTGTAAGAGGTGTCTCCTGTCCACTGATGCTTTATCACCAATCCTTGTTTCACTAAAAAAAAAACAAATTTTCAAAAAAATCATTTGTCATTGGGACAGAAAGTGAGGTGCAATCTTCTGAACAGATGCGCACAGACAGCAAAACAAATGTTACCCTTCTCTATATTTTCCGGAAAGCTTATAAATAGATTTTTTGGCTGGAGCTTAAAAAAGTACCAGTTCAAAATTACAAACAGATTACACTTAACAACAAACCTACAGTCCCGGTCTCGTTTGCACCGCCTGTATACTGCTGTTCAAAAGTATATAGGGCCAAAGGGGCTTGTAATGACCTGGGGGGAAATCTATCCCTAGGAAGGGAAATTCTCTTCTGTAAGAGGTGTCTCCTGTCCACTGATGCTTTATCACCAATCCTTGTTTCACAAAAAAAAAAACTAATTTTCAAAAAAATCATTTGTCATTGGGACAGAAAGTGAGGTGCAATCTTCTGAACAGATGTGCACAGACAGCAAAACAAATGGTACCCTTCTCTATATTTTCCGGAAAGCTTATAAATAGATTTTTTGGCTGGAGCTTAAAAAAGTACCAGTTCAAAATTACAAACAGATTACACTTAACAACAAACCTACAGTCCCGGTCTCGTTTGCACCGCCTGTATACTGCTGTTCAAAAGTATATAGGGCCAAAGGGGCTTGTAATGACCTGGGGGGAGGAGGGGAAAAACCAAGCTATTTTTCTCAATGATTTTCATTCATATTGCAGGGACCAGACATTACATTTAAGCTGCAAGCAGTTTTAAATGACTTTTTTCTTATAGTAATGTAATTTTGTGCAGGGACAGTTCTAAATACATGCCATTTCACAGGCATACTATAGACACCCAGCAGGTATGATATCTAAAGGAATTTTTTTTTTCTTCACTTTAAGCATCATTAAAATCACTGCTCCTGAAAAAACTTCAGTTTTTAAAACTTTTTTTGCATTGATAAATGTTCCCTGGGTCAAGACCCGGGTCACCAAACCCGTTTTAGGACACTAACTTGCAAATTAGCCTTTAAAATGAGCACATTTGAATTAAAACATTCGAGTCCCATAGACTTCAATGGGGTTCTAAAGTTTGCGGGGATGTTCGGTCCGTTCAAAAGGTTCTGGTGCGAACCGAACGGGGGGGTATTTGGCTCATCCCTAGAGATAAGTAAACACTACAGATATGTGCTTAGTTCAACTTTCATGAATGGGGTTTCCAACCACTTTAATGTATAGAATGCATTAAGGTAAAAAAAAAACCTTCTGCCTTTAGAAACACTTTAATAAATCTATGGGGCTTATCTATTACTCAAGATTCACTGTGCTACTGCACAACCATTTCCGGAAGCTGTCTTTAGTAACAAACCTTCCAGATTTTACCTCAACAATGCAAAACAAAAAAAGGGTGGTGCATGTAGAGTGATGATGCAGGAGAATGTCATATGGCACCTTACATAGTCAAAGTCATGACCCATAAGGATATTATACTATGATGAGCCACAGAAGAAAATAATCAAAGGGTAGGTTAAAATGAAAAAAAGGCAGCCTGCAACATTAGTCTACTGATGGCAACACAACTTGACATTCATAATGCTGTTAAATTTGTGTTATTTAAACTATTTAAAAGATGGATATGTTTTTAAAGCATAAAGTCATCTTTCAAATACTTTTTGCATTTGAAACACAATAATGTTAGCCAACATCAGTTTTCTGGTGATATCGCTCAATCCAACAAAATGTGACAGCAGTAATTGTATAAAATTATGCTTTTAGATTTTTGTGACGACACGCAAATCATTTTTCATGCTACTGTTTATAAAAAATTTGCCTTCAGCAATAGTATTGTTATGTTGCATAATTCAACTCATGCACAAATGTTGGGTGTTTTGAGGTTGCTGCACATTCTATTAAGTTTTTGCATTGCTGGGGACAATGGGGAACACGTGGTTCTGCTTTAAATAGAGCCTGTGGGGCCAAGCTCAGAACCACCAGATTCTGAGAGCCCAAACCAGCAAGGTAGCAACTTGCTCCTGAGCCGGTCATTTATACTTTACTAGGACATGTTCACACCCCCTAAAGAGGAATTTCCCCCATCTATTAGGGAGCATTTCCTTCAAAAACGCTCCCGGAAAGAGCAACACCTACATTTTCTGATGTCTCTAAAGCCTATGGCCTCATTAAACATATATGGGCCAGATTCAGGTAGAGTTGCGCTGGAGTATTTCGATATGCGCCGCGTAACTGTGAATATGCGCCGTCGTTTCTATGTGGCCGTACCCACCAAACTAGATGCGACAGAAAACGGGCCATTTCCGATCGGCTTAACTTTCCGACGCCAGAGTCTCGTCAGCGCATAATTTCGCTGGGCGCATCAGTCGCGCCTATTGATTTCCCCTGCAAATATGCAAATGAGGGAGATTTCCCGATTCGCGAACGGATTAGCACCATACGCTGGCTACATGCGCCACGCGTATCTCGTCCGTCCGGCGCAAAGTTATTTCTACAAATAGCTGCTTTATCTTTACTCCAGACGGCCTCAGGTCAGCAGGAGAGCAGCTACAGCAGCAGCGTTACCGACGAAACTAGCAAGCTGAACAACCACACGTGCAAGGACAACACCTCTATGTGCCAACATGCCAGGGGCAGTCGCGGTCCTAGCACTAGTACTGGGTCCCCCGGGAAGGGACGAGGCGGGCACGTGAGAGGATATACCGCACGCGCATGAGCCTCTTTGGCATGAGGGATGAGGAGGTGTATCGCCTCTTCAGATTCAGCCCTGATGCAATACTTGAACTAACCACAACCCTGCAGGATGACATCACCAGCAAGACACACCGCTCACAAGCAGTGCAGCCACTGGTGAAGGTACTGGCAACACTTAATTTCCTTGCAAGTGGATCATTCCAGCGTACAAGTGGAGTGGTGGCTGGGATGTCACAGTCCTCCATGAGCAGATGTGTGCACCAGGTTGTCCCTGCAATCCTCAGACGCATGTCCAACCACTTCATCAGACCAACCACTGAGGAGCTGCGGCTGAAGGCAATGAAAGATTTCGACAGCATTGCCAGATTCCCACGCACTGTGGGGGCCATTGATTGCACACATGTGGCCCTACAGCCCCCCAGTGCCACAGAGCACATATACCGCAATCGGAAGCATTGGCATTCCATCAACGTACAGGTGATAGCCGATGTCCAGCGCCTCATATGGCACGTCCGTGCCAAACACCCCGGGTCCAGCCATGACAGCTTCATATACCGTCAGAGTCCCATTCCAGCAGAATTCGAGCAGAACATGTATGGGGACAGCTGGCTGGTTGGTGAGTGACATGGGTGGCAGGCATGACTATCCCCTCCCATGATGCACATCACAAGGGGCACATGCATGACTAACATCCTCCTGTCTTTTCCCTTACAGGTGACTCTGCATATGCACTGGGACCCCATCTAATGACTCCTTTCCGGAACCCCCAAACTAGAGGAGAGAGAAGATACAATGCAGCACATATCAAAACCCGTGCAGTGGTGGAGCAAACATTTGGGCCCCTGAAGTCCCGTTTCCGCTGCCTGGATAAGTCCGGGGGGGCCCTATTGTATTCCCCTACCTTCGTGTGTCAGATCATCGGTGCATGTTGCATTCTGCACAAATTTGCTATGAGAAAAGGCCTGCAGATTGACATACGTGATGACCTGACCCCCGATCCACACAGTCCCCACCTGCCAGAGGAGAACCAGTCTGCTGATGGAAGAGCAGTCAGGAGGGTCCTCGCCGTAGGCATCTTTAGACAGTAAACAAAAACATTAATCACACGGACAATGCATGCATGCACACCACTGATGTCCCTAGATCACACACACCACATGCACATCGCATTGGATTAGCCCAAGTCCAGCATGTAGGACTTGGGAGCAGCAACGCCAGCGTCAAGCCCCAATGATGTCGCTGTCCATTCATACACCTTTCACACGTCATTTATACAGCCGTGGGGTTAACTTCACCACCACGGTCGAGGGTGACACCCCTTACTGGCAGGAGTGCCACCCCCTC
Source organism: Rana kukunoris (assembly GCA_029574335.1). Classification (NCBI taxonomy): domain Eukaryota; kingdom Metazoa; phylum Chordata; class Amphibia; order Anura; family Ranidae; genus Rana; species Rana kukunoris. Next base: position 68,695,566 of record CM056058.1, on the reverse strand, counting down.
ACATTCACACACCATTCACACTGTCCCCTGCACTCCTGACCGTGTGCAGTTAAAAATAAAATATATACTCATAACCTGAGTAATAACAGAAAAAATAAACTCATAACCTGAGTAATAACAGAAAAAATAAACTCATAACCTGAGTAATAACAGAAAAAAATAAACTCATAACCTGAGTAATAAAAAAAAAAACCCTCATCTGGGATGACGGGGGCTCCTCCTTGTGGGCACTCTCGGGCTCCTCAGCTGCCTGGAGGGAGTGGGTGGGGGTGGGGGGGCATCTGGAGGAGGCTGATCCCCGGGTGGGCCACTCCTGGCTGCTGTTGGCTGCATGCCCTCCAAGGCCACGGCAATCCGGCTCAGAAAATGATTGGTCTGGGCCTGCATTCTCATCTGGCGGGTGATATTATGCCGCTGGGCATGCTGCCGCTGCCTCCCCTCTTCCCGGATGGCAGCCGTGTTGGCGTGGACGGCTGCTGTGAGGTGCCGTACATCAGCCTGCACCTCCCCCAGGCTGGTGACAACGTCCTGCACACCACTGGGCAGCTGCGATACGGAGCACAGACTGTCAGCGAGCCGGTCCAAGTGCCCAGCAATCTCCCCCATCTGTTGTGTTTGCCGGGCATGGTCCATCGCCACCTGGTCCTGGACCAGATCAGACACCCCCCTGGTCTTACGGATAGCCTTCCTGGGGCCAGGAGAAGGTTGTCCCCGTGGGGATGGAGTCACCCTTGAGGGGCTACCGAGGATGGGTGAGGGGATGACAGAGGGACCTGCAGAAGGGGAGGACTCAGATAACACCAAAAAAAAACTCCTGCTGAGGAACAGGCTCCTTCTCAACCATTTCCACAGAAGTGGTGTGGGCACTCTCCTCCACCTCAGTGTCTTCAGCACCCAGGGGCTCGTCCTCAGGATCCCGTTGGGGGGTTGGGGTGGAATGGCCGGCAACAGATGATGGCCCAGCTCCGTCATCTGTGGATGACACAAAGCAGACACATGTTGGTGGTCCCACACACTTGGCACATGTACTCTCCCCCCCCCACATGCAACACACCAAATAGGGGGTAAAAAACACTTACCTGTCCTGGAGCCTTCCTCCACAGAATCATAGCCTGGTACCCCCTCCAATTGCTCCCTCTCCAGGCAGCGGGCGACCACCTCCTCCTCTGTGGTCAGGCTGACCGGACATGGGGGTCCACCACCTGTGCCCCACTCATGGCTCCGAATGGTGGCCACCTTGCCACGGACCTTGCGCCGCAGGTCATTTATCTTTTTCTGGATATCACCAGCAGTCCGGGTGGAGTACTCCAACACATTCACCCTGCCAGCAATGGTGTCCAGGATGGCCTGCTTCCTCTCCCGGCTGGTCTTCCTACTTTTCTTCCCATGCAGAAAATCATTATAAGTCTCCATAGCAGAGATGACCACAGAGACCTCCTGGGCATTAAAATTGAGGTTCCTCCTCTCTTTGGGGGTAGCGGGAGCAGCCATAACAGAGCAAAAGTAACTTCCCTGGGGTGGGGGGAAACGGAAATACTTTTGCGCCGGAATGGCGCTTCCGCTGGCGCTTTTATACGCGCAACGGAACACATTGCGCTGGCGTTTCCCGTGAAGTGGTGCCGACGGAAGTTGTGAGCATGCGCACAGGGGGCCGAGTGAAGCCTCACTTACTGCGCATGCTCTGTGGATGATGTGCTGAACGTAAGCCTCTGTGCTGGGCTCCGCCCATCATTTACATATGATCACACCCACTTCCACTTGCGTCTGGTTGCGCCAACGCATCTTCGTTACTCCGTCGCAAAATAACGCCCATGCGCTTGGTGAATGCTGTACTTCACTCGCTAGTTTGCGTCAGCGCAGCGTATATGCGTTGCGCTACGCTGGCGAAAAGATGCGCGCATCTACCTGAATCTGGCCCTATGTGTTCTTCTGCTTTTATAGGAAATTTCTAAACTACAGCATGTAATGTACTGACAGTTTTTAATTATGTTGGTTTAATGACATTTAATCAAATTTAGAATTATTTATTTAATATAGGGTTATTTACACACTAATACAATATGCTTAGGCAAGTTAGGAGTGGAAAAACAACAAATTGTCTTCTTTTAAAAGGTAAACCTAAAAAAAAGCTTATTGTCTATAGGATCCAGTGAAGGAAACATGTTCCTGGGTTGTAAAAAAAGGTGAGAGGTAGCTCATTTGTATGTGATTGCAAGGGATAGAAAGTAATCAGATAAGGAGTGGACACAGGTCATCAGAATTTCCTGGGGATACAAAGTCCCCCTTGTGAGAGAATAGCTGAGCAGAGAGACACTAAGGAAGGAGCCTATACGGCCCATGTAAATCCATGGGCCGTAAGTCAGGCCTTTTTCAATAGTTTCAACCCTTATCCAGGTGTGTCATTTTTATTTCTGGGGACAATGTATATTTTGCTTTTTTTATTTTATTTTTGGTTAAATGCAGTGTAAACTAAAAGTGTAAACTTTTCTAGTAAAACATACATTTTGCCATAATGTTTACGTGTTGTCATTGCCCTTTTGCAATGCCATGGCGGCCCCCGTGACCTCAGTTGTAACCTTTGGTAAGGTGTAAGATAAGAAAAACATTTTATTAACAGTGGGAGGCTATGTAAACAGAAGCAAGTTTTATCTTACTATTGCATGTTTGTACTCAGTTAAAGGTAAAAAATAATATGGCCATCACATGTACAGTATATCATATCCCAGCTCAAAACATATTAATATTTAGATAACATGATATTGCCAAAATAAATATACCTCGGTGTTGGAGGTAATCATACTGACACTTAGGGCACGTACACACGATTGGTCCAAACCGATGAAAATGGACTCAAGTCCAGTTTCATCGGTCCAAACCGACCGTGCGTACGGCCCATCGGTCCGTCGTCCGTCGGACCAAGGTTTTAAAACTTGCTTTAAAATCGGACCGATGGACGCCTGACCATCGGTCCAAACCGATGGTTAGTACACAAAAGCATCAGTCCAAAAACCTGTGCATGCTCAGAGTCAAGTCGACGCATGCTTGGAAGCATTGAAATTCATTTTTTTCAGCATGTCGTTGTGTTTTACGGCGTACTGACACGATTGGTTTTTGAACTGATGGTGTGCATGCACCATCAGACCAATCAGACCATCAGTCTGTGAACCGATGAAAACGGTCTGTTGGACCATTCTCATTGGGTTGGGCCATTCTCATTGAAAACGGTCCGTTGGACCATTCTCATTTGATTGGACCGTGTGTATGCGGCCTTACAGAGGAATTTGGCCCCAGGCAAAGTCTGCATATCAGGGGGCCTGGCTCATATGTGTAAGACAATACCCTACAAGCCACCTGGAGAAAGACTGCCCTATGAACAATGATTGGTCCAAAGGAAAATGGGGGAAGTCTGAATGGTGTCTGGTTTTATAAAAAGGGTTTGTAGCACAGAGCTCAGTCTATTCTCTTGGGAGCAAGCTTGCAGTGAGGTTGTGACTCTGCTTTTGAAGGCCTATGCTAAAGCCACATGGATCTGAAGGCCTCATGGAAGCTTGGAGGCCATTTTTGGGCCTAAGACATGTGGTCGAGGCCTAGCTTTCCTCTTTTTACATCTGAGCACAGCCAGTGAGGATTATAGCCATGAGGAAATGTTAAGTATCTTTCATTATTATTACCAGTGTTGTTATAGGCTGTATAGATATCTGTTGTTAGAAAGTGATATTCCTACTTTGAAGGAAATAAATATAATGTGTGTACCTAGCAATTGTGTCAGTTTTTATAACTAGAATTATAGCCTTAAGCCTAATACACTCTAGTTAGAGGATATTAGCAAACAAGGAACAAATATACATTAATACATTTATGCAATAGCTATATATATATTATAGGTTACAATAGAGGGTATATATATTATTATAGCGCATTTAACACTGGGTATTTCCACTATAATACCACTTATTTACATCAGGTAGACATTTCCCTACAAGAAGCATATACAGTAATCCTGAAATGATAAGATATCTATGTCTATGTACTGCCTGCACATCTTTGCACACAAGTAAAGAGGGAAGTCATAAGCTCTGCCCTCCACTATAGTTTCCATATTCGGTCTACTCTAATCTTCATTAATGTCTAAGGCTGGCTATACATTGTACCATTTTTCTTTAGATTTACCAAAACCATATAATATGAAGTCAAACCTTAACACTTTATATGCAGTCAGGCAAGCCCTGGGACTACACAGTTAAAGATAAATCTAAAATAAATTAAACAACTAAATTGTATAATGTATAGCCAGCTTAACAATGCTACAGTATGTTGCATGGTGGCAGACTAAGTTAGTTATCATTAAAAAGTGCAGTATGGCCAAATGTCCACAGTTCCTGTACTTAAAACGCCTTAAAACTAAAAATTTTAAACCATACTGCATGTCCACTACAAAAGCAGACATGTAATCTAAATGCTTTTTGCAAATGTGCTACAATTATGAAATATTCCACATGATATTATAAATAAGGAAAATATACAGAAGGCAACATTTCTCGATGAAGAGCAGATGGTAGGAAATGTCAACCATAGTGTCTTAATATTGAGAATGCACTGGTGAAACTGACAGACAAATGTGCTTGATAAATGTAATGAATGATTTTTTGGCCCCAAATCAATGAATGTATCATGCATGTCAACCTAATCATTTGATAAATATAACACATCGTTTTTTAACAATCAAATTGAGTGATCTTTTAGGCTGTGTATTCTCAGCTTACCAGTTAAAAAACAACAACCTCTGACAGATGATAACATTTTTTAATGGGAAGCATTTTTTTTTTTTTCAAATATGTTTATTGGGTTTTAAAAAGACAATTATAATCACATAGTCAACATTAACTGAACATATTCTAATTACTAAAGGAAAGGACATCTTCAGTGTAGACAGAAGCATATAACAATGTGTATGTCAGAAGAATAGCATCATGTATACATATCATGAGGATGTTAAACTTATATCAAATCAATTAAAAAGGGGAGAAGGAAAAGATAAGGGAAGGTATTGGTAATGAAATGGTATAGTTTAACTCAAAACGACATTGGAGATATCACAACTTATAGTCAATAAGGAAGGTGACATAGGCAACATAGTAAATCTGTGTTGTGTTATGTAAGTATCAATGTTTGGTATTCTGAAGATTTAGTAAAATGAATCCAACACGCCCATTTATCCTGGAACTCGTTTGAAGAGTCGTGAGATTGGGAAATCAGGTCTTCCATATTGGCGATGTGATCCACCTTGCGTAACCAGTCTGAGATTTTAGGGGGGGAAGTCTGGGACCATTTAATGGGGATACACAGTTTGGCCGCATTGATGAGATGTATAATAATAGAGTTTTTGTACACAGAGTTGGGTAGCGAAGATAGGGAAGCATTTTTTAATGGGGACCATTATCATTTAGTATTGATTAGGTCACAGAATACATGGTGTTCTAGTGGTCTCTCTAAAGAATAACTTGGCAGTTTATGTGTGTTGTACCACCTTCGAGGGGGGGGGGGGTAGTGCTTGGACTTCTGTGAGCCATCCGACGGACCGTTTCAGCAGACATCTCCGATCGTGTGTACGGGCTAGCGGACAGGTTTGTCCATCGGACAAATTTCAAAGCATGCTTTGAAATGTGTCCGCTACAAACCTGTCCGTCGGATCTGTCCGCTGGTTAGTTCACTAACCAGCGGATAGAACTGCCCGTGCATGCGTCAAATGGATTCGACGCATGCCCGGAAGCATTTTACTTCCTGGTGCGGTGACGTGGCGTAGTCAACGTCACCGCCACGTCACCGCGCTGTCTGCCGGCAGGGATTTTGATCCGATGGTGTGTACACGCCATCAGACCAAAATCCGATGAGACATGTCCGCTCTAAACGGTCCGTCGGACAAGTTTGAGCGGACATGTCTCATCGTGTGTACGCGGCCTTACAGAAGACATGGAAGATACATCCTACCAGCTGTCCTATTTGCTACTAAAGTGTGATAACAACTACCCATTTTTACTGGAGGATTCAACTACCATACAAAGCTATACCCTGTTACTTGTGAGTCCTCCACCTGTCCACAGTGGAAATGAGACATGACCAACTGCTAACAGTGAATGTGAGCCTCAGTCCTTCCACCAAAGAACTATAAAAAATGATTGTACATTTTTATTTTCATGGATGGAGTATTTCGATCTGGCACCTTCTGGGGCTCTGTCCTGGAGCACTTACAAGTTCCAAGTAAACATAATACTGTATGTAACAGCTTCCACATTGCTACATACACAGCACTCTATTAAGTATATCCACCACTACAGGCACTGTTACCTCTCAAGTGTTCCATGACATCATTACATAATTTATGGACCCCAGTGTTGCATCTCCCACACTCCCACACTATCCACACTGGTCACAGAAGTGTCAGGTATAGTGAGATTCATCAGGAGTTTTCTTTACTCTCTCTGACGTCTAATGTCAACAGTACTGCTTTTTAGTTCCAACCTCAGTGTTTGCTATAAAGTTGACCAGTCAAATCCCATACACTTGTCTAGATTGACATTTTCTGAGAGAAACTCAGACTAAGATGGGGTAGCTACAAGGTGCCTAGATGTAAATAAATAATTATATAATGATTTTGTATATTTCCCCATTCAGCAGGATCCAATATGTCAATGTAACACTTTACAGCAAGAGTGAGTGACACTTATTTTTCTTTGTTGAGTGAGTGAGTGAGTGAGTGAGTGAGTGAGTGAGTGAGTGAGAAACTTATATAGTGCAGCACATGCAAACTAAATCGCCTCTGTTCTTAGCACATTAGGGGAATCAAATCGATTAAAACTGTGCTGTTTTTTTTTTTTCTTCGTTTTTTTTTTATTTTTATAGATAGATGGATGGATAAATGCCACAACTGGGAGTTGGCTAGAACTAATATTTCTATTTGTTTATTAATTTTTTAATTACTAAACGGTCTTAAGGTAATATTCTGTTTGTATTATACACAGGAGGATAAGGGCATGAATTCTTGATTTCATAGCTTTACAGTTTTACTGTGTCACCTCTGATTTTTGTCATGTGTGGAGAAATTGTGTATGTAAAGGTTGGAAGAAATCAACTTTTTTTTTTACTGAGGCCAGGATTGGACATTTTCCATGTTGTGTCTCTGAACTTCCTCTTCATGCACTTTGACACATAACAGATTGTAGAATTATGGCTTGCCGATCTCAGCAGTCAGTATACCTTTAGGTATCATGCTGGCATCCATGCTGAGGATTGAGCACTGACAGGTGTTATATGTGCGGAGGTCTCTCTGAGCAAAGAACGGCAAGCCATAGTCATGCAATCTGTCATGTGCGACAGGCATGACAAAGGAGCTGTACACACACCTGGGAAAACTGCCAATCCTATTAACAATAAAACCAATTACTTTAGCCTACTTTTCTGCTTGGATTTATTCCTAGTAGGCAAGTTTTTTTCCACAGAGGCCCAGAACCCCAGCAAGACTATTTAGAGACTAATAAATCATGCAACCAGCACCCCCATGTTCCCTTCTCAAACCCACATTCATTGTGACATTTTCTTGGGTGAAAAATTCATGAATGGAGATCAGGGAACTGCTAGATGTTGAAGATATTTTAGGGTTCCACACTGTCCATGACTATAATATTGCATACTTACCCTTAGTGTCTAACTATTATACTCCTTTCCCTTCTTTCCGAAGAGAATCTGACCTTACACTCTATTATCAGTTCTTGTACTTGTTCATAGCTATCATTAGGGGGTGCTAAGGCAGGGCAGGTCAACCATTTATTAACTCTTTCTGAGGTACCCAATGTTTGGGGCCCAGGTACCCATGAATAGTTATGCCCCTGACAGTGAAACACTTTAAATGGGTATTGTGGGTTTCATCTTTTTATTGTAATTGGGATCCACAAAAATGTGGATCGTGTATTGCCTTTTACATGAATAATTTAACATGAATTTTAACATTTAATAGACAATTATTATTTAAAGCTATACAACTGAGTTTGTGAAAATACATTAGCTTCACACTTCATCCCATATGATTGTAGGTATACTGTGGCTTAGACTTGTCTTGGTATAATTCTGTTGTAGTACTTTACCTATGAATGATCATTAAAATAGAATAACTGCAAATGGACAATAAAATGCAACTCTCTACAAAAAAACAAAACATATTAATAAATACAGTATATATATATATGTGTTGGCAGGTGTTGTTTTTTTCTTCAAGTCTGTAGGTGGTGCTGTGTTGTTGCATCACTGAGCAAATGGAGTGGAGGCTGAGAGGAACATTACTTCTCTGCAGACTTTATACGGGTCACCAGGAAAGCGGTAGTCTGATTAAACACTGCAACATTGAGTCACCTTTGCCAGCCATCTTTTGTATGGGCAGTGGTAATATATACCAGTGCCCTGCTGCATTTAGTGCATATTTTTAAGTGGCTTGAGTAGAAAAAGGACCCTTTTTTTGTCAAGGACAGTGACCTAGCCATAGAGAGAGATTCTTATTTGAGAAGGGATTAGGGACATCACTGGGGCATTGTAATGTGACTAGGCATGATGGGAATTGTAGTTCCTGAACAACTGGAGAGCCATAGTTTGGAGACCCCTGGTCGAGAATGAACTGATGATCAGGACAGGACATAGTACAAAATTCCTGATTGGCTCCAATGCATTGTTCCTAATTGTCGGCAACAGAAAAACTAATTTCAACTAAACGTATTGAATGTTTGAGATTGTGTATCGCCAAAGTTCCTGTAGTAACATAGAGGTCAGTGGGAGAAACTGTCAGGGAATGTATGTATCACACACACCCAGAAGTGTATCAAATGTGAGAATTATTTTGGTGCATTATACGAACAGCTGTCAGTAAATGTAAGTAAGAAATTTTTTCTTTTGCAGGAGTTTTTTAAGTTCAAAATTTTTATTAAAGTTTAAAATGAGAACAGCAATGAAATAGTCAAAAGACAAGGTGCTTGAAGATAGAATAAAACAAACATTACAGCCTGGCACCGAAGCCCAGCTTATGTAAACCTTACACAACAGCGATCTTTAACATAGAGCAGTAAGTCTAACAAGTTGTGTCCCCCATACCCGCACCCAGGTACGGACCCAGCAACCAAGCCATGCGAAAGTATATCTTACCACAATGGGAGAGGCCCACATACCCCCACTCCCCCGGGAGCCCCAACGGGAACAAGCTGCATCCCAGGAGACGGGGCCACCCGTACCCCCCCCCTCCCCCGTGGCCGCCAGCTCCCCACCCAAGCCCACACAGAAGGGGACCACCTCCCCTTCCTGTTGATCCTTCCTAGCAAATATGTGTAAGGAAATGCAAAGAAAATCCTCCGTGACAGAGGGTCACCTCAGGTATGCCAAGATAGGCGAGGGAAAGGAGAGAAAGTAAAGGGGAAGATATGTGAGATTAGAAGAGAAATACTGACACAAGCTATCCATATGGGGAATCGACAGATTGTCTCCCAATTGTATCCCAGGTATGAGAGAGATATTACTGTAAGAGGCCCATGGTTCCCAAATGGTGTTGAATTTCTCCGTTCTATCATTGAGTTTAGCTACTAATTGTTCCTGTACCATGATCCAGGAGACTTTCCTCCTGAACCCTTGAAAGGATACGGTAGTTTTCTTCCAGGCTTTAGCAATGGTCAATTTAGCACCTAGCAGTAAGAAGAACGCCAGTGCCTGTGAGTGTTTGGATAGGTTCGGGATACGATGGTTAAGTAGTGCTACATTAGGATGAGGGCCTATCGTTATCCCTAACACCGAACCCGTAGTACGGAACACCTTCCGCCAAAACGGTCTTATGCGAGGACAGGTCCACCAAACGTGCAGTATGGTGCCTTCAAGTTCACAGCCTCTAAAGCAGACTGGCGAGGTTCCCGGGTACATTTTTGCCAGCCTGGAAGGAACATAGTACCATCTCAACAGTACTTTAAGGCTAGCCTCGATGAGGGAGACATTGAGTATACCTTTATATGCTCTATTAGAAGCACCGAACCACACCTCAGGATCCCACGAGCCGCCCACGTCTTCCTCCCAGGCTCGAGCATAGGTCGGCTTGTCCGTCTTTGTCATCAATGCAGTATAGATCAACGAGATTCCTCCCCTCTGATCCACCGCGTCCACACACCACTGTTCATAGGGGGTAATGGAGGGGGGCAGAGGTTTGTTGGTCCAGATGGAGTGCAGAAAGTGTGAGATTTGAGAGAACCTAAAAAGCTCTGTGTCAGGCATGTCTAGTGTCTTCCTGCAGTGTGAGAGGGAGAGAGGACCTACTCGATTGAGAAAGTGCCCGATCCGATAAAGACCCTTATCTGTCCACCATTTAAAAGCAACAATATCCAATCCCGGGGGAAACTCCTTATTATGAAACAAATGCCTCAAAGACCTCCATGGCGATATCAGGGTTTGTCTGTCATATAGCTTGGAACAAAGAGTCACAGAATGCGAGAGAGTTGGGGCCATTATGGCCGGTCTGCATTTAGGATCGCAACCCAAAAGGTAATCAACGGTGTGTAACGGGACTGCCTGTCTTTCCATAAGTAACCAATCCGGTTTAGGGCCCCTGGAAAAGGCTATCGATATTTGAGCTAATTGAGCAGCCTGATAGTAGTTCCACAGGCTCGGGAGGCCTAAACCACCCTGCGATCTTAGTCGAACCAGTACACCTAAGGGACACCTGTACCCTTCTTACCCCAAACAAAGCGAACTATCCCTGACTGTAACCTACAGAGGACTTTTTTCGGGACCGGTATTGGGAGAGAACGAAATAAGTATAAAAGGCGTGGAAGGATGGTCATTTTGACCGCGTGTATCCTGCCCAACCAGGATAATCCTGCCCTGGACCACCTTTCCATGTCACCCTGGCACTTAAGGATCATAGGGAGATAATTAGTTTTGAAGAGGTTGTAGATATCAGGTGTCAGTTTGATACCCAAATAAGGGATGTGTGAGGGAGCCCACGAAAATGCAAAGTTATTGGTAAGTGGGGCAAGAAGGTCCGGAGGAACCGATATATTCAACGTGATTGATTTGTCCATGTTAACCTGTAGACCAGATGTTTCACTGAAGACCCGCAGCGTCTTGAGGATTACGGGTGTGGAAGTCAAGGGGGAGGTGACAAAAAGGAGGAGGTCGTCCGCATACAGGGCGCATTTATGTTCCTGTGACCCGCAAGTTACCCCTTTAATATCGGGGTTCGACCGTAGTGCCACTGCCAGTGTCTCTATAGCTACCGCAAACAGGAGGGGGGATAGTGGGCATCCCTGTCTGGTCCCCCGGCCTATAGAAAAGGAGTCTGAAAATCTGCCCAGCAGGCGAATCTGCGCAGTGGGGCATGAGTAGGGGGAATTGATGAGATTAAGAAAGTGAGGGCCGAAGCCCCATCTTCCCAGGACATCAGACAGGTATGCCCAGTCTATAGAGTCGAAAGCTTTATGTAAGTCTATGGAAAGTAAGAAACCCTTTTGTGGGGACCCCCCGTCCCATCCCGACTTGAGCAGGGAAACAATGTCAATAGCGCGCCGTATCTGGTCCGGGCCCTGTCTTCCGGGGATGAAGCCCATCTGGTCCTTATGGACATACTCGGCAATGAAACCCGATAATCTGTTCGCCATTATTTTGGTCATAATCTTAACATCATTGTTAATTAGTGATATAGGGCGATAATTGCCCACCTCGCTAGGGTCCTTATCCGGCTTCGGGATCACTGAGATGTAAGCAGAGTTTAAATCTGCATTCAGGGGGGCTCCGTCCCGGAGACAGTTAAACAGTCTTGTCAGATGGGGGGCCAGGCTGGTGCTAAATTTCTTGTAATAACCAGTAGAGAAACCGTCGGGTCCCGGGGAGGAACCTAATTTAAGGGTCTGGATGGTATTTAGAACTTCCTCCTGCGTGAACGGACTCTCCAGGAGATCACGGTGGTCTTTGGTCAGCATGGGTAAATGGAGATCATCTAAAAATGTATTCCGCACCGAGTGAGGGGGAGTGCAGTTAGAATTATATAAGTCAGAATAAAAATGTAGGAAGGCGTCCATTATCTTGGAAGGGTTCTGAGTCAGCTCCCCTGAGGCTACCCGAAGTTTAGGAAATGCATGAGTGCGCTGTTTGGGGTTCAGTTTCGTGGCTAGCCTTGCTCCCATTCTGTCCGTTTGTGCATAAAATCTAGCCCCCGTCCACCTAAGGTGTTGCTCCGCTGCTGTGGTCAGGGAAAGATTCAGAAGAGCCCGGGCCTTGTCTAAATCCTCTAGCGATTCGGGGGTGGGGTGGGTCCTGTGAGCCCTGGCTAGTTTCCGAAAGTCCTCTGTAAGTTTACGCGTTGTCGCATTGTGTTCAGCTTTAAGCCTAGAAGCCATCTGGATTCGTTTTCCCCTGATGACCGGCTTGTGCGCCGCCCAGACTGAAATAGGGGATACCTCACTCGTAGCATTATACAGGAAATATTCATTAATGGACTCCTCCAGTAAGGAGCATTGCGCTGGGTCGCTTAATAGAGACTCCCGTAAGCACCAACGAGGAGGGCCACCCGACGCCGAGGGCCTATTTGTTGTCAAGGTGACCATGGAATGGTCAGAGAGGGAGGACTCCACAATCTTGGAACTTTTAATGAGAGGGATCAGTGCTGCGCGAACAAAAATGTGGTCAATCCTAGCAAAGGAGTTGTGGGGTGCCGAAAAGTGCGTATAATCTTTGGTGCGCGGATTGCATTCCCTCCAAATGTCCACTAGTCCTACCGAGTTAAGAGATTTAGCTATGCTGACACTCTGTTTAGTTGGGCGCTTAGGTTTTGAGGAACCGTTTGCTAATTTGTCAAGGGCGAAATCGAAGGCAATGTTCGAGTCCCCGCCAATGACCACGGTACCTTTAAGGTGGTTTTGTAGCTTATCTAGCAATGATTCAAAAAATATCTTTTGTCCCCTGTTGGGCGCATAATAGGATACAAAAGTGTAAAGTCCACCATCGATATGCCCAGAGACCAGAATGTAGCGACCCTGAGGATCTACAATTTGCGATAGGTTGATATTTCTAGCAAAACACACCGCAACACCTTTGGTTTTGTTTTCCGCAGATGCCAGAAAAAATTGAGGAAAGCGTTGGTGTAGGAACTTGGGAGTAAAGGTGGACGGGAAGTGGGTCTCCTGTAGTAAGAGAACGTCTGCGTGCATGGTGGTATACAGTTGCAGGAGCTTCCTGCGTTTAACCGGGGAATTGAGACCTTGGGTGTTGTGTGAGATAATCTTAAGAGTTGGTGAGGGGCAATGTGTATTAGTCATGAGTCAGGATGTAGTGTACTGCGAAGTGGTTCTGAGATTTACCCGGATCGAGAGGGGAGCATAACCGGAGCATTCTGAAGAGGCGGAGAAACCGTGGCCCGGAACCCGGGAGTGGAGACCAGAGACAGCCGAGGGGCCCGTGGATACCTGGAGCTGTATGAGCGAGAGGAGAAGAACCAAGAGGGGAGGAGAAAAGAAAGAAAGAAAAGAAGAAGACATCATTATATACCTGAGGAGACAATTGGAATAAGATAACAATACATACAGTACCCGGGGGTCCCCCGACCCCTCCTGGGGAGGAGTGGACTAGCCATCCCCAGCCCCACAACCTAAAGGATCCGAGAGTCCCTGTTGTCAGGGAACCCAGAAACGGAACAAAAGGCACTGAAAGTGCCTCTGATCCAATGGAGGGGCATTGATTCCACCACGACCCCGCCCCCTGTTGAAAGCAAAAACTGAAGGTCTCAAAGAGACCCATGATCCCGTAGTTACCGAGCGCCTTTTAGCAATGAGTTACACTATCCTACAATATTATTGAGAGTTATATAGCAAACAGAGCCGAGGGAAAAAACTGTAGATTCCAGTCAGAACACTGTTCCACCTAGGGCAAAAATCAACCCTCAACCCCCAGGAAGAGGAGACCGCCTAGCGGCTCCAAACATGTAATAAATAGTCAGTAAAATCTAACAGAACCTCTGACCAGAACCTGTATGATAAGCTAGGCAAAAAAAAAACAGAACAAAAGAAAAGAAAAAATAATTCAGCCCGATCCCGAACTAATAGGAGCCATCCTTGCCCGGAGAGCAAGGGTAAGTCCCAAAAATGGTCCAAGGTGGACCAGTCCCAGTCCATGTCCCGAAACCACAAACCAAAATAGGTCTCAACCATTGAAAACCAATCAAAGAGGTGGATAGAATTTTCACGTCGTCAGGTTCTCCTTAGGACGTTTGGAACCGTGTTTCAGCCAGTTCTGCTGCAGTGGACTTGCTGGTGGTGGCCTCTTTGATGATGTGGGGGTACCTCTATTAGCCAATGCCGGGGGTGGGCCCAGGTGGATCAGCCCAAGTTGGGCCAGGAGACGTTCTCCCTCCGCGAACGAGGAGAAGCCGAGGCTCTTGGTTTTGTAGGAGAAGTTCAGGCGGAGAGGGAAGGACCATCTGTAGGTAATTCCTCTGTCCATCAGGACCTGGAGCAACGGTTTAAGTGCACGCCTCCTCTGAATTGTATATGGGGATAGGTCTGCAAAAATTTGGATCTTGTGCCCATGGAGGGTGATATTATCAACCGATCTAGATTTTCTCATTACATCCTCCTTCACCGAATAGAAATGCGGTTTAACTATAATGTCTCTAGGCAGACCGTCTGAGCGAGGGGCCTGGAGCGCTCTATGAGCCCTGTCCAGCTCAAGGCGGTCGTCAGGAATGTCAGGGATCAGCTGTCTAATAAGGGCTTTTACCGCAGTCTGCACCTCCTTTTCGGATTCAGGGAACCCCCTCACCCTAAAATTGTATCTTCTCGTTCTGTTCTCGAGGTCGTCGATCTTTGCAAACGCAGTTTCTAACTGGTCCTGTACATCTTGGAGTCTGTCTGTGTTCTGATTAATTCTAAGGACTGCCTGGTCTGCCTTCTGCTCAATACTGTCCATCCTCAGTCCAATCTGTTGTAGGTCCGCATGTATAGAGGAGGTAATCTGTGCTGCATTCAGGGCCAGACTTTTAGAGAGCATCTGTGAAAAAGCAGACATCATAGACGGAAAGTCTGTGGGTGTAGGTGCTTCCTCCTGCGCCTCACTCACTGATAGCAACAGGCCTGTGTGAGGATCCATCATGGGGGTAGAGGGACAGCCCGCTCCCATCCTACCTAGTAAGGATTCTGTGGAGGTCGGGGAGCTGGCCGGTAGCAGCAGGGGGTATTCGGTACCTGGGGAGTGTAGTGGAGCCAGGTCCTGGTCGGCTATGGAATCGTCCGCCGGATTCAAAGCAGGTGAGCCTTGTGTAGCCGCCGCCATCTTAGCATAGCTGAGGGAGCCGGGAGCGTCCGCCATCTGGCTCGATAGGTCCCTCCTGACCAGCGGGGCTGACATCCGCCTGCACCTGAGGGTATCCCTTACTCGAATCTCTCGGAGGACGGTCCGGTGGAGCGCTCGGTAAGCTCCGGGGGTTAGCGTTGGGCCGTGGTGGAGCGGAGCTCTAGCAGCCGGTGGCTATCTTGGGAGCTGCCGCACATGCGCCTCCTTGCAGGAGTTTTTTATTCAATATTTCAGCAACAGGATTTTTTTAATTATATTATAAATATGAATAATAATTTTGACCAAAAAAATTACTTATAACGCAAAATCATTTTTTACACCATTTGTATGTGTCACTATAATTTAACTAAATACATCTTTAGCATTTAAAATATCTACTGTATAAGAGCTTTTTATTATATAGGATTAACAATGTTTTACAAATTATGGGTAAAGTTTTGAAATCTTTATTTTTTTACCAAGTATTAGAGTGCAAAAGATTATATGAGGTATTAACTGCTTTTACAGATTTCTTGACTTACTTTCACTGTTTTCAACCCACCAGCAATTCGGAAAGATTACTTTGTCTTCATTTGTAGGGGTGGGTCTCTGTGACACAGTTGTTTGGTGTTATAAATTGATCATGAGTGGAGCTTTCTATAAATGCCGTACCTCAGCATATCACTTATCTCCTGTTACAAATGGTCAGGTCAAAAAAAAAAATCATAATATAAAACTATCGCAGGTTTTGAAAGCATTCTAACAAACTTACATGCTGAATGGCTTATAACCTCTTTCTATTACTTATTCAAAGTTCAGCTACAGACCATATATATTGTATATAGGTCTTACTATAGTGGGCGAATGTTCACATTTCTATCAGGTCTTTTTAATTACTCTGTGTACCTTGATGGGAAGATGTTCTATCACTCCATGTTCCTGGAAAAACAGGACTAACAAAAAAGGCGGCAAAACAGTTGTGCAGGGCGGTGCAGACAAAAAAAAAAAAACATTTTTGTTTACTTTTTTTCATTATACATTTGTACAAAGAATATTTGCAAAGAAACATTGCACAGACACACAGACATTTTTTACATCTTGATCACTCTATGGAAGACATAAATGTTTTGGTTCTTAAAGGAAACGTTAGCCCCTATTCACACTATGTAGTAAACATAGTGCATAAGTACCTACCCCCTCACACCCGCCATTGCCACCGGGGGCATGGAGAAGGATGGCGATTGCCTCTGGGGGGAGGGTTTGCCTACTCCCAACCCCTTAAAAAATAAATTAAAGAAAAAAAAAATGGGGAAAATATAAAATGTTTATAACATTTTTATAAGCAAAAAGGTTGTCATCTGGAGCCCTCTGGGCCCTTTCATAATTATATATATATATATACTGCTAAAAAACATTAAATTCCAAAAATTGGCCCTTTAATAAAAAATAATAAAAAAATAAACTAAAAAATATATATATATAAAAAAAAAAGAGTGGGGTTTACCATCTGGGGCGCTGGGGGGCCTCCTGGCATTTGGGCACCTCCGGACCC
The DNA here is from genome assembly GCA_029574335.1 of Rana kukunoris. Classification (NCBI taxonomy): domain Eukaryota; kingdom Metazoa; phylum Chordata; class Amphibia; order Anura; family Ranidae; genus Rana; species Rana kukunoris. The sequence continues at coordinate 68,678,678 of CM056058.1, read as the reverse complement.
CCGGGCCCCTTACAGGTGTACTGCCTGTACCCCCCTGATGGCGGTCCTGGGTGTAATGTGAGCATGTGAAAAATGACATTCTGAAGGAAAAAAGCCGTTTAAAACTGACTCGCGGCAATAATGAATTGTCAGCTCCTGGCAATTGCAGGAGAATTCATTCATAAAAAAAAACGAAAAAAAAAGCGTGGGGGTCCCCCCAAATTCAATAACCAGACCCTTTAGGTCTGGTATGGATATTAAGGGGAACCCCGCCGTCAATTTTCCAAAAAAAAATGACGTGGGGTTCCCCCCAAATATCCATAACCAGACCCTTCAGGTCTGGTGTGGAATTTAAGGGGAACTCCACCCCAAATTAAAAAAAATGGCGTGGAGTCCCCCTAAAATCCACACCAGGCCCCTTATCCGAGCACGTTGACCTGGCCGGCCGCAGAAAAGAGGGGGGGACAGAGCGCGCCCCCCCTCTCCTGAACCGCACCAGGCCACATGCCCTCAACATTGGGAGGGTGTTTTGGGGTACCCCCCAAAACACCTTGTCCCCATGTTGATGAGGACAAGGGTCTCTTCCCCACAACCCTTGCCCGGTGGTTGTGGGGGTCTGCGGGCAGGAGGCTTATCGAAATCTGGAAGACCCCTTTAACAAAGGGGCCCCCCAGATCCCGGCCCCCCCCTGTGTGAAATGGTAATGGGGTACACTGTGTCAAGGGTTAAAAACGACAAGAGCCGGTTTTTGACAAGTCCTTTATTATCTTCTTTCTTCTTCTTTCCTTCGGGTTTCTTCCTCCATCTTCTTCTTCCTCTGCTTCTGTCTTGGGTCTCCGCATCTTGCCCGCCGTGTTCTTCCATCTTCTTCTCCTTCCGCTGTCCTTCTCGTCCGCATCTTCTTCTTCTTGTTGGAATTGGAAGCTTGTGCGCGGCTTCTTCTTTGCGAGAGTCGCCGCTTCCATTTGAATTGCCCGCTTTCTGACATGTGACCACGCCCCCCTCTGACGCACAGGCACTACACGGGGACTTTCCTAAGAGCTTGCCCGTGGCGTCAGAGGGGGGGCGTGGTCCGGCAGACAGCGGGGATTTCAATTGTAAGCGGCGGCTCCGGCGAAGAAGAACAAGAAGAAGAAGATGCAGACGAGAAGGACAGCGGAAGGAGAAGAAGATGGAAGAACACGCCGGGCAAGATGCGGGAATAGAAGACCCAAGACAGAAGCAGAGGTAGAAGAAGAAGATGGAGGAAGAAACCAGAAGGAAAGAAGAAAAGAAGAAGAAAGAAGATAATAAAGGACTTGTCAAAAACCGGCTCTTGTCGTTTTTAACCCTTTACATTTTTTTTTTGGTGAAATGGTAGAGGTACAGTGTATCCCATTACCATTTCACACAGGGGGGGGGCCGGAATCTGGGGGGCCCCTTTGTTAAAGGGGTCTTCCAGATTTCGATAAGCCTCCTGCCCGCAGACCCCCACAACCACCGGGCAAGGGTTGTGGGGAAGAGACCCTTGTCCTCATCAACATGGGGACAAGGTGTTTTGGGGGGTACCCCAAAACACCCTCCCAATGTTGAGGGCATGTGGCCTGGTTCGGTTCAGGAGAGGGGGGGGCCGCGCTCTGTCCCCCCCTCTTTTCTGCGGCCGGCCAGGTCAAGGTGCTCGGATAAGGGGTCTGGTGTGGATTTTAGGGGGGACTCCACGCCATTTTTTTTTAATTTGGGGTGGAGTTCCCCTTAAATTCCACACCAGACCTGAAGGGTCTGGTTATGGATATTTGGGGGGAACCCCACGTAATTTTTTTTTTAAATTGACGGCGGGGTTTCCCTTAATATCCATACCAGACCTAAAGGGTCTGGTTATTGAATTTGGGGGGACCCCCACGCATTTTTTTTATTTTTTTTTTATGAATGAATTCTCCTGCAATTGCCGGGAGCCGACAATTCATTATTGCCGCGAGTCAGTTTTAAACGGCTTTTTTGCTTTGGAGAATGTCATTTTGTGCAGAGACAGTTCTAACCACGGGAAACATGCGCTTTTTCACATGCTGACATTAGAGCCCCCCATAGTACGAAATTTAAAGAAAAATTACACTTTTATTGCTGCACTTTTAGCATTATTAAAATCACTGCTCCCGAAAAAACGGCCGTTTTAAAAAATAAAAAAAGCATTGATACATGTCCCCTGGGGCAGGACTGAGGTCCCCAAACACTTTTTAGGACAAAACTTGCAGATTAGCCTTTAAAATTCACAATTAAGATTTCCCCCATAGACTTTAACAGGGAGTTCGGCGGCGGCTTTACTTATCAATTGCATCGCGCTGCTGTGCTACGCCGTTTCATGCGCCTAATTAAGGCTTCATCCAGCGCACGTATTAAGGCATGTACCGGCGCAGCGCAGCTTCAATAGTAAATCACCCCCTATGCATAAGGACGTTTTAGATGTGGTGTTGGCCACACGATCTATATCCTATTTTAAGATCAGCGCTGTTTTAGTATCCGAACGATTTAGTAATTGGACTGTTTTAGTTGTATACTGTTGTTTTATACTCATACTATTTTTTTTAATGTTTCAATGTTGTTATTAAAGAATTTTTTACATTAAAAAGATTATAAGTAATGTTTTACAGTAAGAAGTATAAGAGAAAATTACAATGTAATCAATATACAGACATATAATAATAATAATAATAATAATAATAATAAAAAGGTAAATAAAAGGGAGTAAGGATATAAAAAGGGAACTGTGAATAGTTGTTATTATAAATAAAACAACAATAATATTTTTTTTTTTTTTTAGCAAATTAAATCCTTAGGTCAAGTTAATGAGTGACGGAGGTGAGGTTATAATATTCTGGAGATTTAGTAAAGTTTAGCCCAAGTTTTGTGGAATTTTCTGGACTTTCTTTAACCATTCTGAGATGCATGGAGTAGAATTGTCTCTCCAATGTACGGGTATACATCGTTTTGCAGAATTGATAAGCTGCATAATAAGAGATTAAGGCGGCGTACACACGAGGGGATATATCCGCTGAAAACGGTCCGATGGACCGTTTCAGCAGACATCTCCGCTCGTGTGTATGGGCTAGCGGACAGATTTCTCCACCCGACAGATTTCAAAGCATGCTTTGAAATCTATCCGGTGGGGATCTGTCCGCCCGACATGTCTGCTGGTTAGTACACTTACCAGCAGACATGTCGGCCCCCACCGCCGCCGCGCCGCTGCCGAATGGATTCGGCGCAAGCGCGGAAGTGTTTTACTTCCTGGTGCGGTGACGTTGCGGTGACGCGGCGGCGTCAACGTCACCGCCGCGTCACCGCCACGTCACCGCGCCTTCCGGCGGCGGGGAATTTGATCCGATGGTGTGTACACGCCATCGGATCAAACTCCCGATCGGACATATCCGATGGAAATGGTCCGCGGACCGTTTTCATCGGATATATCCGATCGTGTGTACGCCGCCTAAGAGAGTGGTGTAGTGGATAGCACTTTCACCTAGCAGCAATAGGGTCGCTGGTTCGAATCCCAACCACGACAGGTTTCTTCCAGGTACTCCGGTTTCCTCCCACACTCCAAAGACATGCTGGTAGGTTAATTGGATCCCGGCCAAATTGGCCCAGTGTGTATAAATGTGTGTACGACTGTGTGTCCCAAGCGTGTCAAGATCCTACTGGGTAAAATGACCGCACCAGCCAGAAAGACACTGGCTGCAAAAAAGCGCCTAGAGTCGATTCAGTTCGATTGCGCTATACAAGTCATTTACTCACTCAAGTGTGGTGTAATAAATATTGGGCAGGAGTAAAATCCAGCGTGTAAGTCGTTATGTGGGAGAAAAGGCAACAAACTTCCTTCCAAAAGGGTTGTATTCAAGGGTATTCCCACCATATATGGAGGAGTGTTCCTTTGACAGTTGTACATCGCCAACACAGAGGACTAGAGTCGGGATTACATTTATGAATTATGTCAGGAGTTTTATACCATCTGGAATATATCTTTAAACCATTTTCTTGAGTTAAAACATTTAAGGAACCTTTATGAATGTATATAAAAATATGTTCCCATTCAAATCGTGTGTCTGTGTGGTTCTGATCCAGTGCATATAGTTTCAAAGGGTGTTAGATCTTTGCACCATTGAGAAGGTGAATCAGAACTAAGTAGAATGTTTTAATCCGAGTATATTTGAGGTAGGGAATATTTCTATCTGGATTTTGTGCAATGAAGTCATCGAAGGAAATTAAATTGCCTTTATCAAAAATAGATCTCTAATAGGAGTGAATGACGAGTCATGTATGTCAAGTTCTAAGATCTTTAAGGGGATATCTGGATTACGGTCAATTGGAGTAATGGGTCCAGGGGATAAAGCAATATTAATTTTTTTACAAAGTAAAAATGCACACGCCAGAGCACCCGGCAAGAGCTGCCTGGAAACAACACAGACGCCCCAGGACTATACTATCGGCGGTGTCGGCAGTCTCGCATCCTCATTATACCGGGATAGGCGGACAGCAAGGACACTACTTTTGTTTTTTATGGTTTTTATTTTTCAGTTTTTAATTAACCCAGGTGCCTCTGGGTAATATCAGTGGATATGTCCACAATTTTTTAATAAATATATTTCCTCTGGTTTCAAACATATCATGGACAAACTTTTTTTGTTTTTTCCTGAGTGACATCCAAAGTGTTTGATACAACAATATCCCCAGGACTCTCCTCACACTCCGGAGCAGCTGCAACGGTGACATAAGAAATTGCGCAAAAGGAACAACCAAGGTACCACCACCCCCTGCATATTGCCTCTTTGGGGTAACGACGTCTGGTGAGTGGGGACCCAGGTGGGGAGCACAAAAGTCACTGAACACTGCCTGAGAGAGAAACCAGCACCAAAGTCACCATATAGTTACTCTGCAGTTCTAGAGGATTTTGGTCGTTTTGAACTTTGACCGTATCACCCATATGTCATAAGCCTTTACATTTATATCTATAGGACTATATTAAGGTTACATTGATATAACTCTTATTGTCTTGGTCTGCACAGTATCCTGTCTACATCTGTTTGCTTGGATAAATATCTTGTCTGTATCTTTTAGTATCCACAGTCAAACAAGGAATGATAGGCTATATTTATTCCTCAGTAGGAAAATAATTGATGTAGCGCTTTTTACTATATTTTAATATTTTTCATGTATGATTATTCTGTTATTCATCTTCTATGATTTATTTCTTACACTATTTACACTGATGCCCTTGAGAGCCAGGGTAGACCGGACTCTTGACTAAAAGCACTAAGAAGCAGTCACAAATTGTGAATACATCTTTTGCACACAAAGGAACACAGACCCTCTTGTAACTAGAGGTTCACATATGGTCAAGTTGTAACATTGGCCTGCACAGAGTCCTGACCCACTCTTTTCACATTTTTTCACGTTTTCTCACTCAATATTTACTTTTTGGAGGAGAACTTCTTATATACCACTGGACACCATCTAGTGGTGGAGGTCCACCATCTAATCACTTTTTGACAACCAGGATATCCAGCATCATCAATGAGGTAACAACACGCTTTTTTGTTAAGTGTGCCTATAGGGGATCCACTTTCATTGGATCTAATCCTTTTACAGGTTACCCAACAGTTATGTGTATTTACCACTAAGGATACCCACAATCACTTTGCACTGTGATCACTTAGCAGCGCCATCAACCTTACTTTCGTCCTATAAGCTTTAAAATTTGTCCGCCGGTCAGACATGTCCGCTAGCCCATACACACAATCGGATTTGTCTGCTGAAACGGTCCGTCGGACCAGTTTCAGCGGACAAATTTGATCGTGTGTACGCGGCCTTAAAGGAATACTACGTCGGGTTTGGCTTTTCATAAAAGTAAAAGTAATTGAGATATTTTTTCAGGTATATTAAGTCCTCGTACATTTAGAGAGTAAAGCTTGACCTGTGGAGGTGGTAGAGTGGTCTTTAAATGGGACATTATATAGGGATAAAATTAATCAAGGAAAAGGAGGGAAGGGAAAGGTGAGAAATATAATCTCCTAAACAATGAACCGTAAAGAGAAGGAAATAGTCTCTTCTCAATTTTTTTTTTATTATCTAAAACGGTAAGGTATAGTGAAAATTAAGTGAACAAAACCCGAAGGAATGAAACACTAGATTACACTATGTGGGGGTTGAAATAATCTTGGCTGAATAGACAAAAGGATTAGAAAAAGGATAACCTGCCGCTACAGGATATATAGGTCTATTTAAGTAAGCATAAAGGAAGTATATTTAAAATCTTTTTTTTTTTATATTAAGATCTTATATATCGGATCAAGTAAAATTAAGAAATGTAAAATTAGTCTGTACTCAAAAAAAAGGTGAAAGTGCTAATCAGTACTGTTTTAGACTTCAAAAAGCAATTAGTGAAAATATAAAAATAATAAGAACGTATTTAAGATATATAAAAGATTATAGTAAATAGTGTTTTTTTATAACAACAGGAATTCAAATGATGTATCAAAATGAAAGATTAGTTTGTTTAATAATCTGAAATAATTATAAGTAAGTGATAAGGAAATATAAATGATATTATTTTGAATAATAAGTAATTTTAAATATTTTAAAATGTGTCAGTGTGCAATATTAGTATGTAATAATATGACACAAAAGGTGACTACAGCTTGAAAACAAAAAATTATAATAATAATCTTTTAAAATGAGGTGACGAGGTACTGACATCAATCAACTAAATCAATCAACTAAACGCTGGATATTTATTTTAGAAAAATTATGTATCGGCAAATGCAGATATTACTGGGAAAAATAAATACCAATAAAGCAAAATAAAACTATATTTAAATCAGAACCTATGTCTGACGTTTATGTAACTGAGTTTCTAATTACCTCATCAATGTCATCACCTTATGATTAGGTGTTCCCTCCGTACGTGTTTCCCAGTAAGTAGTGCATTCGTCCATGTGCGCGTGCAACTGTGGACGACGGAAATCTACAAAACCAAACATGTGCTCCATCAGTATCCCCCTGAATATGCAAAGTCAGTAGGTTAGGGATTTTTCTTTACAATAATTTTTCAAAATACAAACAAGGAAGAACACAAGCTGTCCCATGGTACAGTACGAGGATATTGCATAACATGGATCATTATGCCAAAGGGCAATGCACACCATGAAACAATATACAAATAGACACTGTGCAGCAAAAAGAAAAAACAGACTTTGCACTCCTTAAAACAGTATACAAAAGAAAAAGATAATGCAAACGCAAAGCGTTAAACGAGAGGATGTTGCCCAACATGGACCGTTATACAGACTGAGACAAGTGTCAAAAACAGCAGTAAGCAGCCAATGTATACGTTACCCAGGTGGGGGAGCCCAGGGGCATAAGACCCGCCACTAATGAGCGGCATAATGTCATCCTAGGACATCAAAACTAAAACAAAATGGGGAGAAACAGGCATGGAAAGGGGAGATAAAGGAAATGGGGATGAGGATGGAGATAGAGGGGAGATAGATATCTGCGAGAGCATTGTAAACACAATCACACGAAAGTAGGTTGTATAAGACACATCAGAATGGTACAAGTATAGTAGAAGACAGGTGGTAACTATTGCAGTGTGAACCAGTCCGTCCAGGGCTTCCATTGTATATCAAATTTAGCTCTCCTATTTTCCCTAAGTGCCAACAACGCTTCAAAGGTGTAGTTGGAACGTGTGATCTCAAGGACTTCTGCAACACTAGGAACTTTATTAGACTTCCAATTCCTAGCTAGTAACAACCTAGCCTCCAATAGAATATGGGTGACCACTACTCGAAAACTCGGGGGAAACCCCTCCATGCCCAGGTTTAGGAGCGCTAGTTCGGGGTTAGGGGGCGTCAGGATACCCGTCATACGAGAGATGCACCTGAACACACTCCTCCAGAAGCTTGTAAGTCTCTTACAGAGCCACAAGGTGTGGAAAATGTTGCCTACAGCACCACATTCCCTCCAGCAAAGCGGAGAGGACGTAGGGAAGAATTTAGCTACACGGTACGGGGTAAGGTACCACCTCTGTGCTATCTATTGGGAGAGCTCCCAATGGTTGACACATCGGGAGGCCCTGTAGATAATTTTAAACGAATATTGCCACTGACGTGGTGTGAACGTTTTCCCCAGGTCTACCACTTACGGAGGGGGGGCGACACGGTGAAGTTCAATTTATCCTGAAAGATGTTATAGAAGAGGGAGATACCCTTGGATGGTGAAACCGTTTTAGTATAGTATTGCCAGATAGCATCTTGCATCAGTACCTGCTGGGACTTCAACGTTCTAAGGAAGTGAGAGGCTTGGGCATGTTTAAAGGCGTCTACGAGAGACAGGTCATATTCAGCTGCCAGGGTATCGAATGGTTTGAGCTCGTTGTAGCAATACAAATCATCAACCCATAGGATGCCTTTGGCAACCCAATCGGAGTAGGAGGTATTCGGAATAGCACAAAATTTCAGTGGGAATTGGTATAGGGGAAGAGTTGGGGCTGGCCAGCGCCAGGCCACAAAGCTCCCTCCACGCTATGAGAGAAGCTTGGATTGTCAGTGGGAGGCGACGGAGGGGAAGAGGCTGCCAGATGTCAAGAACCAGGAGGCTACGTAGATCCGGGAACGGGACAAGGGCCCGTTCTATACCGCACCATAGGATATCAGGAGTTGGAGATATCCAGTGTCTAAGTTGAGAGAGTATGGCAGCCCGATGGTAGTCCCTGATGTCAACTAAACCCATGCCCCCCACCAATCTATGCTTGACAAGGAGAGACCTAGCGCATATAGGACGCCTAGACCCCCACACATATCGTTTTAGAATAAGGTTTAAGGAGTTAAGATGACTAGACTTCAAGGGGATGGGCAATGTGCGAAAAACATATAAAATTTGGGGTAGAAGGAGCATTTTGAATGAGGCCACACAACCCGACCAAGTCAACTCAGTCCTGGCCAACCGGGTAGCCTCTTTGGATATTTTATCTATCAAGGGGGCATAGTTAGCATCAGCTAAGTTGGACAGGTCAGCTGTGATTTGGAGTCCTAGATAAGTTATACCAGTTGTGGCCCAGGAATAAGGAAAGGAGACTTGCAGGTGGGATTGGAGACGAGGGGGGAGATTGAGGCCTAGTATGAAAGATTTAGTGAAGTTAATTTTGTAGTAGGAAACATGACTAAATTCTTTGAGGATATCGTGTGCTTGCGGTAGGGAGGACTTTGGGGAGGTCAATAAGAGGACGATATCGTCCGCGAACAGGCTTATGTTATGTGACCTCCCAGACAGCATGAAGCCAGGGGTGCCAGCGTGGGACCTAAGTTTTTCAGCCAGAGGCTCTATGAGAAGGTTAAAAATGGATGGGGAGAGGGGGCACCCCTGCCTGGTGCCATTGGTTATTTTGAAGGGGCAAGAGAGCATGTTAGAAGTATAGACCTGAGCGCCCGGGGCAGAGTACAACGCCAAGATGGCCGACAGGATAGAGCCCGAAAATCCGAACCTCTCAAGGACCCGGGTCATGTAGCCCCAGTGTATCCTGTCGAACGCCTTCTCCGCATCCAAAGAGAGGAGCAGAGATGGCGTCCGACAGGCCCCAGCATGATGCACCAAGCCAATAACCCTCCTAGTCGCATCAGACGACTGTCTGCCCCGGGTGAACCCTGTTTGGTCAGGGTTAAGCAATTATGGGAGTATCGGAAGCAGCCTATGTGCCAGGATCTTGGCATATAATTCCACATCCGTATTTAACAGGGAAATAGGATGGACGTTGGCCGGGGTGGTGGGCGATTTTCCCAGTTTAGGGATGGTCACAATAAAAGCTTTGAGCATTTCCTCCGGGAAAGAGGCAGAGAGCACTGCTTCAGAAAACACCTTACCCAATGCGGGGGTCAAGAGGGAGTCAAAGGTTTTGTAATAGCTGTTGGGGAGTCCGTCTGGACCAGGTGATTTACCATTGGGGAGAGTTTTAATCGCTCTCAGGATCTCTGGCTCTGTGATCTGCATATTGAGAGATTCCCACAGTGTGGGAAGTGCTAGATCAGCCAGGAAGGATTGGATAGCCTCATCCACGGGTTGGGGAGTAGAGGGATCCTCGTGGAGATTGTAAAGGGATGAATAGTAATCGGCAAATGAATTGGCTTTGTCCTGGGGGTTATAGATTTTGCCGCCGTCAGAGTTCCGTATAAGGAAAGGGACAGCTGTTTTCACTCTGCGGTCCTTCAATCTCTGGGCCAAGAATTTACCTGCATGGTTGCCAGACGCATAATGGGTCAGTCTGAGGGCCTGCACATGCCTATCGTATCGCTCAAGCAGCAGTCTCCTGAGATCCAAGCGCAAACCAAATAGTTTAGCAGCTGTCGGACCATCAGGGGTCCGCTTGTTTTGCGACTCCAGGGATCTAATTTCAGTCAGGATAGACTCCAATTTTTGTCCTCTCTGCCTCCTTACCCTTGCGCTGAGCTGTAGCAAAATACCCTTAATATAAGCCTTATGGGCACACCAAATAGTAAAAGGGTTAGAAACCGAGTCAGAATTAACAGAAAATAATTCCTTGAGATGAGCAGACAGTGAAGACACATGGGAAGGGTGCTGGAGCAAATAAGAGTCAGCCCTCCACACAAAGGAGGAGGGGGTTGGGGCCCCCCCACCCACCACCACCGACACCGGGGCGTGGTCAGACCACGTAATGTCGTGGATGGCGGACGAGGAAACCTTCTGCAGTAAAAACGTATCTACCAAAATCAAGTCTATGCGTGAGTATGAGTTATGCCTGGGAGAATGGAAGGAATAGTCTCTCTCACTGGCGTGCTGACATCTCCAGGCATCAAACATGTGCTCAGCATGCAGCAAAGGTTGGAGGACAGGTTGAGGGCGCTTAGATTTGGACGTGGTGTCCACATCAAAGTCAACTGTCAAATTGTAGTCACCGCACATGATCAGAGCGCCCTTTCTGATCCGGTTGATTTTGCAAAAAAGTCTCCGTAAGAAACGTAGCTGGTTGGTATTGGGCGCATAGAGGTTAACCAGCGTGTAAAGTTTGTTGTTGAACGTCCCTACCAGGATCAGAAACCTACCATCTGGGTCAACCAGCGACTCCTGGAGGGAGACGGAAACAGAGTCTTTGACAGCAACAAGCACTCCCTTCTGTTTTTTAGGAGCAGATAGTCGAAAGATGTGCGGAAATCTGGCATGGCTGAAGGTAGGCGCACCAGTCGCGTTCAGGTGCGTTTCTTGGAGGCACAGCACGTCAGAATGGAGTTTCAGGGCTTCCCTCCAGACAGAAGCATGTTTAACTGGGTGATTCAGGCCCCTGACATTAAAGGAGGTTATTGTAAGGGCCATAAGAGTTCACGAAAAGAGAAGATAACAGTACCTTGTAACACAGCAGGCGATCCACCAGACACAGCAGGGACCAGGCGGTGGGTGTAGATGAAAAACCAAAAGTCTTCGTTGAGAGCAGCGCAGAATCCATCTCAAGTAAGGCAGGGAAAGGGGAAAAGGGTAGAAAAACTGTAAGGAGAAAAATCAAAACGAAAAATGTAAACTGGAAGAATAAAGAGGGAGATCCTGATCGGAATCTGAATGCAGATTGACTGCACATATTTCAAGGGGGGAGAAATGTGGACAGAACACTCCAAAAGGTCAGGGGACTTGCAAAACAAACAAAGCAGAGTATTCCTGAGGCACACAGGCATTATGATTTCCTTCTGTTGTTGCGTTTGCCAGTGTCCAATCATCTTGGGTCTGCACCTTGGAGGTGGAAGCTGCACCATCTGGTGGGGTCTCGGGTAGGATGTCCCACCTGCGTAAGAGCGCAAGCCCCTCCTCCAGGTCTGCGATCACACAGGAGGTGCCCTCTTTAGTGATAGTAAGCTTGGATGGGGGTCCCCACCTGTAAATAATGCTGTGATTACGGAGCGCTTTAGTGATAGGTAGGAGGGACCTGCGTCTCTGCATGGTGTATTGTGACAGGTCAGCGTACACTTGGATATTGGAGTAGCGCTCAGATGGTGGGGAGCTCCTGCGGAATGCCAACATAAATTGATCCTTCACATGGTAGAAATGCACCCGCATCAGGACATCCCTAGGTACATTTTCCGAAAGGTGCGCAGGTCTGGGCAGGCGGTGGATTCTGTCCACCACTAGTTCCGATTCTGAGGTGGAGGGAAAAAATGACCCCATAAGTTCTTGCGCGTATTGCTGAAGTTGGGCAGGAAGGACAGTCTCAGGAACGCCGCGCAGTTTGACGTTGTTCCTGCGAGACCTATCTTCGAGGTCTGCAACTTTGGTTTTGAGCCATGCGACTTCATCTGCCTGTTCATTATGGGAGTCCACCAGGGAGTTGTAGGAGGAGGCATATTCGCCCATCTTTTTCTCTACGTGGTCCACCCTGCCACCCAGCTCCTCCATCTCTGTTTTAAAGCTCCTCATACACTCCATCAGGTCTGAATGCAGAGAGCTACGTAGAGACACAAGCATGTCCTTCAGTGTAGTATCTGACACAGGCTGGTTGGAAGTAGGGAAAGCATTGATAGTGTCAGCAAGCTCACGTGTGTCCTCCATGGACCCCTGCAGTACACTAACCTTAGGGTCATGCTGCTCTCCAGACAAGCGGGGTTTCGACTTCACAGGGCTGCAGGAGAGTGGGGTGGAAGCTGCAGGCGAGCGTCTGTGGGAGCCATCCCTTTTTCCAGGGCTCGGTGTCTCAGAAGATGATCCGCCCGTGGAGGCCGGAGACACGCCGCCGGCGCCATCTTGGATCACGCTGCTGACTCTGGGGGAGAAGAAATCTACTAATTTCGCCAGTTGGACGGCGGATTTCCTCCTTTTGGTCATTCCCGGGTTGAGAGCTGGGTGTCCGGCAGACGCGAGAGCCGTTTAGCGGAGCCTGCGGTGCCTCAGTGTGCTGAAATCCCTGACGCTGGAGCGGAGCTCTGCGGTCAAGCGTCCATTCAGCTGTGCGGTAGCCACGCCCCCCCAGGGTTAGGGATTTTTAACGTTTAATAACATTACCCGGTCCATCGGAAGCGGAATCTAACCCAGCAAAAGAGTGTCAACTGTGCCTATAGCAACAAGGTAGGGTGCGGAAGGCATTTAAAAGGGTTGCTGAAAAGTCAATGGACAGTGAACAATAATAGAACAGAAAGTTTAATATGGCATTGTCGGCCATATTGGAAACACTTCCAATATCTCTGTTGATATATATTCCGTATGTATCTCCCAACTCGAGTATTACTCCATTTGGGATTTAAAAGTACAGGTTAATAAATTATTAATTTTTAGTGCATCAAATGAACACCAAAAATATAGTTAGGAGTGTCACATTAAACCACGTTTAGACGAATCAAAACATATTAACAATCATCTTAAATGATTCACAAAGTCAGGTAATATTTGCAAATAGTATCTTCTCGTAACTATTTCAACATTTCGTTACAATTCCAAATAAATTGAGTTTTAGAGCATGTAGTATACAAAGTATAGAAAATAGATGAACTAGGAACTGTGGTATATGTCATAAGTGTGAGAGAAATGAGTAGGATCTGATCTAAGATGGAAGTAAAAATATAAGGTACAGTTTTATATTTTTATAAAATATTTAATGGATGAAAAGTCAGGAATTAAAAATATAATAAAGTTAGGTCATAGTAGTAATCCTGAAGTGGTTGTTTAAAGGTCTTATACCTCTGTTCAATAAAAAGAGGGGTGAAGTAAATAGGAAGCAAATAGGGTATTAGCAGGTGAAATAGTTATGAAAGGGCAATAGTAACTGATGTTGTAAATATATAGCAATATTAATTAAGAAATGGATATGTATAGTATTGAAGAAAAACAAATAGTGAAAGTAAATAAGAAGGGGGAGTGTATGTGGTAATAATGGTGAGATTCAAAGTATAGACACCAGGAATTGTAATAAAAAAGAAGAAGGTAAATGTAGGAATAATGTTTACTATCAACCACTTAAGACCTGGACCATTATGTAGGTTAAGGACCTTGCCCCTTTTTGCGATTCGGCACTGCTTCGCTTTAAGCGATAATTGCGCAGTCGTACGATGTGGCTCCCAAACAAAATTGGCGTCCTTTTTTTCTCACAAATAGAGCTTTTTGGTAGTATTTGATCACCTCTGCCTTTTTTTATTGTTTGCGCTTTAAATAAAAATTGAGCGACAATTTATATAATAAATATCCCAAAAATATATAACATTTTTTTTCCCCTCAGTTTAGGCCGATACGTATTATTCTACCTATTTTTGGTAAAAAGAATCGCAATAAGCGTTTATCGATTGGTTTGCACAAAATTTATAGCGTTTACTGGTTGGTGGGCATAGAGGATGAGGGAGGGAGTGGGCTGTCATTTACCACTGTGTATAAGCCCACTTGTGTGACTTTATAGTTACATGGGCTGCTCATATGTGATAGGAAGGAAATGCTCAGCATAGTCTCTCACTGAAAATTAGTAGGTTTAGTAAAGCTATATTAAAAATATAATTATCCTTTACAATCTCTTGAAGTTTGTCTTCTTCTGAGGCCGCGTACACGCGATCAAATCTATCTGCTAGAAACGGTCGGCCCGACTTTCCCAGCAGACAGATTCGACCGTGTGTACGAGCGAGCCGACGGATTTGGCCACCCGACAGATTTCAAAGCATGCTTTGAAATCTGTCGGCTGGGAACCCGTCCGCCCGACATGTCTGCTGGTTAGTACGCTAACCAGCAGACATGTCTTCTCGCACACGCGCCAAATGGTTTCGACGCATGCGCGGAAGTGTTTTACTTCCTGGTGCGGTGACGTGGCGGCATCAACGTCACCCCCACGTCACCGCGCCGTCTGGCGGCGGGGATTTTGGTTTGATCGTGTGTACACGACCGGCCGATTTGAACAAATCTGTCTGCTCGTGTGTACGCGGCCTGATATTTACAATGACACACAAAGATTCTTAAAGATCATCACTGTATTTTATGGATCTACTGTAACAACAGATTTGAAAAGTAGTTGGTGCTCTGTTACGATTACAGAAACCAAAGTGATCCCATGATTTGCCAATTTTGATAGAACTGCAAATAATTTTAAATTGCAGCAGTGAAAGTTTGCAGAATGTCAATCAATAACAAGTATTATTATTATTGTAAGTCCCTTGCTCTACGTGTCCTGCTTATCCTAAAAATATAAATATCCATAAAAGACAATACCAGCTGCAATTACCATATTTATCGGGGTATACCGCGCAGCGGCGTATAGCGCGCACCCCAAGTTTAGCCAGGTAGTTTTAAAAAAAAAAAAGTAGTTTAAGAGAAAAAAAAATTTTACTTTTTGGATGCTCGTCCGGCGTCCGTCTGCGGTCTTGTGCGGGGTCCGTCCAGCCTTGTGGGTGTCTGGGTGTCCATCCGCACCTTGCCCGAGGTCGCAGCGGTGTGCCTTGTGGGTGCCCGGATGTCCATCTGCACCTTGCCCGAGGTCGCAGCGGTGTGCCTTGTGGGTGTCCATCCGCACCTTGCCCGGGGTCGCAGCAGTGTTTGGATTTGGCGCCTCGCTGTGCAGAGCCGGATTTCCTGTTCCCATTCAGCTCCTCTCGGCTCCTCTCTTCCTGTTTGTTCGGCTCTTCTCGGCCATGCTCGGCTTCTCTCGCGTGGCTGCGTGCGGAGCCGAGCATAGCCGAGTGGATCCGAGTGTGGCCGAGCGGAGCTGAGCCTTGCCAAGTGCGCAGTACACTCGGCTCGGATGTAGGCACCAGCGGTGCACACAGACAGCAGGGATTGCCCACAATTTTCCCCTGATTTTAAAGGGAAAAAAGTGTGCGTTATACGCCGATAAATATGGTAATACAATTACAGTACATATAGCTGCTTTGTCACTTTTTTTAGATATTTCATATTTTAGCTCCAAGCTCCCTGTTGCACTAACTATATTCTCCTACAAAAATATTTATATTGTCACATATATTTGCAAGAACAGAAGTTCAAGTATTGTTACATTTATTTTATTATTATTATTATTATTCACTGAATTCTTAAACAGTGTGCTGTAGCCTATTGAAAGATCATATGACTGTGGTTAATTTATCTACAGGCAGCTGAAAATTTAATTGGCAGGTTCATAGACACAGCAATAGAAGAACACACTTTCATGTTCATTCTTCAATCTTATGATGCTAGAACAGCTATTCTTGTTGTTTGCTTTGAGCTGTAAGTGTTTTAAAAGAGTTTAAAAGAAATGCCTAATGTTTTCTAACAAGAGCTATGTCCCTCCTGGTAGAGAAGTCCCTTTGGTTACTAAATAAAAAAAATGTACATTCACAAAATCCCTTTAATTCTCTGCATGTGGCCAATAAGATTTCTAATAGGAACGAGTGAAGTAAAAAAAAAAATATATTGCAATAAAATTACTGATCTTGACATTGGTGAAATTTTGCGAAAAATTCAGTTTAATTCTCTGAGCTGTCTAGGTAAAATTTGTTTGGAAAAGAAAACTACTTATTTTTTTTGTACTGTGTCTTTAGACATATTTTTTTCACTTCCAAAACCCTCATTCTCCATCCCCCAGACAGCAGGGACCAGTGGGAGCGCAGCATATGCAGTAGGGAACTAGGAAGTGAAGCCGCAAGGAAGTGAAGCCACATTTTTGGTAACTTGATTCCCCTACCAAAGATGATTCCCCTACCGAAGATGGCGGCGACAGCACTCGAGAGCCGAGGGACAGATCGGCTTCGGGTGCCGACATTGCGGATGCACAGGACAGGTAAGTGTCTTCTAGATTGAAAGCTCTTACGAGCAGGGCCCTCTGATCCCTCCTACAGTATATTGATTTGTATTGTGAATGTACTGTCTTCCCTGATGTAAAGAGCTGTGCAAATTGTTGGTGCTATATAAATCCTGTATAATAATAATATATTAAAAGTCAGTAGCTGCTGACTTTAAATTTTTTATTTTTTTTGGCTGAACTCCGCTTTAATTTACCAATTTCAGAAAATTAAATACAGTGGATTGTGTCAACACTTTCATACAACA